>JAANYP010002566.1:23984-503663 GCA_020465985.1 Centrapalus pauciflorus
TCTCCGCTCATATTCTAGGTATAATCAACCGTATTGTACAAGTTTTAGGATTTCTACAACAATTTGGGCTTAAACATCACATTTTGAAGTTTTATGGTTCAAAATAGAGTTTTTGAAAAATAACTAGTTAGCGACCTAGAAATATCAACATTAAAGGCATAATTCAGTGATCTAGACATGTTGAACTACACTTATGTGATTTATCTAGTTCAAATGGTTAAAATCTTGGTTTTTGTTGCAAAACAAATCTGTCGGCCTTTCGAATCTGTTCTTGGGCATTCGATATCTGTTCATGTGTTTCTCGAATCTATCCATAGATTCGAGATGACCATGACATTCGAGTCTTCCATAGACTCGAATCTGTCTGTATTTGCTTTGTTGAATTTAAATTTTATTAAACTTGTGGAAATTTAATTGTGTTGATTTTGTACTTAATCGGTACAAATAAAACAATTTTGATTAAACCAGTTTTATTGATTTTTAAAATTCTAACATTTTATATCTTGTGGATGATGGCGTTCGTGCTTTTGTTCCTAAGCATAATATGGTACTTAATCCAGCTCATAACACATCCCTGAAGCGCAGGGATTTCGAGAAGTTTTAGATTTTCTAGCAGAGTCAGGATCAGCTATGCATTATATCAAATATATTCCGATTGTGATTTCAATTGTGCCATCAATTTTCACGATCATTTACAGGTTGACTATTACTGTTCACCCCGACAGTTTTAAGAACCAGAATTGCTGGTCAACCTCTGGTTTCTCAGCAGATATTTTGCGTCAAGTATGCAGTTGGGTTCACAAGAACGAAGAACGGAACCTAGAACTTCACCATTAAGTATTAGGCACGCAGCGTTTTGCGAATGGGCTATAGTTTGGACGTTACAAATCATCTATTATTGAAAAGCGGGTTGATAGGGCAGTGGCGATTTTTGGTCCACGTGTTCATGGTTTGTTTTGCGCCTAGAAGGCTGGGTTTGATTAAATTGTAATCCAAGATTAATCTGGGTGATTGCCATGGTGTACACATAAGAAGTTCCGCTTCTCACAGTTTGTTTTTCTCGGAATTCTCCATCAATTACTGCCCCTCGAAGGAATATTCCTTCTGTATCCTAGGTTGTAATGATGTTGATAAGGCACTTCTTGCCTGATTTGCCACAATCAGATGAGCATTGAGCGTGTAATATTATGGATAAGCGCATCTACCTCTGAGCTTCCTCACATCGAGGAAGGTTAGCCGGTCCGGTGGCGCGTCCACTATTTGGTGCAATTCTGGATAGGAATTTCAAGCCCCGAGTTAATGCCAACTGGCAGGGGTAGTTGATGCCAACAGCAGCAACCAGCAACGCAAACCACAACGCCAACACAGCCGCGTGCTAGGCCGCGGATCCACGACGCCAACAGCAACAACCTGGATCAAATTCAGCATCCATCCGGCCTTCAACAAGTGAACAACCCAAGCACAAGACAGCAGGGACTCAGGTGCAGTCCCCGAATCTGAGCAGATTGCTCCCGAATTGGAGGAAATATGGTCTTCTGGTCCTAATGAAATGAAGATGTGGCAGCAGCATTAGTGGGTGAGCTGCTTAGTCCGCCTGGAGATGAAGATGACATATTTCGTGATGTTGAGGATATGAGCCAGAGCAGACTGCATACCGTTTTGTCATCATCTGCAAAACCGAATCAGAAGAGAGGGAGTTAGAGGTTGAAGCTCCTGAGTCAGTATCGACTGAACCACCTGTTCAAATTGGAACTTATGGTTCGCGATGATTATAAATGAAGTGGTTCTAGGAGACGAGTGGACAGGGAACTTGGAGTCGATTTTGAGAAGAAGAAAGTTTCTCATCTGTGACACGGCACGGGGCAAACGTCACAGGTTCATGCAAGGATCCTCTTCCGCTTCAATAGAACAACCTGAAATTCCTCAACCCCAGGACCCTCAAACCACCATTCCACCATCACACCTCATAATGAACCATAATTCCACGCCGCCATTCCGACTCCAATTCAGTCCATCCCATCAACCTCATCCTCATACGCCGACAATCAAAGGTTTCAGCAGCTAAAAGCTCGAGTTGACTTCCAAAAATATCCAGATCTTGGCCTAACAAAGGCAATGCGGTGAGATTCAAACTCCTAATGCAAATCTTGACAAGGAGAAGTCCGATCTAAAGAGATTGTGGAAACAGTTCAGGAAGAGAACGTGGAGCTAAAAACCTTTGTTTGTGATCAATCTGTGAGATAGGTCGATCGCTCCCTAATTGAGCAGTTAATGAAAATTTACTGGCTCAGGGGGAGACATCGTGCCGAGATCAAGAATTTGCAGAGAAGAGATGATACTGAAGGCGATGATCCCGTTGGAACAAAGAGATTGAGTCTGTAGATTTTTCTGAGCTCACGTTACACAAGTTCAGGGGGAGCCTAGTACAGACGGAGAAGTAGGAGTGGCAGGAGGAGAAGCAGTTCTTCAAGGACTTTAGATGCGACATGATAGATCGCTGAAAGATATTGAAGAAGAGCTAATGGAATTTTATTTTAAAGTGATGTTGAAGAATTAGAAGAAGGTGAATTCATTCCAGATGACGTCGTTGACTGGAAATCGGATGATGAAGTGTTAGATGATGAAGACGATCATGTTAATGAAGTAATAATCAATTCATAACCAGTCACTGAACTGTATGAGAGCCAAAATCATAATGTGATTGATTTGTATTACATCAAGTAGCCTCAGTTGAAGATAAGACCTTGAAGAGGCTGAGAAAGAGCCATCTAGAGCTGATTTGATAAATCTTTGGTTCAAAGGAAGAAAAGAAAGATCAGCTGAAGATGAAAAGAAGATGAGAAATCCAAGTGCTGGGAATTTTGCTGAGGGATTATAAGCTGGTTCTTTGACAAAGAACTGCAGCTATTTATCTAAAAAGAGAGATGGCCTTCAATACTTGAGTGCGAACAATGAGAGCGTTTAACTCACTGCCCCAGATTGAAGTAAAGGAGCTTGCTTGGAAAGATTTAATTATATAGTGTAATGACCAGTATGCTGAGGTTGTGGCAAGAATCATAAGGAAAGAAGGAAGATCTGGGTAAATTCGAGCGACTCAAGCCAAGGACCGGAAAGAGTGTCGAGGATCAGTCGAGAATAGTCCTCATACAGGTAGGCCATGGGCCAGGATGGAATACAAACCTGTGAGGTGTCTAAAGAAAGTCCCAATGAAACCAATGCCACAGAACGTTTGAGCACATGAAGTGGTGGTACCTAGAGTTTACACTGCTGAGCTATCATGGAAGATCAAGACGAGCAGGTCATTTTGAAGGTATATGATCCACTGCATTTGATAAACCTATCGAAGGACGACCTGAAGAGCTTATTGATCAGCCTATTTCTTTACTGAACATGGAGATCTGAAGCCAGGATTCCAAAAGGTAGTTAAAGTTTGTATAGATGCTGGATTAATGCAGGTAGTAGTATATAGCTCTAGTACTTAAATTTGATTTGATATAATGTAAATAATTAGAGCTATCGTCAAGGGGGAGTCTGTTGGTACAACTGTGTGACGATAGCAGGCTAATCGATCTGCCATTATGTTTAGGTAATTCTGAGTATTACAGTATTTTGATATATATGTTTAATAGCTGTTTGTCTGTTATTGATTGTGTGTTTGAACTTGATCCGTATTACAAGAGATTCAAACATAAAGTCAAAGATTAACTCAAGGATAGTTAAAACATAGTTTCATCACTTACGTGTGTTAAGTGTGTATTGCTAGATTGAAAGGTAAGGACGACTTTCGAACTCTTGTAGATTCGACATGTATCCTTAGATTCGAATGGGCTAGATTCGAGTCTGTCAGATGGACAGATTCGAATTGGGCCTAGGCCAGCATTCGAGGTGGCCCACAACGACTCGAATCAGGGTTTTGGGAGTAGCTCGAATCATAAGTGACTTTTGCGCGAATTCGTGGATTGCAAGCAGGCGATCTCGAGTTTTCCGCTCGGTGAGTGCCGTTTCGAGAGAATTAGTACGTAGGATCGGTCGTGTGTCGTTCGTTCAGCGTCTAATGTCTCCGTGTTTCCGTTGGTTGAGTTGTCCGTCTAACCGTCCACGACGGATTCCGCACTCGTTCACGGATCCGCGTCTATATAGATCTTGCATCGTCGCCCTTCCCCCCCTGGCGGATCCTCATAAACAGCTCCATACAGACAAAGATGGCATAGAGGTGGACATTCATCTATACAGATCCCTTATAGGATCTCTCATGTATCTAACATCTTCAAGACCTGATATTATGTTTGCTGTCTGTGTGTGTGCTAGATTTCAATGCTCTCCAAAGGATTCTCACTTGGTTGCTGTTAAAAGAATCTTTAGATATCTTAAAGGCCAACCACATTTAGGCCTATGGTATCCTAAAGACTCTCCTTTTGAACTAACTGCTTATTCTGGCAGTGACTATGGTGGTTGCAACATTGACAGGAAATCCACAACTGGTGGATGTCAATACTTAGGAGCAAGACTGGTCTCTTGGCAATGCAAAAAGCAAACAACTGTCTCCACATCATCCACTGAAGCAGAATACGTAGCAGCTGCAAGCTGCTGCTCCCAGGTAATGTGGATTCAAAATCAGCTAAGAGACTATGGTATGAATTTCTTATCCACTCCTATTTATATTGACAATTCAAGTGCAATTAGCATTGTGCAAAACCCAGTGAAATTCCCAAAAACCAAGCATATAGAAATCAGGTTTCACTTCATCAGAGATTGTAATGAAAAGAAGTTAATTCAAGTTACCAAAATACATACAGATGATCAGCTAGCTGATCTATTTACAAAACCTTTTGATATAGGAAGGTTCACTTTCCTAGTATCAAATATTGGTATGGTAAACATGGATTAATTGGTTTTCATTATTATCTACTCAGTATGCTAATTTAAGGGGGAGACACTGTTCCATTGAAAAGTTGCACAATTTTACACTAACAGCATGAGTATTTTCTCATGCTGCTAGTTCATTTTCTCGGACTGCTAGTTATTTTCACTTGATCTGTCAAAGTGTGCAGGGTATTTGGGTAATTTTCAAAATGTGTGCGCGGGACCCAACTTTTCGAAACCTTTAAAGGTCCCGGTTTCGTTCAGTTGTAACTACCAGTTACATATTCTTCTTCCACGGCCTTCTGCTTTCTCTCTGAACGAATCACACATTCTTCTTTCAAACCCTAAAACCATCGTTTGTTCATCCATGGAGTTCGTAAAAGAACACAACTGCCTCCCATACACTCTGAAACATGCTGAACTCCAACCGTTCCATACAATGATGGATTTCCTCAGGCACTCCCATATTCATCATGCACTATCCATAAACCCTACTATATACATCTCCCATATAGAACAGTTTTGGAACCATGCATCTGTTCAAACCATCAATGGAGTGCCTACCCTCCTTTCCAAGATTGATGGAACTGATATCCATATCACTGAGGAATCCATCCGACATCACTTGCATCTTCAAGATGCCACAGGTATAACCGACCTAACCCTTGATGCTTTACATACAGGTCTTTTCAATATCGGTTATAGGGGTCCTGCTGATTCTTTTACTTTCTTAAAAGCCCATTTTTCTCCTAAATGGAAATTTCTTGTACATATACTTCAGCAGTGCATTAGCCCCAAAAGAACTGGTTGGTCTGAATTTTCATCTAACATTGCCACTGCCTTAGTGTGCTTTTCAACAGGCCAACGATTCAATTTTTCCAACATGATTTTTCAGGGGATGTTAAGGCATCATTCCCTAAAGAGTGGGAAATTTTTGATGTATCCTAGATTTTTAGCAGAAATCATTGCACACACCTGCACATCTTCTCATTTACATAAACGGATACATGTTTCCCACAGGCACTCACTACCCTCTATAAAGAGACTTTTAAAACATAGTGCCAATTTTTTGAGTGTTGATGTTCCATTGCCTTCTGCAATGATGAACATCATTCCACAACACAGAGGAGAGGGTCCTGAGCAGGCTCAGCCCATCATTACTGCTACACCCCCAGGACCCCAACCCCCTCCTCATGATACACAAACTCCCTCTGATCCTTTTGTACAGCCAACACGCCCACTCAGATACTTATACAAAAGAAAAAGGGGACCAGGAGCTCCTTCCTCCTCCTCCCATCAGCAAGAGCCATATATCCCTGTGCAGGAGGATACTCCTGCACAGAATATCCAAAGGGAACCCATTGAGGAAACTCCCATCCTCTCTCAGGAGGTGAACATCTCTTCAGAGATGGTTCATATGGGTTCTGTGGCTGGCACTACTGATGTCTCTGCACAAGAGGCACAGGACAGTGCCAACATAGCTAAGACCACGCCCATGGCAACAGCAAGTGTGCAAACACAAGCTGGAAGTCCCCAGAACCAAGAAAAGAGGGGCCCAGAAGTTTCTACCTCTGGTCTTAATGTCGGTGATAGATCACAAACACCTCAGGTGTTCTCTGATCTTGAGGCTAGTCTGCAACAAATGCTCTTAACGGATCCCAGGCTCAAACCTGTTGTAGCTATGTTGGACCATCAAATGTCCATCATTGCTGCACATGGGGCTCAAATTTTTGCTCTCAGGCAGGCAGAGGTTGCTCAAAATAAGCGTATGGATTATCTACACAGAGGCTTCACTCTCTGTGGAAATAAAATTGTGAAATTAGAGCAGATGATTCAAACCCAAGGGGCAAAGGTTGTGGGTCCTTCTGACCAAACCAATGCTTCCAAAAAGGGGGAGAATCAGGAGGTTCCCAAATCAGTCCAAGCAGCTCCAACAACAACAGTCCAAGAAGCACCAACAGTTCCAGTTTCTAGGCTAGCAGTCCCAACAGCTTCTCAAGCTGTTAGCCTAGAAACTCAAGCTGCTCTTTCAAAAGCCACTGGAGTTGTAATCAGGGAAGGTATTCAAGCTCCATCAAGCACAGTCCAAGCTACAACATCTGCTACAAAAGACAAGGGCAAGGGCATTCTCATTGAGTCTCCAAAGCATAAATTTTCTTCGAAAGAAGCCCAAATTGCCTTTGATGCTGAATTTGCCAGAAAATTAGCAGAAGAACAAGACAAAGAATTAGAGCAGCAAGCCCAAACCCCAATGGATGATGATGAGACTTTAGGTAATTACTTAAAGGGGTTTGTGGTCAAGCAAGGAGCAAGGAAGAGAAAGATGCCAACAGGGCACTCCAAGGCTGAGCATAGAAGATTTCTCATCAATATTGCCTTTGCAGCAGGTATTCCAAAGAAAATGGCTCAGTCCATGACTACTGAAAGGCTGCAGGAGATTCATGATAAGGAGATGGACAAAAGACAGAGAACACAAGTCTCTCCAAAAGCTCAACCATCCCAAGAAGTTCAACCATCAACCCAATCAGTCCAAGCTGAAGCTGGTGCCAGTGCACCTGCTCCCTCTGATCAAGCAGTTGTCTCTATTCCTTCATCGGTTAAAAGGGTGCTCTTTGAGCAACAACTACAAAAGGCTATGGAGATAGAGAAGCTGATTGATCAGCATGATTTTACAAAGCCTCAAATCAACTACTGGTTTGCTAAGTCACTGGATGACCGTGACTTGAGAATAAAGTTTGTAATCAGAAGAGAGTCTGGACCTGAAGAGGAGTATGACACTTTTTGGCAGATAGTACAGAAGCTGACCAGAGATGAATTGATAAAGATGTACAATATAGGGTCAGTTACACAAGTGAGGTCTGCTCTTCCACAAGTCAAGCAACTCATCAAAGATCTAAGTACAGTGGTTGACCCTGAGTTTGCAAGACAAGAGATAGAAGATGCTGAAAAGAAAGGGAAAAAGATCAAGCAGATTGATCTGTTTGTCAAGTCAAAGACATTCAGAATCAAATTCACAGATGGATCTGGTATCTTCTTCAATCTTGATTTTTACAATTTTTCAAAAGATATGCTGCTGCAAATTAAGTCAGCTAGAATATCTTGTGATAAAGAAGAGATGAAGAAAGAATTTTTGAAGGCTATAGATCATAAACTTGCACAGTTGTGAGTTTTTGTAAGCCTTGGTTTGTAAGTAACAGTTTACTTATTCATTTCCAATTCTTGTATAGAACTTAAAGTCTTGTGTAAAGAATTTAATTTAGGGGGAGATTGTTGGGAAATAGTTTAAGTACATTCAAGCTGTTAGTTTAGACTTCTCAGACTGTTAGTAGATTTTACTTGTAAATGCAAAGTTCATGCTGCTAGTTGAAGAAACTCGAGCTGCCAGTGTAAAGGTTCAAGCTGCCAGAGCAAAACTACTCAAGCTGCTCAGCTCATGCTGTCAAGAGATTCAAGCTGCTCAACAGTTTCAGAAACAGAAAGTGCTGATTTTCAGGAAACGATATCTACATGAAGATTCCAGCACATCTACTATCAAAGAAGTCATAGTTCGTCAAGGAAACATATCAAGAATCAATATAAATACAGAGAATAGGTCGTCCTATTGTATAAGGAGTTTCTGCATATTTTGAGTCTGTAATTGCTTTATTGATTAAGTTTTCATAAGCCTCTAAGGTTGTAAAACCCTAAGAACAGTTTGTGTTCTTCGTCTAATCAAACAGATTAGAGGTGATTGTAATTGATGAATTCAGCAATACAAACAGTCTTGATTAATTCCTGTGTGTTTATTTATTATTGATTCTGAAAGTTTTTGTCAAAATAATTAAGTGTTATTCCGCAAACTTCTTGATTAAACTTTGATTCAAAGCAAGATTATTGATTTATACTCTGATAAATTCAAATCAGTTAGTCTTGGTAATTCATATTTTAGATCCTGACACGAGTTAAGCGTTAAATCAGAAATACCCGTAACCACATCTGGAGTCTCACAGGGCGCATCAACAGTGATCTGAAAAGCACGGGCCGGAACTCTATCAGTGTCACCTCTCCTCGACTGGGCCGGACCTACCGCAACATGTCCCTGAACCCCACAATCGAAACAAATCAACGGATGTGTCGGACAGTTAACTCTGATGTGCCTGGTATCCCCACATGCATGACATCCTCTAGAAAAGCCACTACATATCCCAGTATGTCTCTTCCCACACTGCTGACAATCGTGTGGCATCTGTGTCTGTGATGTATACTGCTGTTGGGATTGGGAGAAAGAAAAACCAGATGATTTTGCTGAAGTTTGAAATAACCGATCAGGACCCGGAGTCCTAACATTCTTGGGTGATGACATCAAAGAAGTAGTAGAACCTAACATTGCTCATTCGTGCTTCCGCGCACTCATGACTGCCTCTTCAAGGGTCCCATAGTTCTGCATCTCAACAAACTCCTTAATCTCAACACGAAGCCCAGTCACAAACATGTCTACTCTCGTCTCCTCATCTAGCGTATATCTAGTCGCAAACTGGGATTTCTCCCTGAACGCAGCTTCATACTCCTGAACTGTCAGACCCTCTTGTCGTAGAGCTAAAAACTGTCTCTCGATCTCTCTAGTGAAGTCAGCTGGACAGTACTGATCCTGGAATCTTTTCCTAAACTGAGCCCAAGTCATCGTCCCCACCAGATCAGAACCAATAGCCCTCGAGGTATTCTTCTACCATGTCAATGTTGAACCCACTAACATCCTCGCAGCATACTCCACCATATCCGTCTCTAAGCAGTGGCTCAGGCGAAATGCCCTCTCTGAACACTCTAGCCACTCCAGAGCCTTCACAGGCTCCATAGTCCCGTCGAACTCCTTCGCCCCAGCCCTTAAAGGCCTTGAACGAAGCGCGGTCAGAACGTCGTCCACCAATCTCAGTCCCCAAAATATTGCCCCCGCCTGTATGAGCAGATACCAAAGGATTTCCCGCATCAGATCGGGACGAAGCAATCAGGTCGCGAATCTCCTGAAAACCCTGCTACACCTCCGCGCGACTCTCGTCCATAACATCTCGTATATAACGGGTCATGTACCTCATCATCCAGGTCTCACGAGGGGTCAACGGCCCTCCCTCGGGTCCAATATCATCATCTAAATCATCCTCATCCTCACGCTCTCCGTTAGAATGCTCAATATCCTCTGACTCTACAACTCGTTCCTCGCGTGGATGACTGTGGCTCTCGTCATCAACCATAGTGCTGAAAATTAACTTTATGAGTTAAATTAAAATTTTCATTATGTTTTTCACACTTTATTAATTTCTAGTTTACTCATAAGGGTATATGCTCATATATTTATGAAGGTTACAGTTAAACCCTATTTTAACCGTACCCAATTTCCTAAGGCCATCAGGATAATGTTTACCTCGTACAATCATAACTTACATTACTAATGATCTTACAGTTTAAGACTAAGCACCAAACAAGTACTTAATTCACTTAAACCAAACTTGGCTCTGATATTGAAACGCCACGTTCTAATAACGCGGCGCTTTTATTATAATTCTGCAACATAAACCTCGAAGAAATACAATAAAGCTTCCTAATATCAAACTTCAATTTCAATACATAATTAAACTAAAACCAACACATTCAGAGTGCGTTAAAATAAAATATCTAGTTATTACAACCAAATCGATGTCTATGGATCTACCTATCCCAAGTACAAAAAAATATAATTCAGAGTGCGGAAGTCTATCTGATACCATAAATCCTCAAACTCTAGATCCTGAAGCTGGTGCCTTTCCCTTATCAGTTAAACCTGAAAAGTTGTCCCCACAACCGGGGTAAGCCGTCGCCTAGCGAGTAACAGATTTAAAAGCACAGACAAACATATATAACATGATCAACACAAATATCGGCTCAAATTCAACATGTGTATACGACTCGCTCGGTTTAGCATACACGAATAGGGTGTTGTTATCGGCTCGCCCGACAACAAGTATACGGCGTACGACTCGCTCGGTTAGCACGTGTATAAAAACATGTGACTCGCCCGCCATGCAACTCGGAAGCACACAGCAACCTCACTTAATCCACGTAATACACAGTATGCATACTGGGGAAAGGGTTCTCAAATACAACTCATGGCAACGAAATAAATAACAACAATAAGGCTAAGCATTGTATTAAACAAAATTATGACAATAGAAACGAATGAGATATTCAATGCTGTAAGGTATTGTCACTACAGATCTATCTCAACGCGACACCTGCCAACGAGTGCGGAATCCTCGTTAGCGGCTTGACGGATATAACACTCACACGGAACACGGAGACTACCACAACGCTGTACGATCGACGACGAATGAACCTACGTGATGATTCTCTCCGAACTAACACAATATCAGCTGATAAACTCGAGATCGCCTTTTGCTAATTACTCACACGAAATCTGAAAAAGTCACTTAATGATTCGAGTTAATCCCTAATTATAGTGGTGTATTCGAGTTTGTCATTGGACAAACTCGAATCCAGGCCCAAGGCCCATTCGAGTTTGTCTACATGACATATTCGAATTTACCTCACTTGTTAAATTCGAATTTATTTCCTATTCGAATTTCACATGACCAACTTATATTTGGGAATATGATTTAACTTGTTTGAATTAAACTTTGGATTTTATGTTTGAACTTCTTGTAATACATTACATCAAGTCCAAACATACAATCAATAACTTTCAAACACATATAAACGCATATATCAAACACTAGTTAGAATTCAATACTTTGCAATATGACTTAGACAAAATGCTAATACTACTTAGACTACTATCGTCACACAGGGTGTACCAACAGACTCCCCTATGACGATAGCTTCTAACTATTTACATTTCGATTAACTGCCAAGTTCTATTCAAAATACTACCTGCATACAATCCTTTTTCTATTCATACCTTGACTACTTTCTCATACTTCTTGCCTTCTGATTTCCAACCTTCATGGTAATAAATAGGTTTTTCATGAAGCTTCTGCAAGTCGCTTTGAGATAGGTTAACAAGATGCAAAGGATCATATACTTTCAAAATTACCTTGTCCTCATGATCTTCCATGACCGCCTCTGCCGATTCATTGTCAACAAACCACCATTTCAAGTTCGCAAGAACATCTTGTTGCATTGTTCTCAACGGAACCTTCTTCAGGAAACGGACTGGTTTATAGAACATCTTCATCCAAGGTTTTCCAGTCAATGGATCTATTCTCGATTCATCCATCACTCTCTTTCCTTCCCTTGGCTTAATCTTCTCAAACCTTCCAGATCGACCTTCTTTTCTTATGATTCTCGCTATCACTTCAGCATATTGGTCATCTCCTAGGTTTATCAAATCCTTCCATGCCAGTTCTTTGATCTCGCATTTGGGCAGAGTATTAAACACTTTCACCTGCCAACGAGTGCGGAATCCTCGTTAGCGGCTTGACGGATATAACACTCACACGGAACACGAAGACTACCGCAACGCTGTACGATCGACGATGAACGAACCTACGTGATGATTCTCTCCGAACTTACACAATATCAGCTGATAAACTCGAGATCGCCTTTTGCTAATTACTCACACGAAATCTGCAAAAGTCACTTAATGATTCGAGTTAATCCCTAATTATAGTGGTATATTCGAGTTTTTCATTGGACAAACTCGAATCCAGGCCCAAGGCCCATTGGAGTTTGTCTACATGACATATTCGAATTTACCTCACTTGTTAAATTCGAATTTATTTCCTATTCGAATTTCACATGACCAACTTCTATTTGGGTATATGATTTAACTTGTTTGAATTAAACATTGGATTTTATGTTTGAACTTCTTGTAATACATTACATCAAGTCCAAACATACAATCAATAACTTTCAAACACATATAAACGCATATATCAAACACTAGTTAGAATTCAATACTTTGCAATATGACTTAGACAAAATGCTAATACTACTTAGACTGCTATCGTCACACAGGGTGTACCAACAAATGCTAATATATCACGTATGATCATTTGTGAAATTAAATCAATTACTCACAGTGTCTGCAATCTGTACTCGCCAAGCGTATACCCACTAACAGATGAGATCACTAACGAAATCCTCACGCCTCTATCGAATTACTAAGGACCTGATTTAGAAGTACATTGCCTCTTTGTCAACATTCTCACTCTATAATTAACTAGGTCTGCTGTCTATTTATGTTATTAAAGTTCAGGGGCTATATCAGTAAGGTTAGATTTATTAGTTTAAATTATTCAGATCAAAGAATCTATATTTATAAGTTATTATCCCATCATAAAAATCAAAGTTTAATAATACTTTAATCTTTATAAGCTCAAAACTCTTTAAATAATAGCATCGATTAATTCTTGAATTCCTTTACAAGTTCTAGTTCATTAAGTTAACAACTTACATTTATAAATTATTAATTATGTAATTCATCATTATTATGATAAATAATTTGATTTAATTGATATACCTTTTAATTCCTTGCAAATTTTCATCTCATCTTATAATAATTTATTAATAAGTTTCTAAACTCAAATAAACTAAAATATATAACTCATGTATGGAATTTGAATAGCCCAATAAACTAAATCCTACTAAATCAATTAAACCCACGGAAATTTATATATTTTTAGGCTAAGTAATTTAGTAGCCCACAATCAGTATTTGAAGGTCCAAGTCTAGCTTAAATATAATGTAGCCCAACACTCTTCAATTAATGGCCCAATTCACTAAATTTTAACCTAACACAAAAAAACAAAAAAGAAAGAAAATCCAGCAGCCTCATTAAATAATTTCAGCAACTCAAACCAACCTTCAACCCTTAATATCTTTTGATCAGCCCACTAAGAAAAGATCCATCTCAAAAGATTTTAATCTGGCCCAAAAATAAGATTTTATCTTAAACCCAAAATTAATTTAATATAGCCCATCAAGAAGGAAAAAAGAAAGGCAGCCCTCTTTCCCTTGCTCTCTCTCGGTCAAGCTGGAAAACCACATGGACAAATTGTTAGGCACAAAAAGGCCTCAGTCAAACCTGTTCTACATCTGAGGGGGAGATTTATAATCAAAGTTGTTGATGCATTTGAAGGTTGAATTTAAGGCCTGTTATATGCCTTATTGAAACCTGAAAATGATTTGCAATATCAGTCTAAAGCTGTTCTATATGTTGCATGTGTTGCAACTAAGACAGTTTGTCCAAGCTGCTCTGTCTGCTGAACAGGCTGGACATAAACTGTCTACGCTGCTCTACACTGGTGAGCAGCTTGGGCAATTTTTATAAGTGGTTCTGTTCTTTGTGAACAGAACCTGTTCTTTTGGTGAAACAGGCTAAACACTTTTATGGAATTTGTTTCCAAGTCATCATTTATTGTTTTTGACTACAAGATCAGTTTACAAAGTCGAAGACAAAGTGGAAAACAGAACTGCTCAGCCTGCCCACGCTGTTCTGTAACATGAAGACAAAAGGATATTTGAAAAAGGGTGACAGACCTTTTTCTTATATCAAAATAGGCCTTTACAGGGAAGAAAGACGCAAAGTTGACATTCCTAAATTAGTTAAAGGCAATGCAACAGTAGACAAAGTAAAAAGACAAAGTTCTGCACATGTGAAGACAAGTCTGCTTTTCAGAAAAGTGCAGAAAAGGTTATGTTGTCTTTTCAACAACACTTTTCCTTTTCATTCTGTCCAATGAAGATGTTTCTCTGAGATCCTCTAAGTGAGTATAAAAGGAAGCTTCTAAGGTCAGAAAAAGATGTGAAGAAAAGCTAAGTGCTTAAACCAAGAGTGAACGTGCAAGTGTGATCTTCATGCATGCAAGTCTTCTGTAAACCAGCATCTGTGTGTCTAAGCTGTTTTACCTAAGCTGTTCCTTAAGTCTTATAAACACAGTGAGTGCTTCTTAGTGAGTGTATTCATTGTATACTAGTTCGAGTCTGTCTTAGACTAGTAAGCATACTGTTGTATCTGTCATCTCAGCTTGAACTATTCTGCATTCAAGCTTGTTTGTAATTACAAATTGTTGATAATACATACAAACATTGAGAAAAGAGTGTGTAGTTGTTAAATTGCTGTATTCACCCCCCCCCCCTCTACAGCTTATAACTATATACTTTGGGAACCTCTCGGGACCTACACTTATGTTCAATGTGAAATCGATCGGCCCTGCATCTTGCTCTACCGTCCCGAGCTGCAAAACTCTACGTAGCATATCAACAGAAAACACAATAGGCTGCCCATCAACTATTGTCCTTAAGACTGTTGGCGTCACCGTACAATCCAGTTGTAAATGATCCCAGAATTGCCAAACATATGGCAATACTATCTGTACATTATGCGACACGGCATAGGAAACCCTGGAGTGTGCCAGAAAGTCCACCATTTGTCTAAATGCTTGAGCTTCGGGAAGCTCTCTGTCTGGCGATATGACCATATTATGCTACTGGAAAAAAGCTCTTTCACCCATATATGCACATTAAAACAATAACATATATTAGAAGTGGAAAAAAAAAATGAAACTTGTTTAATTTCAAATTTGTTTTATTTTGAACTTACGTAAGTTCAAAATCCAACACATTCGAATTTCTACAAGTTCGAATTCAAAATTATGCAAACAATTCGACTTTAATAATAAATTCGAAATACATGTTCGAAATTGATTTGAATTCGAGTTTACTGACAACTTCGAAGTTCCTGACAAATTCGAACATGATGAACATGTTCGAATTCGGTCACTTTCGAACACAAATCCATGATTTAAACCCCATTAGACTTTGAAAATAGTATTCACTAGTCCTAGTAGGTTCTAATCGAAGATATATGTAACTTATTTGAAGTTTTACCGGTTAAAACTTGTGATTTTGAATCACAAAGTTTAAAACCTTAAAACTTCAAAATTCGTCGATTTTTTGCAATAAATGTGTCCTAGGCTACCTAAATATTGTATAATACTAATGTTTATACCTAGATTTGGTGGTAGAATCGAACACAAAGGGACAAAACTTCGAGAAATAGTGAAAAGATCGAATTCGGTAAAGTCGAGAATAAGTTCGAAATCGCTGGTTATGCAAGTTCAAATTAAGAAAATCGAAGGTAGGTGACATTAATGAGTCACTGTTGACCTTTATATACTAACTACCTTCGAACTTGCACTAAATTCGAATTTACTAATATAATCGAAAATTTATTCGAGTTTGTCTTAAATTCGAACAAGATTGAAAATTTTGAAAATTTTCGAATAAAATTCAACTTGTTCAACATTTCCGAACTTTTTCAACTTTTTAGTGTAACGGAAAAAACTATGCCAAAATTTATTTACACTAAGCAATAAATTTTCATGCAATGTTTGTTTACTCAACTAAAAAATGCATCATTAGTAACTTTGACCTTTTTTCTAAAAATAAAATAAAGTAAAATAAAATAAGGTAAAATTTTGAATAATACTTAAACTTAAACTACTCAAAAATACTTTTAAAAGTTACAAGCTATACTAAAACTAACAGAATATATATATATTTTTTTTGGCGAGAAACTCAGAGAAACGTTTAATCAGATAGCGATGTCAGATACACACTTTTAGTATTACACTCTCACACTTAGGAATTTTTGATTCCTTGATTGTTTGTCGTGACACACATTTCTAGGCGATTGTTGGTATTATTTTCCCTTTAAACATGTTACACTTTGTAACATCCCTTGGCCTTTTTTATTATTAAGAAATTACATTACGTGTCTCATACTTAGACATACTTTTATGATCAAGGCATACACACAATGATTATAACTTTTCGGTATTGCAAATTTTCTTTAAAAGGCAAACATCGGACACAGTTCTGTATTTACATACAACAGAGTGTCTTAGTTTGTCTTAAAGATTATTTTAAAGCTAGCAAGACAACGGTGACAGGTCTGTACCGACGTACAACAAAGTGACTTATCGTGCTTACTCGAGTCAAACCAGAGGCAACAAGCCTGTACTTACGTACAACAAAGTTACTTGTTTTGACTCTTAATTCACTATCATGATTTTTCATTCTTTTCTTTTCTTTAAGATGTATCTGATGTGGCTATACATTCCCCAGAAAATTTGCATACCTCATTTAGAATCAATGTCTGTATGTCTCTAACATAAAAACTTAAGATCATTTGGTCATATATCTAAGCTAGTGACACGTCTGACTTTTTCTTGAATATTTTATTAGCCTTGAGATTCCCTTTGTGTATTATGTCTACCAACACATCAAACTAGAAAATGTATATCACTTAGAGTTTTAGGTGCATTATGTGTGAAAGCTTAACACTTAGAGATTGTATCGACTGTGCTAATTTTCGTCACTTTGAGCCTATGTATCTAAGACTTAACTCATTTTCTGATATTCTTCTTTTTTGAGCTTTTTATGGTTTTCTCTCTTTTTCTTTTGTTTTTCATAAGTAAGAATAAGAAAATAAACTAACCTACTAACTTACTAAAAAAAGAAAGAAATTCTACTAAGCTACTAAATTTACAATAAAAAGAAAGAGATTCTACTACTATAAAAAGAAATAAATTCAACTAAGGTCAAGTTACTCTGGATTACGCATTCCGTTTAGTTGAACTAACAACTCAAAACGCGACTTATCAAAAGCTTTGGTAAATAAATCAGCATTATTATCTTCCGTTGCCACTTTTACCAGCTTAATTAAATTCTTTTCAGCACAATCACATATAAAATGGTGTCTTATGTCTATGTGCTTCATTTAACTGTGTTTAACTGGATTATTGGTTATTGAAATAGTTGACTGGTTATCTATCCAAATAGGAGTATGAGTATAAGTCAAACCGTAATCCCGCAATTGTTGTTGTATCCACAAAACCCGTGAACAACAACTACCAGGAGCAACATATTCGGCCTCGCACGTTGACACGGCTACCGAAGTCTGTTTCTTGCATTGCCAGGAAACGAGTCTCCCTCCAAGGAACTGACAACCTCCAGTTGTTGACTTGCGATTCAAGCTGCATCCTCCATAGTCTGAATCAGTGAATGTTTCCAATTCCAGATCACCATCCGCGTGATAGCAAAGTCCCAGCTTCGGTTTCAACTTGAGGTATCTCAGAATCCGCTTCACAGCTTTCATGTGCATCTCTTTTGGATTAGCTTGAAACCTAGCACAAATACACACAGCAAACATTATGTCAGGTCTAGAAGCAGTTAAATACATAAGTGATCCAATCATGGCCCGATATAACGTCGGATTTACATCAGTATCACTTTATGTACCCGGTCCGAGATTATGATTCACTTGAATCGGCGTGCTGAAGTGAGCTGTCAGCTTGGTTCCTTCCATCCCGACGCACTCTAGAATATCGTAGACATACTTCGTCTGATGGATAAACATACCCTTCTTCCTCTGTTCAACTTGCAAACCCAGAAAGAAGTTTAACTCACCCATAGCACTCATATCAAACTTAGACTTCATCACCTTTTCAAAGTCTTTGCACATCTGCTCGTCTGATGTCCCGAAAATAATATCATCGACGTACACTATGACCAAGATGAAATGTTCACCCTTCCGTTTTACAAACAGCGTACTATCAATCATCCCCCATTCAAACCCGTTGTCTAAAATATGAGTAGATAGCGTCTCGTACCACGCCCTTGGTGCTTGATGTAGTCCATACAAAGCCTTATGTAAATGATATATTCTGTCTGGATACTTTGGATCTGTAAACCCGGGCGATTGTTCAACGTACACCAGTTCCTTCACTTTGCCATAGAGAAAAGCACTTTTAACATCTAGCTGATACAATTTAAAACCTTTGAAGGACGCAAATGCGAGAAACAAACGGATTGCTTCAAGTCTTGCCACTGGCGCAAATACTTCATTGTAATCGATTCCTTCCTCTTGGTTGAAACCCTTTACCACAAGCCTTGCCTTGTTGCGAGTAACTATACCCCGATCATCTCTCTTGCACTTAAAAATCCACTTGGTTCCTATTGCAACTTCTCCTCGAGGTAATGGAACTAACTCCCACAGTTCAAGTTTCCTGAACTGTGACAGCTCTTCTTGCATTGCTTCAACCCAAGAATTATCTTTCAGTGCCATTTTCACATTCTTCGGCTCTACTTGCAAGATGAAACACGAATAGAGACAAGTGTGAAAGGCCTCAGAGTCATTGATCATCGTTAACAACACTGTGTTGTTATTCAAACTACTCCTAGTCCTCACACCAGCATTTGGATTTCCTATGATACTATCAACTGGATGATCCTTATTAATCCTCGATGTTTCTATCTCATCAATCCTAAGATTATCTCCTAAATTTGATCCTATCTCACCTAACGGGGGAACGACTTCAGACTCTACATTTTCTTCCTCATGACCACTGTCTTCAGAGTTAGAACTTGTCTGATTTTCGTTTATAGGCATTTCAGAATCATTCTGTGCTGGAGATCTATCTTCTGTTGTTGTAGGCTCGGAGGTTGATGGAAAAGTCATTCTCAGAAAACTTTGACCCTCGTTATTTAGATTTAATGACGACAAGTCCTGTTTGATTGTACTTGCATTTCCATCCGAAGGAATGTTAAATGATTCAAACAGCTTCTCATAATCAAAAATCCATTCCGGACCAGTTTGGGGTTCATGTGTATAACTTGTTACATCAATGTTATACACAATCTCTACTGTACCATTTAATTAGTTAAAAACCCTTTTATTTGGTGTTCATGTGTACAATCTCTACTGTACCAATCTCTCTGAACTTTCTGATGTATCTGAATCTGAGTCATCATTTTCCTTATCCTTGTTGCATCCAACATCTCCTGTTGCCATCAGTGCTAACTCTTCAGTCAGTTCCTTATCATCATCAGACTCTTCTTTCTCTTCAGTCTCCTCATCCGTCAAACCCACCCAAACTTCATCTTCAGCTATCATCGCAGACTCACTAAGTTCTGAATCATTAAAAACTTCAGACTTCAGACAGATGTGTGCATCTTCATCTAAAATATCTTCGTCTTCAGATAATTGGAGCCAGTGATCATCTTCAGCCTTACGAGTGTAGTATTCTGAATTCTTGACTACATGAAATCTACATTCTCTAGCATAATGTCCTAGCTTGCCACAGTTATAGCACTTTTCCTCCGTATCCTTCTTGGTTGGCTTTTCAGATTTTTCATATTTGTCAGCTTTCTTGCCACTGCTCTCTCCTGATTTATCATATCTGTCCTTCTTTTCAATCTTCCGTGAGCCTGTTTTGTACCTCATCTTGTTGTTGGTTGGTTTCCGGTTAAACTTCTTCTTAAATGCCTTCGTCAGTAAGGTCATTTGTTTCTTCATCTCTTCAATTTCAGAATCAGTTGAAGAATCCGATGAGTCTGACTCTGATGAACTGCTGCTCACTACTCGTTTCTCCTTCTTTAGCTTGTATTTGTACTTCTTATCTCCCAACAAAGCTAAAGGATCAACAGTTTCTTTTTTAGCCTTCTTCTTTCTAGACATCTTCCTTAAAACAACTTCCTGGTAGTTGTTAACGTTTCCAAATACCATGTGAATGTATTTAATATTTTTGATTTGCTAAATTATCATTGCGTACTTTTCCCACTCCGGATTTAGTACGTTCAGGAATTTGACATTGATGTCTAAATTTGACTTTGTGACACCATTCGTCTTCATTTCACTGACCAGACTGACAAACCTCAAATATGTACTCTCCAGCACTTTCCCTTCTCTTGCTCTAAAGTTCTCAAACGTCATTTAACTGTTTCGGGCTCTATTGTTACTACTCTGTCTGAACCCCTCATCAATTTACAAACCTCATCACAGATGGATTTGGTTGTTTTGGTATTAATCAGACAGGTATATACATCATTTGGTATAGATATACAGTTTTCTAGCTGTCTTGTCCCCCAGTTTTCTATGCTTTTGTGCTTTAGTTAGGTTTGTGACCTCAATGGTTCTTTCAGGGATAGGAGGGTTGCCGGTGGGTATAGCAGGTATTCTCTCAAGAAAAACAGTTGGTCCGTCATTGCGTGACTTCAGCATCTCATACTAATAAACTAAAGAAATCTCTCCCTCCATTGTACGTATTCACCTCTATACAGAATTGGAGGTTTTGTTTCTGACCCCATGGCTAGTGTATCTTTAGACATTTTGACTGAATAACAGGAATTTTCCAAGATCTTTTAAAATGAAATTTTTGATTGAAATTGAAAAATTGATCAAACTTGAATGTAAGTTGATCAAACTCGAATGAGTATTGAATAAAACTCGATCAATGAAAGAGAAAACTCGAACAATGAATGGAATCAACTCGAATTGTAAAGATAAAACCTCGAATCTAAAAGAAATACAGATTAATAAGGAAACTCGAATGCAAAGAACATTCAACTCGAATTAAGCCTCTGTGAAACTCGGATCAAGTGAGAATAAACTCGAATGAATATTGACTGATGATTGATTAAACTCGAATTGATCTTGTTTAAAACTTGATTCAAATTCAAATCCTCTGAATAGATGTTTTATAAAACTCGAATAAAGCTTGTTCCTAACTCGGATTGAATAGAGTTCAACTCGATTGACTCTTCTATTCAACTCGAATAAAATTGAGTGCAACTCGAATTAAATTGATTATAAGTCGATTGAAATAAGTGTCCAACTCGATTGGAACTTCTTTCAACTCGATTTATACTCCAATGTAACTCGATCACTAAAGTATCCAACTCGATTGTAAGTGATTTGCAACTCGGATAAAACTATGAGCACAACTGTTTTCGAGTTTAATAATTTTTATGAAAATCCAAGTCCATAATTCAATATTTTTCACTGAAAATGCAACATATGATCCCAAATTGAAATCGAAGGTAAGGTTTTTAATTACAAACACTTTTTTCTGAAAACACTTTGGTTAAAATCAGATTAAACACCTTGTTTTTCACAAGAACAGTGAAAAACAATGCTTTTTTCAAAATTTCAGAAAAATCGATGATTCTTCTTGAGTGTTTTGAATTAAAGATTGATATTATGATCAATCTGATCGTTTTTCAAATCTATTCCTTTGATCCATATATCAAAAACAATAATCCACTGAATCAAAAACCCTACGAGATTTTTCAATTTTCAAGAAAAACTGATGAAACAGTGATAATTTTAAAAAAAAATCAATCAAGAAATCATTTCTGAGCTCTGATACCAATTGTTATTCCAGTTAATTCAATCAACAATCATATTTAAGCAATAAAGAACAAGAATTAACAACTAACCGGATGATTAATATTTGCACAATATTGATTATAGAGAGAAAATGATGAACTGCACTGTAGCCCTAAATTCTTTTCTCAGATTCTGTGCATTTACAAAATTGAATGTCAGATCAGTTGACATTTACGAAAGAAAATATTTCTATTTATATCAACATTTAACTATTCTATATTTACATAAACTACCATAGACTTATTTATTTCATCAATTATATATATATATATATATATATATATATATATATATATATATATATATATATATATATATATATATTGCCGACGGAGCAGAGAGAAAAAAAGCTGACGTGGCGTTCTATTATTGGTAGTAATTCCGATTTTTAATGCTGATTTGGCAATATGTGATTGGCTATAATTCGAATTTTTTAGGCTGATTCGGGATTGGCTATAATTCAGAATTTTTAGGCTGATTTGGGATTGGTAGTAATTCAGATTTTTTAGGCGGATTGGGATTGGCAACAGGGAAAAAAAATTATCCATCTGGATAGAGCCGAGAAAACAGAAATATTCAAACTTGACTGCTGGATATAACCAAATATAAGAAAAGAAGGGATATTTATCTATTGGATAACAATATGCAGCTGGATAATACTCCTAACTAAAAATGCAGAAAAAAATGGTTTCAAACATGTACTGGTGTTGATTACTGATGCCTGCTGGATATCCTAACTGCATGGATACATTCAAAAAAAATCTGCTGGATATAACTAAGAATCAGAAGACAAATCATGGAGAAAAGATGGAGATATATATATATATATATATATATATATATATATATATATATATATATATATATATATATATATATATATATATATATATATATATTTATTTATTTATTCATGGATAACGATCTGTAAAAAACATCTGGGTTAAATCACAACAGAAGTAGAAAAATGCAGATATATTCTCAAAAATACTGCTAACATGGCCAAATAATTCAAAAAAAAAAGAAGAAAATATTTTTGCTGCTTATCTGCTCGAATATGTTTCCAAATAATTAAAGGTTACAAGATATCAATTTAAATAGCATAAATAATTTAAAAAATTACTGCTCACATGGTCAATTGAACAATTCAAAACAAATTATATTTTGTTGTTGCTTATTTGGTCGACTTATCCTTTATTTAAAACTGAGATAACAACTTGCAACTAATATCTGGATATAATCACAACAGTAAATGTAGGAAAAAAAGTTTCAAACCTGGAAAATTGTTGATTCATCACATTATCCATTTTTTAAATAATATGAAACCTGGGACTTTCTTGCTTATATAGTGGGTTAAATATAACAAACTGTAAGATAAACATGCAGGAGAAAGAATACGTACTATTATATATAGTGACCATCAACAGATTCGATAAAAGAAGTATACCATTAACATCAAGAGTATAATAATCAACGAGACGAAGGAAGACTAGAAGATGCTTTCAACTCCTGTGTATCAACAGTGTCTACATGAAAAAAAAAAAAAGGTAAGTAACTTCTTTAATCTTCTTTCAATATTCTGAAACAACATACAAAAATGACAAACTTGGGATAACATAAAAACCGGAGAAAGTAGAAAAAAGAATTCAAAGTGAAATATTGAACATATTATTCAACATCACCACATACTCATGTTCATATTTTGATTTAATAGATTTTCAGCTTTTGATGATTTTTTACTAAAACAAATTCAATTCAAGACTTTGTTCTTTGCTGTTATATTAGGTTTGTTCAAAGTTTTTTGTTTCATTTACAACTAAATCATCACCTAAACTTCTATAACATTGCATCCTTATTGAATTCACACAGTTTTTTAGCTTTTGATTATATTTACATAAAGATCATCAATTCAAACCCGTTACTACTTTTCTATTGGGGTTGTTTATAAATTTTTTGTTCCATATGTGATTATAAATCACCACTTATACTTGTATATAATTCTATCCTAATTGATTTGACAGTGTTTTAAGGAAACTGCAAGTCATTCCAAAATAGAATTGAGCAAGTTAGTGCTTATTATTGATTCACATACTTAAAACACATGTGTTGTGAACTGCGGTCCGTTTAACTTAGGGTTGTGATTTCGGTTCTATCCATCAACTTTGATCGATATGAGTTATTTTGATGCTTGGGTTTTTTTTCCTGTTTGTATAGTAGGCACCAACTTAGGATTATGTTTATGCTTAGTTGCGTGTTGTTTATTTTGCTAATTTGGTTTCCTTCTTTTATCTTTGTATCAGCATGATTTTTTTTCTTTTGATTTTAAAACCCCACACCCACGTGTTGCTCTCCTCCTATTCCCCATGAATTTCTCTCCAAAATATAATCTAGCTGTTTAGCATTCCTGTTTCAGCTTGATGAAGAAAAGCATGGAATCAGGGATGAACACAGTTAATTTCTAACTTCCCTTTATGCATATATGTATATAAATATGTTACTTCATTTAACACGTTAACCACACTTCTTTCGAAAACAAAACACATAGAATTACCTGATAGGTGAGTACCACTCCAACAAAGAGACGATGCAGATATATGGTGAGTCATCATCCTATTTATAGTTCTTTAAGAAACTAATGAGAAACAAACAACTATATATGATTAACTATGTTTCCTTTTTTTATGAAGATCAGATATCTCAGATGCATCATTCTAAGAAGAATAGAGAAGTAAGAGAAATACAAGAAATATCATATTTCTCCAATTTAACATCATGCCAATATTCAATTCCATTGTGCTTGCCTTTAATCACATGGGTTTCATGGCATCTAAATTTCCTTAATTTCTAGGTAGCTTCAATTTGCCTTTGGTTTCAAGGTCAAATTATCCACTCACTTTGTATCTATTTATTTTTTTATTGCTAGGTAACTTCTTAATTTCATGTAAACTCCTAGTGTGTGTACTAAGAAGAGAGGTTCCTACCGTCATAAGAACCATGAGTAATAACATCTACTTAAAAGGAAAAACCTTGGTGACATGCCCCGTTAGTCTACGAATCTACGTGCATCATATTGAAGGTAGTAACCGGTTATTAAAGCAGTTTCTATGTATTAGTTAGTAATTAAGTTACCCTATTTGATTCAATTCCTTTCAATTATTATTGTAGTTTTTCATTATCTGAAGTAATTTTAGATAGTTATCAATGTTATAAAATAGAATATATTGATTTTTGGTATATAATTTTCATGATTAATAAATGATTATCTTAAATAATTTAAAAAAAAAGTATGATTCTCCTCATGATGTACCCTATAAATGCCAAAAGTTATGAGTTTTTTATGCATTTATATAAAACATCGGTCATGGTGTGCATTGTATGCATAGTTGCAACTAGAAAAAATTTGAGATGTCTTATGTAACTAAATCAAAAACTTGGTGGGTGATTGAAGGCTCATATGGTAAATTTGCAGACATCATTATGTGTTTGAAATGCTATCATCACCGAGAGCAATCAGGGTCGTCTCATTAGTGAAAACATGTTGTTTTTTGTGGAAAAAGTCAGGTTTGATTATGAAAAAAACAAAACTTTTCCAAAAACTGGATTGAAAACAATAACTGGAGACTTTCTTAGGAATAAATAAAACAGAGGGACTAAATCGCAAAAAAAAATAACGAAAACATGTTGGTTTTTTTAATATTAAACCCTATAATAAGTACACATAATGATCACAAATTCGCAGGACATGAAAGTTCTCAAAATCCTCATCACAAGCATCACGTGTGTTCCATCATTGTGCTAGGCACCCAAAACTCTTATGTTTGATTAATCGATTCCTATATGGTTGTTGTGTTTTGATCATAGGTTTTTGCTCGAGAACATGAAAACGTGTTGGTAGGAAAATAAGCAGATATCCAAATCAAAAGGATCTAAGGGACTTGTGGGCAGATTATATGATTAAAGGAACAATATTCAAACTTGCTAGCTGATGTGTAGCTAAAACCACCACGTAAGTTGTTGAACATCGTTATGAACTACGATTTCTACCCATTTTGATTAGTATGATTTTCATATTTTATTATCACAACTAATTAATTTTATTATTTTACATTGACGTCATTATTTTAATTTGAAAATATTATGATTCTAAACTCTGATCCACCTACGGAAGCATGTAGTTTGCTTTACATTTAATACTTTTTACCATACATTTCTTTACGTTGTGAGTGCATCGCTTAAAAGAAGAACATTGTCGAGTAGATTTAGGGATATATGATTTCTGGCCCTAAACACAAATGCATGTATAACGATTGTTTGCGATTATTTCCAGCCCTAGATACTGACACTAAAATATGTACGAAATACAAATCACCTGTACATATTACAAACTATCACCGATTCACAATAAGCAAATATATTATTTATGTTTTAAACCTGTTATATTTTTATGTTTCTTTCGAAAATTAGAGACCCATACATAAAACACAGATCTAGAATTTGATAAATGAATTTAAGCAAAGGATCTTGAAACAGAGTCAAGATATCTAGAAATTGATTTGTTGCAAGTGCTACTCATGAGAAATCTGAAGCAAATCAAAAGTAACAACGAGATAAAAATAATACCTAATATTAGGGTTTTGGACGGCGGTGGTGACTCTGGTTCTGGTGGCGGCGCAGCACCTGGGACGGCCACAACGGCCCTGGTCAGCGGCGGTGGTTGTGTGGTGGTGGCAACCAAGAGAGACAAAGATAGGGTTTGGTTGCAGTAGTCGAGTGGAAGAGATGAGTGTGGGTGATTGTCGAGGGAGAGAGGCGGAGCACTGAGGAGAGTGGTGGTCAGGTGACGGTGGCGGCTAGGGTTTGGCCGTCGACGAAGAGCATAGAGGAAGAGCGAGTGAGCGAGTAAGTGAGAGTGAGCATGATTGAGACGAGTAGGTGAAGTTGATGGATATTGGAATCACGGCGGAGAGAAAAAGCACGGTGGTTGTCGCCGGTCGGTAGAGAGAGAGAGAGAGAGAGAGAGAGAGAGAGAGAGAGAGAGAGAGAGAGATGATGGTGTGTGTGCGTGTCTCTGAGGAGGCGAAGAAAGAGGGCAGAGTAGAAAGGGGAAAATCGGGATCCGACCCGGGGAGTTTGACCCGATTTAGTTTTCCTAAAATCAAATAGGTTAATAAATTGAAATTTAAGATAAATAATATTTACATAAAAAACACAAAATTAAATTAACAAAACACAGAAGTTAAGAAATTAACAAATAATGAAATTTCAAACATAAAAAATCAAGTTAACACATCATAAAATAAGAAATCGAGTTAATAATATTATTAATAAAAATTTGTAACTTTATTTCATTATGTTTACCAAAAATAAATAAATAAATTAAATCTATACTTGATGTTGAATTAAAACTATTATCCAAATGTGCATAAAAATAAACCGACATCCAAGTAAAATATATTTTGTTGTGTCATTATTTAATTAAAAAAATAAAAATTATGCAATTGCACATCACCTGAGCAACGCACGGGTATTCAACTAGTTTAATATTGGTCCTAACATTGTCGCCGCCGATTTGCACGGGTATACACCAGTATAAATAAATCTATTTACCTAGAATTATAAGACTGATTTGATTCGTCATACATGTTCTTTTATTCCTACTTCTCCAACTTCACGTCTGCAACGGGTGTTTGTCCGTGAGAAAGAGACTATACAAATATACATGAATAAAACCAAAATTAAGATAATAATGATCTTCTAATTGAATATATTCGATATGAAGCTAGAGCTAGGTTTCAGTCTATTTTTGTTTGGATCTATAATCACTTCAATAATTGAACAGTAATATCATACTTATGGAATCAAGATAAACAATAATTTGAATGCCATTAGTCGTATATATATTACTTCAAAATCCATTAAAAAATAATTGGAAAATTGGACTAGTTTATCACCCATATTTATATGGATTGTATGATACACAAAATATACATGTCACCATCTTCAGAGTCGTAGAGATTTGGAACAATCCATACTACTGTTTTTAAATTTCCCGATTGGAATCAAATTCAAACCCTAAGCCTACTTGGTCACTTGACAAGTAGACATGGGCCATAATTTAATACGGATTTATCGTAGACATGTCTAATTTGGAACCACTATTTAATAATTTATATGAACTCTATCATAATGCATGGTATACAATGTGTAAGTTGTTTGGAAAGGATACCAAAAATAAGAAAGATGGTCAAACATCGACAAATAGACAAGGCTAAGAAAGCTCTACAATAGGAGGCACAAGTTGCATTGTATTTATGCCAAACATAATCAAGCAATATCTTTTTAAAATAATAATAAATTGACCAAAAATTAGAAACCTCGTGCATGCATGACTGTATAACACGGCTAAATGTCAAGTTGAGTTGAACTTCAACTAGGGCTTAACATGTTTCATGTTTTATATGTACGTTTAACATGACTATTGACTTGTTTTACATCTTTGAACTTTGACTTATGTTCAACGTGTTTATCATATACACATAATTATATGTTTTTATGGTATTTCAAGCTTTATCACTGTATGTTATTTCTCATTGATAAATAATCAGATTATTATTTTCTGTCCGGTGTTTGAAAAAGTTTTGGTTTTTCATAATCTATCATTTTTTTTTCAAAAAAAAAATATATATACTTTCACATTGTACTAGAAAAGTCTTCAAACTTAACATATTTTTAAGGAAAAAAACAAAATTTCCAAAAACAAGAAAAAATAAATAACTTGAAAGTTTTGTTGTTAAAAAATAACACGGAGGAACTACACCACAAAAACATGAATACACGTTAGTCTTTTTTATGATTCGAATGGAATCCCGTAATAGAATTAGTTCTCGAGTCTCATATTAAATGTATATGTTAATTATGATAAAATGTTCTGTTCCATTTAAAAATGCAATATATGCACGTTCTATATTGCATTACGATTGACTAGTTCATATCATTTGAATTCTGTTACGATAACAAATTTATTTCACACAAAAAGACAATACTTAAACAATATGTACGTGTTAAAAAGATTTGAAGCGTTAATGCATTTTTGAAATATGCATATTGCACTTTTGTAACATCTTCTAATTCACTACAAGATATGTACCTTTTTGCAACAAAGGTATTTGCACGACATATTAGGTTTTGCGACGACGACCCTTATTCGCGACGACAAAGCTGTTTCTCTGACAACAGTCATTCCAAAGCACGAAAAAAAGCGGGCCTTTTTGACCTACCCCAGCCTTTTATTTACCCTGTTATCGTTCTTTTCTATCGTCGCATTAGTACTCCCCCCTTGCGATTTCTGCTGCTCCCGCCGCTACCTCCCTTTGCGAACTCTGCTGCTCTCGTCCTTGCCCCCTTCTTGCCGGTGTTCGATCGGACTATTCAGAGAAACAGGTTTGATGTCTCCCTTTCTCTCTTTCTCTCGATTTTTCTTTTCCCTTTCGATGTTTTCCTCGATCTTTCTCCTTTTCAGTAATTCTTCGGCCGGCGCCACTTGCTAATCGATATCTCGTTTTATCTGTAGTTTCTGTAACCATACCGGTGCCAGCAAGACCATCATTGCGGCCACATCAGCGCTGCTGCCACCGTTGTGGTAGTCAATCTCACAGTTATTTTTCTCTTGAAGGTTTTTGTCTCAAAATTTCACTTCTTATTTAAGTTAGAGTTACATATTTAGTAATATATGACATCTTTAATTGGTTTATGTCTGTTTAAGGTCATATATTAATCAATTGTTTAATTGATTTTTACTTGGGTTATGTTAATTTAAGGTTATATATTTGTCAATTGTTTAGTTTGTTATAAGTTCGTAATTATATTTTTGATATAATGTATGTTTCGTTATTATTTATTTATCACTTGTATAGTTAATTAAATGCCTTTTATATAAAATCACTACAAGAAATTAAAATTTCTTTATATCATTGTTTTTCTTTTGTATAAGCATGTGATTTTGTTTTGAATTAAAATATTATAGTTTATTAATACAATTGAGTTTCATTTTCTATGCATATACTTGTTGATTGGATACATTTGAATTGAATTATTAGGTTTTATGAAAATAGAATTTGTAAATTTATAAAGAATTGTATGTGTGTGTTTGTATGTGTGTGTGTGTATATATATATATATATATGTGTGTGTGTGTGTGAAAGATTGTTATATTTCATAATCTTTGTATCCGAAAGATTGTTCATGTATATATATATATATATATATATATATATATATATATATATATATATATATATATATATATATATATATATATATATATATATATACACACACACACTAGTAGTATACCCGTGCAAAACGATGGCGACGACAAATAAATTTTCATTTAATAACATTGAGGATCTGGTAGTATAGCACTATCATACTATGAGCTGAGATAAATCAGGACGTAAAACTACTTATGAATATGATGCTTTGTTAAATTTAGTGTAAACTAACTTTGTTACTCAAAACAAACATGCATGCACACTGCAAACTTTTAAATGAATTGCAATTTTCTTTTGATGTAGGAATAAATTAAAACAAAATCACTCGCAATCATAAAAATATATTTATGGGAGAAATTAATAAATACAGCAAACGATTGATTGGTTTTACAAATTTTGAAATTTGTATGGACTTGAATTAGTACAAGAAAAAATATGGAAATTACTTTTCCCACAGTAGTAACATGTTTGAAATATACAAAAAAATGAAATAAACAATCAAGGGGCCTTGGTAAAGGATGTGATCGTTATGGACGTTCCGAGTGCGAGTTTCCCTACATCCGCAGTGAAAATAAGGTATCGGAAAAAAAGCTCCACCAACATCATCTGGCTACACAACACCACCATATCATTCACCACCATATCCTTGGCAGGACATTGCTTGCTCGACGTAGTTGGTTGTTCCGTCTCTCTCGCATTCGAACAGTAAACGTACTTTATTAGTTTCTCTCCGTCTTCGACGAACTCCTATTGATTCTCAAAGAACTTCGGATCCTTGGTGGCGAGCGGCTGGTATCCAAATATAATCTCACATTTCTTTATCTGAAACGCCGCGTCATGGCTCTCCATGACGATGTCCTCCTGTGCCTGGGCATATTGGAACGGAACCGGTGCAACAATCCTCAATACCTCATAAATGACGGATTTAGTCAACGACATCTTCTCCAAGGCAGAGAAAGTGATGTCTCCTTCACGACGGATCGTATCTCTTCTGCGATCGAGGCGGCGGTGTAAACTCTCTCCATGTGATTGACCAGATGCAATCCATTTAAATTCTGAGAGAAACTCCAGATTATGGCAAGCTTCCTCCCGTTTGATGCTAAAATTAATGTTTTCTTTATAGACCCAATCACGGATTGCCAAAAGAACCCCCAATTTGTGTATGTTTACAGATTGAACGAAGTTACAGACCCAGTTGCCAAAAGAACCCGGGTTGCCAAAAGCACCCCCAATTCAACGAAATTATAGACCCAAACATGGATTAAGATATGAAAGAATATCAAACTTTTTTTGTATATTTACAAATTCAAAATATTCAGACAAAATATACATAAAGATTCAAGATCATATTCACACGCGCACACACACACAAAGTCAGATTTTCAAACTACAGATTATGTAAATACACATTCAAAAAACACAAGAAATAAGAGAGATGTCAATAAGGTGGGTAGAGAGTGCAAACAATGGCTGTGTATGCAGTGATGAGTGTAGTAGCAGTGAGATCGTCGAAGGAGCTATGAGCGTCTAGGAGGAAGAGTAAGGCGTGGGAGAAATTCTGAGATAGAAATGAAATTCCGGTAGAGAGATCAGGGAAAGGGAGAATGAAATGAAGTTTAAACAACTTTAAGTTAAAAGAATTTGACAACTAACATCCATACCTTTCAAAATTATCATAAATAACCCTTAAACTTGAAAAAAAAAATTATTAACTTTCTGTAGTTGACAATTTCTGCATTTCTAGGCAACTACTTATATAAATTTTGCATATCATGACAACGAACTTTCAAATAGAGTCTGTTTTTTATGAAACTGACACAACACATTAAAAACATTCTAAAAACACCATTTGTATAAAAATAATTCAGTTCTCATTTCTAATTTGCATTTTCACTTCTTAAAGTGTCCTTCTTTGCATAAATTAGCAACAAACTTCAATTTGATGTCGGATTTCGACGAGACTTCTTTTAGCAAGACTAAATTCCTTAGAAATGACCAAATATATAAAAACATTTCATAAATCTTTGATACATACTTTTGAGCATTAAAGTACCGAAAACTTGTTTAGAAAATAGCAATGAAATTTCGTTTGATGTCAGAGTTCGATGATTCATTTTGCAACACATCCTAAATTCTTTAAAAACATCAAACTTATATAAATAATTTATCATTTATTGCTATATCTTGAATTGGTACATTGATGTCTCATTTATTCATTATTTGACTTTTAAAAGTAAAATATAAGACTTTTGTTAACCTAATTAAATTTGACGACTTTATTTACGTATTTTAACAATATTTAAAGTTAAGAATTACTTGAATTATAGACCATTACACTTTGAGTCTCTTAGTAGTAACTCCAAACAATAAAATCACACAAATCAATAAGACTATATATATATATATATATATATACTTTTGGTTTCGATTTTCTTGATTTTTTTGTTCTGCAACATTTTCATGAAAAGGTACAAATTCTCTGTCCATGTACAACGTATATTTAAAATCCAATAAAGCATAAACCAAACAACCCCATAGTTTGTGAATGCATAACTTTCTTGTCTTATCATTGAGATAAAATGCTTGAAACTTTCCAACATAGGAAAGGGAGACTCATCTAGAAGTTCTGCAAATGCAAGATTGACGGGAACCCCGACAACTTCCACAAAATAACAATACATTGCCTAAATCATCCGTATATGGACCGATCAAATAGAAAGCAGCAAGTTATTGTAAAAAAATTTATGGTCTTATGTACCTGCATACGAACAATCCGTAATGAATGATCCAAAAAAGCAGAAAAATCTGCAAAAAAATAAGCAATTTAGCACAATAAATGATCCATAATGAAAGATCCAAAAAACAGAATGACAATTTTAGTATTTCTATGCAACTACTTAAATAAAATTTTCATATTATGACAATGAGCTTTCAAATAGAGTCCATTTTTTATGAACCTTACACAACACATAAAAACCTTCTAAAAACATCATTTCTATAAAAATATTACATTTGTAACTCCTAATTTTCATTTTCACTAATTAATGCCCCTTCCAAAATTCAGACGGTCCACAAGTAGGCCACTTAAATTTGCCTAATGTATGACATTGACCCATCCGAACTTCAGGTCCATACGAAATTCATACCCTATGAATTTTAGTTGTTCATATTTGCCTATGTAAATGCCAAGGACCCATTCGACCTTCGGTCCAAACCGAATCTCGGGTCCATCTGAATGTCTGGCCTTCTACATGTTACATTTCTTAGTTTTAATTGGCATGCATCATCCCATCCGAAGTTCGGCCCCAACCGAATTTCGAACAAGGTTCATCCGATCTTCGGGTCCCACTCCCAAGTCCAACACTTAGCATTTTTTTTGTTTCTCATTGCATATCAAAATTTTCCTAAAACAAAATAAATTCCCAGTCCTTTGCACCATTGGTTATAGTCTGAAATAAGTGTTTGAGCGAACACGTCTATTCTAACATTGGTCTCTTAATGATCAACTTTGGATTTCCTTCACTAGAATTTTCTTTAAACTGATGAAAATACCGATGCTTTAAACAGTATAGATGGGTTCTATCTCACATCTATTTCAGACTAAATCATAATGTCTTACTTTCTGCAAGTCTTGTCAACTAACCATTTTTCATTTGTATAGGTTTCATGGATCAAGAAATCTCTCTAACCATTCCCCATTGTCCTATCCCTCACAATAAGCAACAGCTTCCAGAACAACCCTTCTACACCCAGCACATTACACCGAATTCGCCCCGCACCAACTGGCAGCGCAACCTATCACTTCTATGTAACGAAGCCGAGGATATCACTTTTGATATCCTCAAAGGCCATCCCACCTTCTATTCTCTCACCACCGCCATAGTCGTACCAAGTATCTACCTTCAACAATTTTGGTTCCATCTGAAGTATGTCAATGAGGCAATCCCTCATTTCATCACAAAAATTGACTCTGTCCCAATCTGCCTAGCGCTCAAAGCCTTCCACCACATACTCTGCCTACCAGCAGAACACCATTCTCTCTAGAAATACACCTTTGCCCCCATACCAAAACCTAACCATACTCTCCAAGAAGTCCAAACCCTTGGTTATGACGGGTTACTCTCTAAGCCGTCAGACTTCAAGTCCAAGCAACTACAATCATATTGGCGGGTGTTCTTTGATATAATCAACAAGTGTTTCACCGGGAAACATTCTGGCCATGACTCTGCATCTATTCATGTTCTGGCCATGCTCATTGCCTTCGCCCACGACCGATATTTTGACTACGTGCAGTTCATATTTGATGAACTTAAAAGAGCCATCCAATACAAAGGAACCAAACGAAAAAGAAAGTTCATTTCATTCAAAAGATTACTTCAACTGTTTATTCAATATGCAATGGACAATAAGGACAACTTACATGAGAGACCGGAGGACGACGTGTATAAAACGGTTGCGCTCCAGAGGTTCAAGCTCCCGAGGGATCTTCCTCGAGTGCCAGTAACGAACATTCTTCAATCTCCTCTCAGATTGGCAAATTAGAGATTGGACAGGGTACGAGTTTATTTTTATGGAGTCTACCCAAAGAGACTCTGTCAGATTCGACAAAGTCATCCACTTCTGATAGTGAGGAGAATGTGAGTAAGGAAGAAGGAGATGAGGCGGACAATAAAATATTTTGGGCCCAGGTGAGTGGGAGTTGGCGTGGATAGGGAGAGACCAGGTGGATAGGGAGAGACCAGGTGATTCTGAATGCAAGGTCTCTGACCCGTTGTGGGCTGCAAATGTGAGAAATGAGGGAGAACCATCAACCCAAAGCCAGACAAGTCAGGACAAGGCTACAAATCCAGTAGCCTTTAACCCCCCCCCCCCCCCCCCCAAGCGACTCAGGTTCCCCTCAAAAGGGAACATATTTCATTCCACGGGGATGAAGCTCATATGCTATCTCCCCCTCGCTCGGAGAGGGAAGATGTTGAACAAGGTCACCTGCTGCCCCCGGTGACCTCCTCTGCTTCCATCACAGCTCACGCCACACCCCGTATCGAATCTCCACACAATAAAGATGTCTATGTGATGTCTTCTCCAACATCCCGATCTGCACCCCCAGCTGATGATGCAGAAATGAAGGATGGAAGTCTTGTCGCGACCACATCACTGCCGTCCGCGTCAGTCCATCAAGGGATAACTCCCGAGATGGTAACAACTTTTTTCTGTGAAGCTTGTGTTGCTACCCATGCTGACCTAGCAGCCCTCAAGGATGCTTATGAGGAATAGCATTCCTCCCTTCTATCATTCTTAAAGGGAAATGGTGTTACAACTCAAGAGTTGCCACCAGGAACCACATCTGTCCAAACAACCAATGTAATCCACACCCTTCAAGATCAGATAGCCACGACGGTTACATTATTTACCGATTCGATTGAAAATATACAGAGGCTGATTCTGAGAGTCGAGGCTGAAGTGAACAAGAGACTGGATAGGTTGGTGTAACAACCTTGATTTTTAACTGAACTTTTAATTTCTGTACTTGAATTAATAATGTAATTTAATTACATTATTCGTATTGTAATTTGATTTATTTAACTAAGTTATTATATGTAAGTGATTACAAAATAAAGTTGAAATCTTTATGTAAAGAAATCAAATGAAAAGGGACTAAAAGGGTCAAAATTCAAAAGTTGTGAAATAAAAGGCACCAAGTATTTCATTTCACCATTTCCATCACTTCTCATCTTCAAAGCTCTCTCTCTCTCTCTCTCTCTCTCTCTCTCTCTCTCTCTCTCTCTCTCTTTCTCTCTCTACAATCTGCTGAAAATAAAAAATTTGGATGCAAATAAGTGGATTTAACTGATTATTATCAAAAATCACTTGAGATCTAAGGTAAGAAAACTAACTTCTTAAGTTTAAGGTTTATTTGAGAATAGAAATGCATAAATTCAGATTTTTAAATCTGAATTTTGTTCTTGCATGTTTGTAACATCAGTTGAAAATCATCAACTGAAGTCTTTAGGAGTTACAGAAACGAAAATCATTGGTTAATTCGTCCAAAAAGGGTAAGAAATCTAACTTTTTATAACCATTTGTCTTCTTGAGAAAAATCACTATTTTAGACAACTCTGGGTGATTTAACGTGTTTATGATGGGGAAAATAGTGTAGAAACACCCCAATAATATTAATATAACATAAAATCGGATTGCATGTTAATACAAATGAGTTTGGAAAATTTTGGTTAAAAACTCATAGGTTGCGAACTCTTAACTGCAACACCAAGATGATCTGGGAAAATTTAGAAGTGTTGGATCCAAATTCGGATGGGACCCAATGTACTTTCTCAATATATTATTACAACGTCCCAAATATTACATTGTTGGTCCCACTTTTCAATTACCGATTGAGTAGTAGAGGATCTTTCAAAAACTTCAATAAAGACCTAGTAAGAAGGTCCGGTAGCGGATTTTCCTAATCCTGTAAATAGTGAGCAACTAGGGGTTAAGCAAAGCTTAGTGAGTACAAAGATTATACATTCAGCAATTATTTATGCAGCACACAAGGGTAACCCCGGCAACAAACGCCGTATACCCTCTTCGTAAACGTAGTACGGAAACGAGTCGCAGCTCCATCGTGCCATTCTACGGAATTAAACATTCAATTGAGGCAGACATTACCATCGGGGATGCTACACCTGTCCATCACGACTTCGGAGGTATCAGCTCCAGGTGATATAGCCTTTGTAGCATCGAATTACCAATCATGGCTCGTAGGCCAGAAGATGCACAACAAATGAAACGTACATGCAACAAGCAACAATGTGCATCGACAATTATGCAAGTCAGTAGATTGCCAAATGAAAGTGAAACAACATGCCTTAATGAACACAACTTACAAAAAATAAAAGCAGACATACATAATACTAGGTACTCACAATGGCTGCGTTATGTAACCTCAGTTGATATTATTTCTCCACAGAATTTCAATCGGAATCACAAAGTACCCTACTGTGGGTTAAACAACACCACAAGGGACCTTTTAAGTAAGTGTAACAGAACATCAAGTCATTAACTGTTTGATTTCACAATAAAAATAATTTTATAAGTTTTACAATAATTGACCCGAAATTCGGATCCCACCGGAATTCATACCCCACCCGAATTCGGATGACATGAAGTTCCATACTTAGCATTTTACTATGCACTGTTCATCCGAAAATCGGATTCATCTGTGACCCGAACTTGGATGCCCACAGATCCGAAATTCCATCCGAGAATCGTATTGTCCGAACTCGGATGGATTCGAGTTCATACTTAGAACATTTTTCCATCTTTTCCAGATGTACACTTTTAACACTTTTTATCATAAACGTTACAATATATGTACTAAATCAGGCCCTATTTCGCCAATTTTATGCAACCCGTCGATGAACACACACACTAACACATCGTAAATTTCTGAAATCATACTTAGAGGTTAAATCAGAACCTGAAATTTGGTACATAGCATCCCAAATACTCAATTTTTAAATATCCATAATAAAATCATACATGCAAAAACATCTGCAACTTAATTCTATGATTCGGTTTTCATAATAACCGAACACAAAATCCTTAATTTCGAATAGTTTGAGAAATATTTAACTTAAATCGTTGATTGCAGTAATTATAGTTTCCCCTTAGCAGCTTAAATCCAAATTTTCGGCTTTTGATTCCAACTTTTGGTGTTCTTGGATTTGAAGATGAGAGAAACCGTTTCTTAGAGAGAGAGAGAGAGAGACAGAGACAGAGAGTGAGAGAGAGAGAGAGAGAGAGAGAGAGAGAGAGAGAGAGAGAAAGTTTTAGAGAGATGATTGAAATAGTTAAAATGAAAGAGATTTTGAGTCTTTTATTCCCAACTTTTGACTATTGACACAATTAGTCCCTTAACTTATCTGATTTTCTCAAATAAAGGTTCCTTCTTCATTTTATTTTTACTAACACTCTATAATTTATCATACTTAAATAATAAATTGAATTTCTCAAATTTCTAAATTAATAAACATAGCAACGAACCTAATTATATTAAATCACAAATTTCAAACTAGTTAACCTCAATTACCAAAATTAAATTTTTAGGATGTTACAGCATGGGCTCCACCATGCTCAAACGTTGTCCTCGAAGTTACTTGGCTTCAAACAGTTGTGGATACTTTTCATCATATCTAACTTTGACTCCCATTTATGGTTTGCTCATTTATGATGCTTCCAACGTAGCAGCACCATCTCAATTTCTTTGTTTCTTAGCCATTTCACTTTGGTATTCAAGACACATTCCGACTCTTCCATGTATCGGAGCCTTTCATCAATCTTCAATTCAGTGTGATCAGCCCATTCTTCGTTTCTAGTAGTGAAGGATTTCCAAAGGTTTCCCACATGGAACACCGGATGTATGCCTGACATTTCTTCAGGCAACTCCAAACGGTAAGATTGATTCCCAAATTTTTCTACCATCTTGAACGGGCCTACAAATCTTGGAGCCAATTTGCCTCTCTTTACAAAACGAGTAACACCTCTCATAGGTGATACTTTTAGATAAACCGAATCATTCACATCAAAGTTGATTGGTTTATGCCTTCTATCATGATAACTCTTTTGTCGATCCTGAGCCGCTTTCATGTTTTGTCTCACCAACTGTATCTTCTCATTCGTTTCCTGTAGCAGTGCCGGCCCAGCAATTGGAGTTTCTTTCGTTTCCCTCCAACACGTAGGAGTCCTACATCTTCTTCCATATAGTGCCTCAAACGGTGCTTTCTTTATGGTCGCGTGGTAACTTTTGTTATATGAAAACTCTATTAGTGGCAAATGGTCGTCCCAATTATCACCAAGATCCAGTATGCATAAATGCATCATATCTTCAAGTGTAAGGATGGTCCTTTCACTTTAGCCATCAGTTTGCGGTCGATAAGCCGTACTCATTGCTATTCTCGTACCTGATTCCTCTTGTAAAGCCGACTAGAAATTTGAAGTAAATCGACTATCCCGATCCGATACAATGGACTTAGGTACTCCATGTCTAAAAACGATCTCGTTCAATTAGATCTGTGCCAATCTTTTCAGTGAATAACTTTCTCTAATCGGAATGAAGTGTGGCGACTTGGTCAATCTATCTACAATCACCCATACTTCATCATGTTGATGCCTAGTCTTCGGCAACTTCGTGACAAAATCCATGGTTGTTGATGCTTGGCTTTCACAAGCCGGCAAGTCCTGCACCTTTCAACATACTCGCAAATGTCTTTCTTTAATCCAGGCCACCAAAAGTCAGCTTTCAGCTCATTGTACATCTTTGTGCTTCCGGGATGTACAAAAAATCTTTATTGATGCGCTTCTTCAATAATAATTTTTCTCATGCCGCCAATCTTCGGCACCCAGATTCTTCCATAAATTCCTTTCAAACTTGATTCACTCGTTTCCATATTCTTTATCTGTATCTTTATATCCTCGGCATCAATGTTTTCTTCCTTTAAAGCTTCTACTTGTGCCGCTTTAACATCATCAATAATCATGGAAGTTAACATCGTAGACGTCATCATGTAGCAACAATCCTTAGGATACGTTTTACGACATAAAGCATCGGCTACCACGTTAGCCTTTCCGGAATTATAAAGGATCTCACAATCATAGTCTTTAATCAATTCCATAGACCTACATTGTCTCATATTAAGCTCCTTCTGACTGAAGATGTATTTCAAACTCTTATGGTCAGTGTAGAGTTGACACTTAGTCCCATACAAATAATGTCTCCACAGCTTCAATGCAAATGTAACAGCTGTCAATTCCAAATCGTGAGTTGGATAATCTTTCTCGTGTGGCTTTAACTGCCTTGAAGCATATGCTATAACCTTTCCACGCTACATCAGCACAGCGCCTAATCCCAATCTCAAAGCATCCGTGTATACTACAAAGTCTTCATTACCCTCCAGTAGGGCAAGTACTGGTGCTTCACTCAAAATCCTCTTCAAAACATCGAAGGCCTTCCGTGTTCAGTCTCCCACACAAATGGTGCATTTTTCTTTGTCAATGCAGTCAAAGATCCTTTGTGGCTGGTTAACCCGAATGGCATAACCAGAAACTCGTAATGCCATCAATAAACACTATCACCAATTTATCTAACATCGGTCTGCAAACCCTATTCATAAGATCCATAAACACAGCCGGGGCGTTGGTTAACCCGAATGGCATAACCAGAAACTCGTAATGCCCATACCGAGTCCTGAATGCCATCTTTGGTACATCCTCCTCTCTAACTCTCAACTGATAGTATCCCGACCTCAAGTCAATCTTAGAAAAGACGACAGCCCCATGTAACTGATCAAACAAATCGTCTATTCTCGGCAGTGGATACTTTTTCTTGATGGTCAACTTGTTCAATTCACGGTAATCGATGCACATCCTCATTGTGCCATCCTTCTTCTTCACAAATAAAACTGGGGCTCCCCACCTTCGGGTTTTCCTTAGCCTCTTCCGCTGTTATCTAAAAAGCACTAGCCGGTGCCCTTTGTGGCTGGTTCTGGCGGTTGACTGAACCACCACTTGATCCCCCAGAAGATCGAGTTGAAGATGAAGCAGCAGCTGCTGGAGCATTCTTTCTACAGTTTCTACTATAATGCCCCTATACACCACACTTATGGCAGGCATCAGCTTTCCGTGGGCATTCGTTTTGAAAATGACCCAACTCTCCACAACAAAAACAAGCACGTCCATTTACACACTTGCCAAAATGTCCCAGATGACACTTATTACAATATTGAGGCTAGGTGTTGATGGAGTACCCACAAGCCCGACTAAATGATCTAGATGGTCGACGATAAGATTGTTGTGGTGGATATTGCGACGAGCAAGAAGAACCCGAGTATCCTCCCTCACATTGTCGCTTGGTGGTGACGGCTGTGTTGGGTTAGTAGCAGCAGCGGCTTACCCAATTGTATACCCAGACATAGTCAAAATCTGCTCAACATTTCTGGCAGCTTCCAGTAAGCCATCAAATGTAGGGTAATGACCATTGCTCATGACTCTTCTAATCTCCATATCCAGACCAGCCTCAAACCTAGTCACCTTTCTCTCCTCGGTATCGACTTGATGAGACGCAAACAAACTCAGCCTCGTGAACTCTGCAGCATATTGGGACACAAACATAGTCCCCTACATCAGTGTCATGAACTTAGCTTCTAATCTTCGGCGTTCACCAACTGGACAGTATTGCTGAGTGAATAGTTCAATAAATTCAGCCCAAGTCATAACAGAAACCTTCTCTAGTGTCAAAGTATTCACCATCGAGTTCCATCACATTACCGCATCCTTAGTAAACATTGCGGTGGCAAATCGGACCATGTCCTTCTCAGCACAATCGCTGATTCGGAAAGCCCTTTCGGTGGCTGTTATCGATTCCAGTGCGACAACAACATCTCCCAACCCATTGAATTCGACTGCTCTATTTCTTTTGAAATCCTTAAACCGACCACCATTGGGCTTGTTAGATGACCAAGTGTTGTTATCTTGTTCATCCTTATTGCCCTCTTTATCCTTGTTCTTTCTTTTAACCTTCCTCTTCTTGGCTTCGGCCTCATCTCGAGTCGGAAATTGTTCTTGGATCATCTTGTTTTGCTCAGCCATCATGGCTAGCATCATCTCTCTTGTTTCTTGTGGTGTCATTCCTTCTCCAGACATGTTCTGAAATTTAAAACATATAACTTATTTGGTAAACATGTCATTTATTTAAAGACACCACCCATTGTCCCGTATGAAAGTCAAATTCCTATTATTCATAGATCATAACCTATCTTAGTTCGGATCAATACTTATAATCAATACATATCATCACTTAATATTTGAGACCAAGACCTCACGGACACTTGAATCTCAAAACACTGCTCTGATATCATAGCCTGTGACACCCTAGCCGCAATAACCACAATCATAATACCCAGGATAAATCATCATACAATCACCATTACATAATGATCTGATTACTTATTACAATGCAGAAGCAATAAAAGGCATAAATAAAGGTACAAGTCTTAAACACTCTACGGTGCTACAAGGTTCCAGACTAATTCTACATACTCAATATATTATTACAACGTCCCAAATATTACATTGTTGGTCCCACTTTTCAATTACCGATTGAGTAGTAGAGGATCTTTAAAAAACTTCAATAAAGACCTAGCTAGAAGGTCCGGCAGCGGAGTTTCCTTATCCTGTAAAATGTGAGCAACTAGGGGGTAAGCAAACCTTAGTGAGTACAGAGATTATACATTCAGCAGATTTTTATGCAGCACACAAGGGTACACCGGCAACAAACGCCGTATACCCTCTTCGTATACGAAGTACGGAAACTAGCCGCAGCTCATCGTGCCATTACACGGAATTAAACATTCAACTGAGGCAGACTTTACAGCGGGGATGCTACACCTGCCCATCAGGACCTCGGAGGGATCAACTCCAGGTCATATAGCCTAGGTAGCATCAATTTAACAACCATGGCTCGTAAGCCAAACAGAAGATGCACAACAAAGAAACGTATATGCAACAAGCATCAATGTGCATCGAAAATTACGCAAGTTAGTAGATTGCCAAATGAAAATGAAACAACATGCCTCAATGAACACAACTGACAATAAATTACGCAAGTTAGTATATAATCCTAGGTACTCATAGTGGGTGCGTTATGTAACCTCAGTTAATATTATTTCTCCACGGGATTTCAACCAGATTCACAAAGTACCCCACTGTTGGTTAAACAACACCACAAGGGACCTATTAGTCAGTGTAACAGAATATCATGTCATTAACTGTTTAATTTCACAAAAACTTAATTTTATAAGTTTTACAACAATTGACCGGAAATTCGGATCCCACCAGAATTCGGATGACCCGAAGTTCCATACTTAGCATTTTACTATGTACTGTTCATCCAAGATTCAGATGATTCTATGACCCGAACTCGGATGCCCACGGATCCGAAATTCCATCTGAGATTCGTATGGTCCGAACTCGGATGGATCCGAGTTCATACTTTGAACATTTTTCCATCTTTTCCAGATTTTCCTTTTGTCAATTTGTACCACTTTTATGTCTGGAAAATATTAATATAAGCATATATGTACACTTTTAACACTTTTTATCATAAATCATACAATATATGTACCTAACCAGGCCCTATTTGGCCATTTTTATGCAACCCGTCGATGAACACACACACTAACACATAGTTAATTTCTGAAATCATACTTAGTGGTTAAATCAGAACCTGAAATTTGGTACACAGCATCACGAATACTTGATTTTTAACATATCCATATTAAAACCATACATGCAACAACATCTGCAACTTAAATCTATGATTCGGTTTTCATAAAAACCGAACACAAAACCCTTAATTTCGATGAGTTTGAGAAATATTTACCTTAAGTCGTTGATTTCAGTAATTATAGTTTCCCCTTAGAAGCTTAAATCCAAATTTTCGGCTTTTGATTCCAACTTTTGATGTTCTTTGATTTAAATTTGAGAGAAACCATTTCTTAGAGAGAGAGTGTTTTAGAGAGATGATTGAAATAGTTAAAATGAAAGATATTTCGAGTATTTTAATCCCAACTTTCGACTATTGACACAATTAGTCCCTTAAGTTATCTGATTTTCTCAATTAAAGATTCCTTCTTCATTTTATAATTACTAACACTCTATAACTTATTGTACTTAAATAATAAATTGAATTTTTCAAATTTCTTAATTACTCAACATAGCAACCAACCTAAGTATATTAAATCACAAATTTCAAACTAATTAAGTTCAATTACCATAATTAAATTTTTAGGATGTTACAATTGTTCTAGACCTTGCTATGTCAACCAGTTCTATTGAACTTGGTTATTGATTACTCCGATGCTCCCCCCACAATGTTTACTGGTAGCTAGCCCAATATTGAGTGGATAGCTTCCACTAAAAGCATGAGTGTGGCCTGGACATCATCAAATTCCGATTATTATGTCTCAATCTTGCGTGGCTTTGGCGGCAGTCAAGTTATATCACGCTAGTTTCTCATTATCCGCTTGTTGTAACGCATGTAATCTGATTAATCTATATTCTCACTAAGCAATGCTTATAATTGTTGTTAATCTCTTTACAGGAAAAGACAAGGGTAAAGCACCTGCCAGACCTAGTTCTTAGGTCTCCCAAGATCAAGTTCAAGTTTTCATAGACCACTACTCAAACGCCCCTTTTGGTACAACTTTGAAGATGATAAATTGTGGTGGTCTGGGTGGATTTGCTTTGATTGTATGATGTCGTGTATTAGACTAGTCTTGTACCTTTAATAGTTTAATTTGAACGTTGTAACTCTGTACTAAAATTGTATTAAACTTATCCTAATGTTTGTACTGTAATTTTAAATTCCGCACTTAATTACTCTATCTTAGTTATGATTGATATCGTATTGCAAATTGTGGAACCTAGACGCTGAGGACTGCCCCGTAAGGGGTGGTATTCACATGATGGTATCAGAACTCATAGTTTGAGTGAATCAAGTATTATGTGGGTAATAATTGATCTCAAACTGAAGCAATATAAAAGTATCAATCATTTAGGTGGTTTGAACTGAGATAGGATGCATAGACTGTTAGGATGGGAATAAGGGTACATAGCTCTATGTAAGGTTGCCTGACTACGGATCCTATCTTGACATGACACCTGGCAACCAGTGCGGAATCCTCGTTAGCGGCTTGACGGATAGACCACGCACACCGAAACACGGAGACTAGCATAGTGATAGACGAACAACGGAACGTCCCAACATGATGATTCTCTCCACACGAAACTCTCTGATTGCTAGCAAGTTCGAGATCGCCCTTTGCACTTGGTTGTTGATTACTCCGATGCTCCCCCCACAATGTTTACTGGTAGCTAGCCCAATATTGAGTGGATAGCTTCCACTAAAAGCATGAGTGTGGCCTGGACATCATCAAATTCCGATTATTATGTCTCAATCTTGCGTGGCGTTGGCGGCAGTCAACTTATATCACGCTAGTTTCTCATTATCCGCTTGTTGTAACGCATGTAATCTGATTAATCTATATTCTCACTAAGCAATGCTTATAATTGTTGTTAATCTCTTTACAGGAAAAGACAAGGGTAAAGCACCTGCCAGACCTAGTTCTTAGGTCTCCCAAGATCAAGCTGAAGTTTTCATAGACCACTACTCAAACGCCCCTTTTGGTACAACTTTGAAGATGATAAATTGTGGTGGTCTGGGCGGATTTGCTTTGATTGTATGATGTCGTGTATTAGACTAGTCTTGTACCTTTAAAAGTTTAATTTGAACGTTGTAACTCTGTACTAAAATTGTATTAAACTTATCCTAATGTTTGTACTGTAATTTTAAATTCCGCACTTAATTACTCTATCTTAGTTATGATTGATATCGTATTGCAAATTGTGGAACCTAGACGCTGAGGACTGCCCCGTAAGGGGTGGTCTTCACATGATGGTATCAGAACCCATAGTTTGAGTGAATCAAGTATTATGTGGGTAATAACTGATCTCAAACTGAAGCAATATAAAAGTATCAATCATTTAGGTGGTTTGAACTGAGATAGGATGCATAGACTGTTAGGATGGGAATAAGGGTACATAGCTCTATGTAAGGTTGCCTGACTACGGATCCTATCTTGACACGACACCTGCCAACCAGTGCGGAATCCTCGTTAGCGGCTTGACGGATAGACCACGCACACCGAAACACGGAGACTAGCATAGTGATAGACGAACAACGGAACGTCCCAACATGATGATTCTCTCCACACGAAACTCTCTGATTGCTAGCAAGTTCGAGATCGCCCTTTGCACTTGGTTGTTGATTACTCCGATGCTCCCCCCACAATGTTTACTGGTAGCTAGCCCAATATTGAGTGGATAGCTTCCACTAAAAGCATGAGTGTGGCCTGGACATCATCAAATTCCGATTATTATGTCTCAATCTTGCGTGGCTTTGGCGGCAGTCAAGTTATATCACGCTAGTTTCTCATTATCCGCTTGTTGTAACGCATGTAATCTGATTAATCTATATTCTCACTAAGCAATGCTTATAATTGTTGTTAATCTCTTTACAAAAAAAGACAAGGGTAAAGCACCTGCCAGACCTAGTTCTTAGGTCTCCCAAGATCAAGCTGAAGTTTTCATAGACCACTACTCAAACGCCCCTTTTGGTACAACTTTGAAGATGATAAATTGTGGTAGTCTGGGTGGATTTGCTTTGATTGTATGATGTCGTGTATTAGACTAGTCTTGTACCTTTAAAAGTTTAATTTGAACGTTGTAACTCTGTACTAAAATTGTATTAAACTTATCCTAATGTTTGTACTGTAATTTTAAATTCCGCACTTAATTACTCTATCTTAGTTATGATTGATATCGTATTGCAAATTGTGGAACCCAGACGCTGAGGACTGCCCCGTAAGGGGTGGTCTTCACATGATGGTATCAGAACCCATAGTTTGAGTGAATCAAGTATTATGTGGGTAATAATTGATCTCAAACTGAAGCAATATAAAAGTATCAATCATTTAGGTGGTTTGAACTGAGATAGGATGCATAGACTGTTAGGATGGGAATAAGGGTACATAGCTCTATGTAAGGTTGCCTGACTACGGATCCTATCTTGACACGACACCTGCCAACCAGTGCGGAATCCTCGTTAGCGGCTTGACGGATAGACCACGCACACCGAAACACGGAGACTAGCATAGTGATAGACGAACAACGGAACGTCCCAACATGATGATTCTCTCCACACGAAACTCTCTGATTGCTAGCAAGTTCGAGATCGCCCTTTGCACTTGGTTGTTGATTACTCCGATGCTCCCCCCACAATGTTTACTGGTAGCTAGCCCAATATTGAGTGGATAGCTTCCACTAAAAGCATGAGTGTGGCCTGGACATCATCAAATTCCGATTATTGTGTCACAATCTTGTGTGGCTTTGGCGGCAGTCAAGTTATATCACGCTAGTTTCTCATTATCCGCTTGTTGTAACGCATGTAATCTGATTTATCTATATTCTCACTAAGCAATGCTTATAATTGTTGTTAATCTCTTTACAGGAAAAGACAAGGGTAAAGCACCTGCCAGACCTAGTTCTTAGGTCTCCCAAGATCAAGCTGAAGTTTTCATAGACCACTACTCAAACGCCCCTTTTGGTACAACTTTGAAGATGATAAATTGTGGTGGTCTGGGTGGATTTGCTTTGATTGTATGATGTCGTGTATTAGACTAGTCTTGTACCTTTAAAAGTTTAATTTGAACATTGTAACTCTGTACTAAAATTGTATTAAACTTATCCTAATGTTTGTACTGTAATTTTAAATTCCGCACTTAATTACTCTATCTTAGTTATGATTGATATCGTATTGCAAATTGTGGAACCTAGACGCTGAGGACTGCCCCGTAAGGGGTGGTCTTCACATGATGGTATCAGAACCCATATTTTGAGTGAATCAAGTATTATGTGGGTAATAATTGATCTCAAACTGAAGCAATATAAAAGTATCAATCATTTAGGTGGTTTGAACTGAGATAGGATGCATAGACTGTTAGGATGGGAATAAGGGTACATGGCTCTATGTAAGGTTGCCTGACTACGGATCCTATCTTGACACGACACCTGCCAGCGAGTGCGGAATCCTCGTTAGCGGCTTGACGGATAGACCACGCACACCGAAAGACGGAGACTAGCATAGTGATAGACGAACAACGGAACGTCCCAACATGATGATTCTCTCCACACGAAACTCTCTGATTGCTAGCAAGTTCTAGATCGCCCTTTGCACTAATCACTCTGAAATTCTGCAAAAGTCTCATAATTAATCGAATTAACCCTTGAGTATACTGCCCAGTTCGAGTTTGTCTAGGACAAGTTCGAACTTGGCCCAAAGCCTTTTCAAACTTGTCCTCTAACATATTCGAACCTTCGCCTTCAAACTTATGTCTGAACTTATGTTTCAACTTATGTTTGAACTTATTGTAATACATTACACCAAGTTAAAACATATATCCAATTAATATAAAACATATATAAACAAACATATAACACACATATAACAAATATTTGTTAATGTATAATAATAGTCAAATTGACTTTTACAAAATATGTCTATACTTAGACTGCTATCGTCACCCAGGGTGCACTAATTGACTCCCCTTGACGATAGCTTCTAACTATTAATATTTTGCCTAAGTACTAGAACTATAGAAGCTACTTCTGCATAAAATCCTATATCAATGCATACTCTAACTATCTTTTGGAATATCCTAGCCTCAGATCTCCATCCTTCATGAAAGAAGATAGGCTGATCATGTAGCTTTTGCAGGTCATCCTTAGATAGGTTGATTAAGTGCAGCGGATCGTATACTCTCAACATCACTTTGTCTTCTATATCCTCCATGACTGCTTCAGCTGTATCATTGTCTATATACCACCATTTCGTGTTTCTAAGAATGTCCTGTGGCATAGACTTCAATGGTACCTTCTTCAAGCATCTAACAGGTTTGTACACCATTTTAGCCCATGGTCTTCCCGTGTGAGGATCTATTCTTGACTCATCCTCAACTCTTTTGCCTGACCTCGGCTTGAGTCTCTCAAACTTTCCCGATCTTCCCTCTTTTCAGATTATCTTTGCGATCACTTCAGCATAAGGGTCTTCACCAATATTGATCAACTCCTTCCAGGCCAATTCCTTCACTTCAACCTTTGGTAGTGTATTAAACACCTTGAGCGTTCGCCTCAGGTATTGAAGTCCATCTCTTCTTTTTAATATAAATAGTTGTAGTTCTATGTCGAAGAACCAGCTAAGTATTCCACCAGAGAGATTTTCTGAGTTTGGTACTCTCATCTTCTTCTTCAACTTTGGCTCTGCTTTCTTCTCTTCCTTACGGAACCAAAGGTTTAACATTTCAACTCTGCTTGGTTCTTTCTCAGCTTCCTCCAGTTCTGAATCTTCCACAGAGGCCAACTTAATCTCATCTATGTCTATTACATTTTGATCATTGGGTACATATTGTTCTGTGATGGGTTGTGAATGAGTGATCACTTCATCAACATTGTCATCTTCATCTTCCACAACCTCCTCATCAGATTTCCAATCAACTATCTCTTCTGGAATAAATTCTCCTTCCTCCAATTCTTCAACATCATCCTCAAAATCAAACACTATTTCTTCTTCTTCAATATCCATCAGAGCTTCAATCATTTCGCTGTCGATGGTGTTTGATGTTTCCCCTTCACCTGCTTCCATTGCAGCAGACTAACCTGGCTCCCCCTGAATTGTTGCACGCTGAGTAGTTGGAAAATCTGCTAGCTCAATTTCTATTCCAGTCTCGGGATCATTGACGTCATCATCATCTCTTCTAGTCACTTCGGCTTCTTTGAAGCTAGTCTCTCCCTGAGCTAGAAGATTTTTCATTAACTGCTCCAGGAGGGACTTCATTGTTTTAATCTCAGAAGCTTGATCAGTAACAGTTGTTTTCAGTTCAGCATTCTCCTGATCAAGTATGGCGTTATGAGCTTGAAGTTCTTTGACTGCTGTGGTAAGCTGGAAGATTTGGACTGTTTGGAAATCCACCTTGCTCCTCAGCTCTGTAAATCGCTGATTCTCAGTGAATGTGGATGATGTAGATGGAATGCATGTAATTGGTGATGGTGTGATGGATGGTTGAACAGCTGGAATTTCAGGCTCTGGAGCAGAGGTGGATGCAGCTCCATGCATAAAACGATGCCTCTTTGCCCTATACCTAGGAACGAGAGGAGTTGGATCTTCTGCTTCAAAATCAGAATCATCATCTGAGGCTCTAGCAGCTCTTGTATCTTCTTCTCTCATACTGACCACAATTCTTGAACCATATCTGCCAATGCGGACAGATTGATCAACACGCTCTACCACTACTTCCTCTACTTCTACTTCTTCAACTTCTTCAGAAGTAGACTCCGACTCTGAGGTGGTCATTGCGTGAGCTTCTACCTCAGGCTGTGCTCCTGCTTCTTCTCCTAGGACCTCAAAGTCCATTTCATCACTCTCTTGTGGCTGATATTCATCTATGTCTCTTAAAATTTCATTGAAATTAGCTGGAGGCTCCAAGATATTATCAATTAGCTCAGCGGCAATATCTCGCTGTGCCTGGGTACCATGAGCCCATATTTCCTCTAGAGTATCTACTCAAGGATCGATTTCTGGGGCTACTGTTGAAGTGCCTGCAGTGTCCAAAGATGGATTTGCTGCCATTGACTCTTGAACTCTGCTTGATGATAGCCTGTATGCTTGAGTTTGACTTGTTGTAGCTCTTTTTGTCTCCTTCTTGGTTGTGGTTGAGGTTGTGGTTGTTGCTGCTGCTACTGCATTGGCTGCAGCTGAGGCCCTTCTCCAGCCCAGTTATCCCCTTCTAGGGCTACAAAATCTGGATTAATCACTACCCCGAAGAGAGGTGCATCAAGGGGCCTGACCTGCTCAGCCCTGCGGGCATTGTGCGACTGGCAGTCAGCAAAAATTTGTTTATCTATAATCGCCACACTCTGAAGATTCGGTAGCTGTGGCAGATTCGGCAAAAAATGTCGGATTAGCATCATCGCGAAGCGCGTATACATCAAAAACCGTTCACGTGCTGGAGCCGTGATCCGATGCACGAACTCAGCAAAGAAAATTTCCGAATAGCTAAAACGCTTATTATATACCAAAGCAATCATGGCTGACTGCATCTTGGAGACAATGTAATCAAATCCGGCCTTTTTAGGTGCAAAGCACACCATAATAACATGCGCCAAATATCTCCACTGCCCTATTAATCCACTTTTCATGTACGAAGCTTTGGTTATATTTGGTGCATATCCGATTCTCAAGAAGGCCGCTTGACTTATATTTTCAGGGAAATCAATATCCCCTGCCTCTTGATCTTCAGTTCCGAGCTGCAGAATCTGATGCAGCATGTTAGTAGAATAAACTATTGGCTGCCCACCGACTCTGGTTTGTTGGTACATTCAGTGTGATGACAGCAGTCTAGTTTTGTTATTGATAAGACAAGTTCTTAGGTGATTTTAGAATACAAGGCTTGACATTCGAATCTGTGATAGATTCGAATGTAGCCATAGATTCGAATTGATTATTGCTTGGGATTCGAATCTGTGATAGATTCGAGTCTAGCCTTAGATTCGAATGGGCTAGATTCGAGAGTGTCCTTGTGGACAGACTCGAATGGGCCTTGGGCCAGATTCGAGTTTGGCCCACATCAGACTCGAATCAGGGTCTATAATTAGGGATAGACTCGAATCATTAAGAGACTTTTTGCAGAATTCGTGAGGAATTAAGCAAGAGGCGATCTCGAGTTTATCAGCTAGGTGAGTGCCGTTTCGGAGAGAATTAGTACGTAGGATCGTTCGTGTGTCGTTCGTTCAGCGTCTAATAGTCTCCGTGTTTCCGTTGGTTGAGAGTTGTCCGTCTAACCGTCAACGAGGATTCCGCACTCGTTAACGGATCCGCGTCTAGATAGATCTTGCATTGGTAGACCTTACAAGTGGTATCAGAGCCTACGGAGTGTTCGTGGTGTTCTTCGTGTTCATCAGATACATTCTAGGTTTCTTGACGCTAGTTGGACGGTTTTGCTCTCAAAAACGTGTTTTTGAGCTTAGCAAATTCATATTCGGGAAACACTTTGTCGTTTTTCACGTTTTTGGTCGAAATCATTATTTTTCGTTTGAAAAATAGTGATTTAATCCGTAAAACGTCAAAAAATCAAAGTGTTAGCCGTTTTTTCGAGTTTGCGGCGCTCGAATCTATAGGGGTAATTAGGGTTTTACTTTATTTTCGAGTCTAACCTAAATACGCTCCTTTCGAGTCAATTTCAGTGAGTTTCGAGTCTACTTTGTTTCGAATCTATTGCTTCATTCGAATAGGATCTCGAGTCTAGTTTAGTGTCGAGTTTATTTCGAATCTAGTATTATTTCGAATCTAGTGTTTCGAATCTGCTGATTTTCGAGTCTGCTGTGCCTTCGATTCTAAGTATCTTCGAATCTACGTAGTTCTTCGAATCTGACATAACTTCGAATCTAAGGAGTTGTTCGAATCTGACATTATTTCGAATCTAATTGACTTTTAAGACTTAATCGAATTTAATTTCAAAAGATTTAATATTAATTAGTTTCGAATCTATCTAGATTCGAATAAGTTAATCTAAATCAGTTTCGAATTAAATTAATTAAGTTCAAATTCAATTTCTTTCTGAAAAGATGTCAAACCTTCAGAAATTCCTTGAGATGGATCACGAAGTTGGGAAGGCAAATGCACCGCCAAAGCTGATGAAAGTTGAGGACTATTACTGGTGGAAGGATCGATTTACAGATTTTGTACGATTCAATGATATGCGCATGTGGGTGTGCATAGATGAAGGGTACATTCCGCCAGTATCTGAAGTTGAAGGCCGTCAAAAGGTCTTGTCATACCAGATGATGAAAGAGGATGACAAGAAAGTATTTGAAGCCGAAAACAAAGCTTTTTCTTTAATCCGAATGGCGTTACCGCAAGATATTCTACACACATTCCGGACTCAGAGGACATCAAAAGAACTTTGGGAGTCGCTTGAGAAAAGGTGTGAGGGAAATCCTCGGGTTAGGAGAAAGCGTACAGAGCTGTTAAAACAACAGTTCGCCATCTTCAAGGCGTTAAAGGATGAACAATTGAATGATACTATCACTCGGTTTTATCATCTATTAACAGAGCTTGAAAGTCACGACATTGAGTATAGCGACACAGAAAAGAATAACAAGCTTTTGGATGCCTTACCCGCCAAATGGGCGATGTATGTGGCTATGATTAAGCTTGATGAGGATAAGTACTATACTCAATCGTTGGAAGATGTAGTGGGAACGCTGAGGGCGTATCATTTCGAGTTATTGAAGGCTGAAACGGATTATGAACAAGTCCAAAATCCGGCAATGTATTTCGGAAAATCAACACCTTCAGTGACAGCTGATATGAAGACAGCTACAGCGTTTTTCACAGGAGAAACTGCGTCACCAGCTGAGCCAGAGGAAGCACAATGTAGAGCTTTCATAGGGTTTAGTGGACCGGATGAGCAGCCACAAGCATCTACTTCAGGATCATCGTCTCAGGGATACACAAAAATGCCAATGAGTGCTAAAACTGCAGAGGAGCAACTGAAGCTTCTAGCATCGTTTGTAGCGGCTTACGGGAATTGTATTCAAGGGAAAATAATTGATCCAGCTTTATGGGAAGAAGATTATGATCAGGTGGATCCGGATGACTTGGAACAAATGGACCTACAATGGCAATTGGCTATGGTCACACAGAGATTGAAAAGGTTCATGAAAAGAACAGGAAGAAGTCTGAGTGTGAACAATGTAGGATTCGATAAGTCAAAAGTTAGATGTTATAACTGTCAGGGGTTGGGACACTTTGCGAGAGAGTGTCAAAGACCTAAGATTGATAATCATCAGAACTTAGGACGTCAGCATTTAGCCAGTTCAGGGAATCAAAGATCAGGGAATCAGGGTTCAGTGGCTGGTTTACTTGCTAATGTGGGGTCTAACAGACAGTTAGATGGCACATATGATTGGAGTACACATCCAGAGACTAATGCTAGAGCCTTCATGGCTGAAGTCACAGAGACTGGAAGTACGGGAGCAGAAGAGGAAGAGAAAGAGGATACACAGTTTTCTGATTCAGAACCTTTGGTGCTGGAAATTGCTGAGGAGCTAACTACGCTGGAGTTTGCAGCTCAGATGGCCAATATCAAATCTGATCGGAAACAGGTAATTCTAAACTCTTCTACTTTTCATGATTTATGTGCTTTATGTACTACTTTGAATGATAAATTGAATTTAGTACTAGAAACATATTCATCTATGACTGCTCAAATTCAATCCTTAAAATCAGATAATGCTAATTTATTAGACATTAAGGAAGATCTTCAGGCCAAACTGAGAAATGATGCTCAAGATTTACTAGTTCTGAATGACAAATTGATTGAACAAAGTGTCAGGAATGAACTACTTTATGAGCATGTAGAGTCACTGACCAAAGATCTCTCTCTTAAAGATAAGGAATTAGCTGAGTCTAGTACTATGGTTGATGAGGCCAATAGCAATCGTGTACCTACTGCTCAGGATGAGACCAATGATATGGTTAACTCAGAGGTAGTCAAGGTAACTGAGTCCTATGAAGTATCTTCAATTACTCCTCAGGTTAGACAAACAGTACAGTGTGTTCAGTCTAGTTGTAATTCAAACTTAGAAGAGGAAAATACTGTAAGCAATGTTAACAAAGGGGAGTTAAAACAAGCTGTTGATACAGACAATCAGGGCATTAGTAAGACACCTAGGTCAAAGAGTGCCTATAAGAAATCTATTGACAAGATGTCTTGCTTTAAGTGTCATGAGAAAGGACATGTTGTTTCAGGTTGTCCCTACAAAAAGTCAGAGTCTTCATTAAACTTAGGGAAACAAGAGCAGCAAATCTTAAAAACAATGCCTAGTGATACGAGCGGGAGTAGTTCTCGAGTTTCTGAGAAGAACTCTGTTGAGGTGTCACGTATAGGTAGTTGTCAATCATCGGTGTTTCTTAGACAAAATGACGGACTTAGGATTCATTCCCCGAATAGATCTCCTAGTCGATCAATGTCTGGCCCCCATACCATTATTAGGAAAAATTCACCTAAGAGGAGTCACACTCTAGTTAGGTCTAATTCTCCTAATAAGCATACGACACCAGGTAGAGCCCGGAATTATGAGACTGAAATGTACCATAACAAAAATTATTCAAGGGCTGAAACGAAAAGACCAATACAAAGGTCGAGAATGGATGTTAATCATTCAGCTTCACAACAGATTCTCAATCAAAAATCCAAGTCACCTGAAAGGAGAGATGGGTATTTGAAAGAATTCAAGTTTGTGGATGAGGATGGTATTACCAAGTCAGTCATGGCTTGGGTCCCCCGTGATAACTAACTTTTCTTGTTTAGTGTGCAGGAGTTAGCTACAGATCCTAATGACAAATGGTTTATGGATAGTGGTTTCTCTTGATACAGGACAGGGGTACAAAGGACGAAACAGCAGGTATGCTTTCTGGGTCCTTAGACCAAAGTGAGAAGTTATAAGGGAAACACGTAAGGTGTGTCAATTGTGTCAGTCTGTATAAACAATGCGAATCTAGTCACAAAAGCATTTGTTAGTTCATGCTTTGGGTTGTTAGTTCAACTGAATGGCATGTGTAATCCAAAGTAACTTGACCTTAGGCTATTTTATTTCTTTTTATAGTAAGTTAGTAAGTTACTTTATTAGCTTATTATTATTTATGAAAATAAAAAAAAAAAAAAAAAAAAAAAAAAAAAAAAAAAAAAAGAGAATATCAGAAAATTGAGTTAAGTCTTAGATGCATAGGTTCAAAGTGACGAAAATTAGCACCGTCGTTACAGACTCTAAGTATTTAGGCTTTCACACATAATGCAACTAAATCCTAAGTGTTATACTTTATTTAGTTTGATGTGTTGGTAGGCATAATACATATAGGGAATCTCAAGGCTAATAAAATATTCTAGAAAAAGTCAAGTGTGTCACTAACCTAGATGTACGACCAATCGGTCTTAATTTTTATGTACAAGACATACAAACTTTGAGTCTAAATGAGGTATGCAAACTTTCTGGGGATGTATGGCAACATCAAATACATCTGAAAATGGAAAGAATAGAAATATCATGTAAAACTGAGAGTCGAAAACATGCAACTCTGTTGTACGTAAGTACAGACCTGTTGTCTCTGTTTAGATTCGGGTTAGCAGACATGTCGCTTTGTTGTACGTCAGTACAGACCTGTCACCGCTATCTGCTAACTTTAAAAATAAACCTTAAGTCGAACTAAGACACTTTGTTGTATGAGAATACAGACCTGTGTCCGATGTTTGTCTTTTAAAGAAAGTTTGCAAATACCAACAAGTTAGAATCTTTGTCTGTATGCCTTGATCATAAAAGTATGTCTATGTCTGAGTCACGTAAGATAATTTCCTGATAAATAAACAGGCCAAGGGATATTCCGAAATGTAGAATGTTTAACGGGGTAAAATACCAACAATCGGCTAAATAGGTATGTCACAACAAACAATCAAAGGAATCAAAAATTCCTAAGTGTGAAAGTTTCAGTACTGAAAGTTAGTATCAGACATCGCTATCTGATTGAATCTTTCTTTGACTATTCTCGCCAAAAATATACTATTTAGTGTAGGTTAGAGTAGCTTAACTTTAAAATTAATTTTATTTTATTTTCTTTTAATTATCTTCAGTAGGATAAAGGTCAAAGTTTCTAAGGATGCATGATTGGTTGAATAAACAAATATTGCGTGAAAATCTGTTGCTTAGTGTGACTGGTTCTGCAAAAGTTGTAAACCTCCATTACATGAAAAAGTTGAAAAAGTTGAATTTTATTCAAAGATTTTCAAAATTTTCATTTAAGTGTTGAAAAAGTTGAAAATTGTTCAAAGTTTTTCAAAACTTACGAGGTTGGGACTATTTAAACAAAGGTAATGATGGTTTCTCTCGAACTTAGTTCTCGTGTTTGTTTTACGCTATAAACTTTCAAAAACTTTAAGTAGGAGAGTTTCATTTTATCTTTATCGTTGAATAATGATTTTAATGTCCTACTAACATCTAATGACTTGTTTCATGTGTTGATTAAGTCTATACAGTGTTAGCCTTGAATTATTCACAGAATTACAGATTCTTCAACTGACAAAGGCGATTTGTGAACTTCATGCCAAGTTGGATCAGACAGAGACTGATCAGTAGCAGCAGATTGCAAATCTGGAGGCTATATTGGCATCTGGTTGAAAGATCATCCATCTCAGGGGGAGAAATAGTAGAGAGTGGAGAAATCGTAGAGAAGCTGTCCTTCGAAAAAGATGGCTTGATCAGTGAGCTGACAAGTCAAAGAAGATAGCTCGAATAGTGAGCGGGCAGACCTTACAAGACAGTAGTGAGCTGGCAGATCTTTCAAATATTGGCTCTCACTGCTGATCCTCAGGGGAAGCCAGTGATCGTAGCTACTGACAATAGGAAAGACAAGGATTCAGAGACAACTGAAGTAACTGAAGACATGGTCTGACCGGAGCATTGTCAGAGTAATTGAAGATGACGTAGAACTTTTTCCTAAGTGTTATGAATGCACCACTCGATGAAGGTGTTATGAATGATGATCAGAATGGGATAGATCTAGAGATGCAGAAGACTGCTCTAAATGATGAATCAGATTCTGAAGTTAGAAGTGACTGATTTTACCTTAGAAGGACCGTATAATCTAGGAAGACAATTCTGGGCTGAAGTGTTTGCAAAAACTGTCAGAAGAAAGGGTCGTACTGCAGATTTAAGAGGTTAGTCTAAGAGGTATTAGAAGCGCTGTGGTTCAAAGGAACGTGGACTAAGTTAGAGAAGCGATTCAGAATCATCAGTCACGGATAACGAGGAGAAAGGGTGATCTCGACATTTATTGTCATTAAAGCAAATAGTCTGTCAAGATCAATGAACAAAAGCTAGAAGCTATCGTCAAGGGGGAGTCTGTTGGTACATTCAGTGTGACGACAGCAGTCTAGTTTTGTTATTGATAAGACAAGTTCTTAGGTGATTTTAGAATACAAGGCTTGACATTCGAATCTGTGATAGATTCGAATGTAGCCATAGATTCGAATTGATTATTGCTTGGGATTCGAATCTGTGATAGATTCGAGTCTAGCCTTAGATTCGAATGGGCTAGATTCGAGAGTGTCCTTGTGGACAGACTCGAATGGGCCTTGGGCCAGATTCGAGTTTGGCCCAAATCAGACTCGAATCAGGGTCTATAATTAGGGATAGACTCGAATCACTAAGAGACCTTTGGCAGAATTCGTGAGGAATTTAGCAAGAGGCGATCTCGAGTTTATCAGCTAGGTGAGTCCCGTTTGGGAGAGAATTAGTACGTAGGATCGTTCGTGTGTCGTTCGTTCAGCGTATAATAGTCTTCGTGTTTCCGTTGGTTGAGAGTTGTCCGTCTAACCGTCAACGAGGATTCCGCACTCGTTCACGGATCCGCGTCTAGATAGATCTTGCAGTGGTAGACCTTACATGGTTCGAAAAACTGTCGGGGTTACAATGCAGTCAACTTGTAAGTGCTCCCAAAATTGTATTACATATGGGAAGACTATTTGCACATTATGAGATAGGGCATAAGAAACCCTGGAATGTGCCAAAAACTCCACCGTATGTGTAAACGACTGAGCTTCGGGAAACTCCCTATCTGGAGACATTACCATATTATGCTTTTGGAAGAACGCTCTTTCACTATAGCTGCACATAAAAACAATAACCAGATTAGTAAAAAGAAAAAAATGAAACTTGTTTAATTTCGAATTTGTTTTATTTTGAACTTACATAAGTCCAAAATCCAACACTTTCGAATTTCTACAAGTTTTGAATTATTTTATAAAAACATTCGAATATACTAACAGATTCGAAGGATATATATTCGAATTTGACTAAATTCGAATTTGTTGACAAATTCGAATTTTCTGACAAGTTCGAACATGATGAACATGTTCGAAGTCGGTCACTTTCGAATACAAATCCATGATTTTAACCTCATTTGACTTAGAAAATAGTATTAACTAGTCCTATTTGGTTGTAATCAAAGATTTATGTAAGTTATTTGAAGTTTCACCGGTTAAAACTTGTTATTTTGAATCACAAAGTTTAAACCCCAAAAACTTCAAAAATGGTCGATTTTTGCTATTATTGAGTCCTAGACTACCTAAACTTTGTACAATACTGATGTTTATACCTAAGTTTGTTGGTAGATTCGAACATAAAAGAACAAAACTTCGAGAAATAGTAGAAGATTCGAAAACGGCAAACTCGAAGACAAGTTTGAAATCGCAAGTGGGCAAGTTCGAATGAATAGAATCGAAAGTAGGTGAAATAAATGAGTCACAGTTTACCTTTATATACTAACAACCTTCAAACTTGCGGTTTAATTCGATTTTTCTGACAGATTCGAATTTGTCTTAAAATTCGAATATAATTGAAAATTTTGAATTTTCTTGAATAAAATTCAACTTTTTCGTGTAACGGAGCAAACTTTGGAAAATTATTCACACTAAGCAATAGATTTTCAAGCAATGTTTGTTTATTCAACTAAAGATGCATCGTTAGTAACTTTGACATTTTTCTTACTTAGAATAAAATAAAATAAAATAACAAAAAATAAAGTAAAATAAAATAAAATAAAATAAAATAAAATAAAAATTTTAAATAAAATTTAAATTTAAACTTAAGCTTCTCAAAAATATTTTTAAAGTGAACAACCTATACTAACAGAATATTTTTGGCGAGAAAGTCAGAGAAAGGTTCAATCAGATAGTTTATCGTGACACACATCTCTAGGCGATTGTTGGTATGATTTTCCCTTTAAACATGTTACCCTTTGGAATATCCCTTGGCTTTTTATATTTATCAAGAAACTACCTTACGTGTCTCAGACTTGGACATACTTTTATGATCAAGACATACACACAATGATTATAACTTTTCTGCATTGCAAATTTTTCTTTAAAAGGAAAACGTCGGACACAGTTCTATATTTACATACAACAGAGTGTCTTAGTTTGTCTTAAGGTTTATTTTTAAACCTAGCAAGACAGCTGTGACAGGTCTGTACTGACATACAAGAAAGTGACTTATCTTGCTAACTCGAGTCAAAGCAGAGGTAATAGGTCTGTACTTACGTACAACAAAGTGACTTGTTTTGACTGTCTACTTACTATCATGATTTTTCTATTCTTTTCTTTTCTTTAAGATGTATTAGATGTGGCTATAACATCCCCCAGAAAATTTGCATACCTCATTTGGAATCATTGTCTGTATGTCTCTAACATAAAAGTTAAGATCATTTGGTCATACATCTAAGTTACTTACACATATGACTTTTTCTTGAATATTTTATTAGCTTTTGAGATTCCCTTTGTGTATTATGCCTACCGACACATCAAGCTAGAAAATGTATGTCACTTACAGTTTAAGAGGCATTACGTGTGAAAGTTTAACACTTAGAGATTGTATCGACTGCGCTAATTTTCGTCACTTTGAACCTATGTCTCTAAGACTTAACTCAATTTTCTAATATTCTCTTTTTTGTTTTTTTTTTGAGCTTTTTATGGTTTTCTCTTTTTTTTTTTTTGTTTTTCATAAATAAGAGTAAACTAATAAAGTAATCTACTAACTTACTATAAAAGGAAATAAATTCAACTTAACTACTAACTTAGTATAAAAAAATAAACTAAGGTCAACTTACTCTGGATTACGCATACCATTTAGCTGAACTAACAACTCAAAGCGTGACTTATCAAAAGTTTTAGTAAATAAATCAGCGTTATTATCTTCCGTTGCCATTTTTACCAGCTTAATTAAATTATTTTCAACACAATCACATATAAAATGATGTCTTATGTCTATGTGCTTTGTCTTACTGTGTTTAACTGGATTATTGGTTAAAGAAATAGTAGATGGTAATCTATCCTAATAGGAGTATGAGTATAAGTCAAACCGTAATCCCGCAATAGTTGTTGTATCCACAAAACCTGTGAACAGCAACTACCAGCAGCTACATATTCGGCCTCGCACGTTGACACGGCTACCGAAGTCTGTTTCTTGCATTGCTAGGATACGAGCCTCCCTCAAAGGGACTGACAGCCACCAGTTGTTGAATTTCGATTCAAGTTGCACCCTCCGTAGTCTGAATCTGTGAAAGCTTCCAATTCCAGATCACCATCCGCCTAATACCAAAGTCTCAGCTTCGGTTTCGACTTGAGGTATCTCAGAATCCGCTTCACAGCTTTCATATGCATCTCTTTTGGATTAGCTTGAAACCTAGCACATATACACACAACAAACATTATGTCAAGTCTAGAAGCATTAAATACATAAGTGATCCGATCATGGCCCGATATAACGTCGGATCCACATCGGTATCACTTTCTGTACCCGGTCTGAGATTGTCATTTACTTGAATCAGCGTGCTAAAGTGAGCCGTCAGCTTGGTTCCTTCCATCCCGAAGCGCTCTAGAATGTCGTAGGCATACTTCGTCTGATGGATAAACATACCCTCCTTCCTCTACTCAACTTGCAAACCTAGAAAGAAGTTTAACTCACCCATTGCACTCTTCTCAAACTTAGACTTCATCACCTTTTCAAAGTCTTTGCGCATCTGCTCGTCTGATGACCCAAAAATGATATCATCGACGTACACTTGTACCAAGATAAAGTGTTCACTCTTCCTTTTCACAAACAGTGTACTATCAATTCTCCCTCTTTCAAACCCGTTGTCTAAAAGATGAGTAGATAGTGATTCATACCACGCCCTTGGTGCTTGATGTTGTCCATACAAAGCCTTATCTGTCTGGATACTTTGGATCTGTAAACCCGGGCGGTTGTTCCACGTACACTAGTTCCTTCACTTTTCCATAGAGAAAAGCACTCTTAACGTCTAACTGATAGACTTTAAATCCTTTGAAGGAAGCAAAAGCTAGAAACAAATGGATTGCGTCAAGCCTTGCTACTGTCGCAAATACTTCATTGTAATCGATTCCTTACTCTTGGTTGAAACCCTTTACGATAAGTCTTGCCTTGTTGCGAGTAACGATTCCTCGATCATCTCTCTTGCACTTAAAAACCCAATTGGTTCCTATTGCAACTTCTCCTCAAGGTAATGGAACTAACTCCCACACTTCAAGTTTTCTGAATTGTGACAACTCTTCTTTCATCGGTTCAACCCAAGAGTTGTATTTCAGTGCCATTTGCACATTCTTCGGTTCTACTTGCGAGATGAAACATGAATACAACCAAGTGTGAAAAGTCTCGTAGTCATTGATCATCGACAACAACACTGTGTTGTTATTCAAACTACTCCTAATCCTCACACCAACATTCGGATTTCCTATGATACTCTCAATTAGATGATCCTTGTTAATCCTTGATGTTTCTATCTCATCAACCCTAAGATTATCTTCTAAGTTGGATCCCATTTTACCTAACGGGGGAACGACTTCAGACGCTACATTTTCTTCCACATGATCACTTTCCTCAGAATTAGAATTTGTTGTCTGATTTTAGTTTCTAGGCAAATCAAAATCATTCTCTGCTGGAGATCTATCTTCTATTGTTGTAGGCTCAGATGTTGATGGAAAGGTCGTCCTCGGAAAACTTTGACCGTCGTCATTCAGATTTAATGACGATAAGTCCTGTTTGATTGCACCTGCATTTCCATCCAAAGGAGTGTTAAATGATTCAAACAGTTTGTCATAATCAAAAATCCAGTCCGGACCAGTTTGGGGTTCATGTGTATAACTTGTTACATCAATGTTATACACATTCTCTACCGTACCATTTGATTTGTTAAAAACCCTTTAATTTGGTGAGTTCGGCACATAACCTAGGAAATAACCTTCGTCAGCCTTTTTACCAAACTTAGGTTGATGTTTTGTTTTCATTAACGTACATGGTACCCCAAATGGTTCAAATCCAGTTAATTTTGGTGGCCTTTTATCAAAACTTCATAACAGGTTTTGTTCAATGATTTGACAGTAAGGACCCGATTTAAAACATGACAAGCGGTATTCACTGCCTCCCCCCCAAACATGGTAGGAAGCTTTGAATCCGAGAGCATGGTCCTTGTTGCCTCAATCAAAGTCCTGTTTTTCCGTTCTGCCACCCTCATTTTGATGTGGCTCGTAAGGTGCACTAAATTGATGCACTATGCCTTTTGATAGGCAATATACACCAATTACAGTGTTTTTGAAATCCGTTCCGTTATCACTCCTGATACGTTTTACCCGCGTTCCCTCGGAGTTTTCGACTTGGTCTAAGAACCCGATTAGCTTGGCAGCTGTCTCGTCCTTCGTACCTAAAAAGAAAACCCATGAAAATCGTGAGTAATCATCAGTGATAACTAAACAATACCAACTACCACCTATACTCCTTTTGTTGATTGGTCCGAACAGGTCCATATGCAACAAATCGAAAGTGGCAGATATAAAGTTCTGAGTCTTGGACTTGTGTGACTTCTTGTGTTGTTTGCCTTTCTTGCACGGTACACACTTGTCTTCAAACTGAAAACTCTTCATTAAAACACCTTGCACCAGTCCATTCTTAGTGACGTAGTTCATTTTTCTTAGGTGCAAGTGTGTCATGCGTCTGTGCCATAAAACGGATTCGGTCTCTGAAGCTTTTGATAGAAGACATATTGGTCCCATCGAAGATTCTGGTTTATTCATGTCTATCATGTACAAGTCATTCTTCCTTGGGGCCCTCATCAGTATCCAATCTTCAGCTACTTTAAATCCCGGTTTTAGCACTAACGCCTCAGTATCAGTGAAGATTACTGAGTTCTTCTTATCACAGATTTGGGATACTCTAATGAGATTGTGATCAAGTTTAACAACGTGGTAAACTTGATCAAGTTTGATAGTCCCATTAGTGACCACTCTAGTACCGGGTATATTTCCTCCTTTATTACCAGCGAATGATACAAATCCCCTATTCCCTCCCTTGAAGTCTGTGAGTAGACTTCTTTCCCCAGTCATGTGCCTAAAGCAACCACTGTCGACGAACCATTTGTTGTTTAGACCTGTAGGTATCTCCTGCACATGAAAGAAAAGAGGTTAGTTATCACGGGGAACCCAAGCCATGACTGACTTGGTAATACCATTCTCATCCACACACGTGAACTCCTTCAAATACCAATCTCTCCTTTCAGGTGACTTGGGTGTTTGATTGAGAGCCTGTTGTGGTGCGGAGTGATTTAACTTCACTCTCGGCCTTTGAGTAGGCATTTGCTGTGGAGCCCTTGAATAATTTCGATTATACGGCAATTCCGAGTGATATCCCGGGGCTCTACCTGGTGTCTGATGTCTTACAGGAGTGTGTAACCTAACCGGTGTGTAAACTCTTCTAGGTGTAGTACTCCTATAAGTTTGTTGTGGTCCTGACCTAGATTGATTAGGGACTCTATTTGGTGAATTAGTTCTAACCACTTCATTCGGTCTACCTGACACAGGTGTTTGTTTCAAAGCAATCTTAGGTGTGGCTTGCACAATTTTATCGGTGTGTTGAGAACCACTTGTGCTTGCTACAATTGGAGAATGTTTATGTTTTTCTGGCTTTCCATTTTTAGGTGTAGATTCTACCTTCCTATGTGGACAACTAGAAGCAACATGTCCCTTTTCATGACATCTAAAACAAGACATTTTGTCAATAGACTTCTTATGTGTGCCCTTTGACTTAGGTGTCTCACTAGTGTCTTGTTAATATTAGTCTAAACTATAGTAACTGTTTCCTCCTTTTTATTATTAAAGTCAGATTTGGCTTCTCCTATAAGTTTATCACTAGAAGATGGCAGAAATTTGACATTCTTAATCTTAGCATTGTTACTAGTCACCTTAGTTTCTTTATCCTTAATGGTTTCAGACATAGGTTCAGATGCTACCTCTGATTCAACTGGTTTTTCAGTTTTATTCTGAGGCTGAGGTACATAGTTATCATTGAAAGGTGGAGGACTCTCATTATACCCTAACCCAATAGGTATCTTAGACTGACGCTGTGCATCTAAGATCTTCCCTAGGTTCAATGAAGAGTTCCTAAACTTTTCTAGTTTACTATTCACCTTTGCAACCTTAACCTTAGCTTCTGCTAGCTCTACCTCTTTAATCTTAAGCTCTTTGGTCAATGCCTCAACATGTTCATACATTAGTTCTATTCTAAGACACTGCTCACTCAGCTTGTCTTTAAGAACTATGACATCTTGTGCATCTGCCTTAAGCTTATTCCTAAGGTCTTCTTTTATATCTAAGAGACTAGCATTGTCTGATTTTAAGGATTCATTTTGAGCAGTTAGATTAGTATGTGTTTCTAGTACTAAATTTAATCTATCATTAGTAGTAGCACATAAAGCATATAAATCGCGGAATGTAGAGGAGTTCAGAATTACCTTTGCATGAGCTTAATCCACGTTTGCCATTTGTGCAGCAAACTCTAGAATTGTCTGACTGTCTGACTTCTCTACTAGCACAAGACTGGTATCATTCTGATTGCCGTCCTCAGCCTCTTCTTCTGCTCCGACACTTCCAGTCTATGTCACTTCAGCCATGAAGGCTCTAGCGTTAGACTCTGGATGTGTACTCCAGTCATATGTTCCATCAAGCTGTTTGTCACATGTGACATTGGTTAACAGACAAGCTATGTTATTGTTGCTGACATTTAAATTTCTGCCCGTCCTCTTGATGAATCTCTTGACTCGCTGAGTTACCATGGCCAGTTGCCATTGTAGATCCATCTCCTCTAAATCATCAGGATATACCTGATCATAGTCTTCATCCCATAGAGCAGGATCGTTGATTTTCCCTTGAACGCAATTGCCATAGGCGGCCACAAATGAAACCAAAAGATTTAAGTGATCTTCAGCTGAGTTTGCGCTCATCGGCATCCTTGAGTGTCCTTGTGATGTAGATGTAGACTGAGTTGGCTTTTCTTCCGGTCTGGAGTACCCTAAGAAAGCCCGACTCCCTGAGTCATCTACTTCAACCGGCGTCGATGTTTCACCCGTAAAGAATGCTGTAGCCGTCTTTAATTCAGTTGCTACTGAAGGTTTGGACTTACCAAAATACACATCCAGATCCTGTACTTGGTCATACTCCCGTTCCTTCTTTAGAAATTCAAAGTTATAGGCCCTCAGCGTTCCTATGACTTTTTCTAGAGTTATAGACTCATACTTCTCTTCATCATGCTTTATCAGCGCCACATACACCTCCCATTTGGCTGGTAAAGCATCTAGAATTTTCTGAATCTTCTCTAACTCACGATACTCGACATCGTGGTTGTCTAACTCAGTCAACAAATGATAGAACCTATTAATGATCTCATCCAGCTTTTCGTTTTTTAATGCTTTGAATATAGCGAACTGCTGCTTGAGTATTTCCATTCTACCTTTCCTAACCCTCGGATTACCTTCACACCTTTTCTCCAGTGCATCCCACAACTCTTTTGCTGTTCGTTGATTTCGAAATGTGTGCAGGATCTCCTGAGGTAAAGCCATTCGAATAATCGAGAATGCTCGGTTCTCGACCTCATATAACTTCTTATCATCATCCTTCATCATTTGATATGATAAGACTCGTTGACATCCCTCAACTTTTGTTGTAGGTGGAATGTATCCCTCGTTGATACAAATCCACATTTTCAAATCATTAAATCGAGCGAAGTCGGAGAACCTATCATTCCACCTATAATAATCCTCCAACTTCATCAACTTAGGTGGAGAATTTGCCTTTCCGACCTCATGATCCATTTCAATAAACCTTTGTAAACTTGTCATAGTTTCGTAAAATTTTTGAATATAAAACTTAATTAATTTAATTCGAACTTGAAGAAGTTCGAATGTAATTAATTTTAAATTTGTTTGAAATTAATTTCGAAATTAAGTTTGAACTTCAACCAAATTCGAAATATTTGACAAATTCGAAGGTTGTTCCAAAATCGAATACTTAAATTCCAGTTTAAGGAAAATTCGAAAATGAGCAAATTCGAATTGAGCAAATTCAAATCAAACCCTAAAATAACTTCGAATGGGGCGCATTATCTGACAAAGTCAAATTTTGAATAAACCCTAATACCCCCTTGATGTTTGAGCGCCGCAAGTTCGAAAAACGGCTAAAAGTTCGTATTTTTTTAACTTTTCGGATTAAACCAAAGTGTTTAGGATTAAAACTCTGGTTCCGATAAAAAAAAGATGAACTTATAAGAACTTTCTCCCGAAATCTAACTTGAAAAACTCGAAATCTATCCAAAAACGTGATTTAACCGTCCAAAAACGTCATGAAACCACAGATGTTACTTGTGAACACGAAGAACACCACGAACACCCTAATGGCTTTGATACCACTTGTAAGGTCGTCTGACTACGGATCCTATCTTGACGCGACACCTGCCAACGAGTGCGGAATCCTCGTTAGCGGCTTGATGGATAGACCACGCACACCGAAACACGGAGACTAGCGCAGTGATAGACGAACAACGGAACGTCCCAACACGATGATTCTCTCCACACGAAACTCTCTGATTGCCAGCAAGTTCGAGATCGCGCTTTTCACTAATCACTCTGAAATTCTGCAAAAGTCTCATAATTAATCGAATTAACCCTTAATTATACTGCCTAGTTCGAGTTTGTCTAGGACAAGTTCGAACTTGGCCCAAGGCCTTTTCGAACTTGTCCTCTAACAAATTCGAACCTTTGCCTTCAAACTTATGTTTGAACTTATTGTAATACATTACACCAAGTTCAGACATATATCCAATTAATATAAAACATATATAAACAAACATATAACACACATATAACAAATACTTGTTAATGTATAATAATAGTCAAATTGACTTTTACAAAATATGTCTATAATCTCCCAGGGTGCACTAACAGTCTAAGTCTATAAACAGATAGTTAGACATTTTTTATTTTCAGTAAAGATGTCAGGATCCGGTGATGTCCCTAACGACATGACTCCTCAGCAAACAGAATAAGAATATGCAAGAACAGCTTCATGCTAGAGATGAGGCTGAAGCTAAAGACGTGCTGATAAGAAGGATAAGAGGAAAGATAAACAAGCCCAAAACGATGAGTCTGATTCACATAACTCTAACCCTAAAATCCAAATTGTACAGCCGAAAGGCTGTAAGTTTAAAGATTTCAAAACAAGCGGTGCCCAGAACTTTGAGGGTACAGTAAACCTAATCCAGGATTTGGATTCGATAAGCCACACTGAAGAAATCTTCAGAATCTCTGATTGCTCAGTATCCAAAAAAGTACGTTTTGCTACTGCTTTGTTTGTTGGTGCTGCTCGCGCTTAGTGGAAGACACAGAGAAGCATTTATGGAGAAGTGGTCATCCAGACGTTAGAGTGGGATCAATTCCTTGATATGTTTCATGCTAGATATTGTCCTGCTGACCAACAGGACAAAATGGAGATTCAATTGATGCAGTTAACCGAAGCTGTAAACAAGTATGAGCACAAATTCTCACGGCTCTTTGGCTATTCTTCGTATCAAGTAGCCATAGAAGAAAGAAAGACGAACAGATTTCATGGAGGTCTGAATTCGGGGTACAGACACCCTATGAACGCGATGATGCATAAAAGTTATTTAGAGAGAGGATACCTAGAGTACGACAATCAACATTATGCTCCACAGACTAACCCAACATGTCCCTCTCCCCCGAGGAAGTAAACATTCGGCAAGTTCTTTAAGCCCACCAAATCACAGTCCCAACAACGCCAACAGTCTCAACAGTACAGTTCACCTAAAAAATATCAAGTATATGCTCTCACGAATGAACCGCGATTCTGCAAAGGATGCAGGAAATCACACATGGGGCAGTGTAACCCTGATGACGTTAGTTGCTATGTGTGTAGCAAAATTGGTCACAGTAGTCAGGAGTGTCCTCAACGGGGTCTTGGATGTGAAAAGTGTGGGAAGCGTGGACACTTTATGTATCAGTGTCAGAGTGGACGCCGAAGCCAGTCTCAGTCGTCAGCTGGTGGTTCTACAATGAAAAGTTCAACTGCATCTCTAACCATAAGGACCCGTGCATTTCAAATTACAAAGGAGGAAGCAAAAGAAACCCCAGACATGGTTACTGATATGTTCTTATTAAATTCAATACCTGCTCGCATACTATTTGATTCCGGTGTAAGTCATTCCTACATATCGACTGCTTTTTCTCAAAGAATGTCTTAATCTCCTTCAAAGCTTCCTGTTATACTTGATATGGAGACGGACTGTAACAGTTATGTTATGGTTGATTCCGTGCACAGAATCACTCTACTCGTCAATAATGTTGTATTTAATATCGATCTCATTCTGATGCCAATAAAAGAGTTCGACGTTATTATCGGCATGGACTGGTTAATGAATAATGAAGCTACTATCGTCTGCAACCGCCGAATCACCAGAATAAAATCTTTAGAGAGGCCGAGTGTTGGAAATCAAAGGCGACAAATGAAAAAGTGTCCATTTCTTTATATCTGTTGAGAAAGCGTATAAATATCGGTCTAAGGGTCACGAATTATATCTGTGTTTTGTCTCGTCTGAATCTGTCGCTGATGTCATCAAGAAAACTATATATGATATTCCTACCATCTATGAGTTCCTAGATGTTATTCCTGACGATATCTCTGGAATGCCACCAGAACGTAAATTCGAATTTGACATTGACTTAGTTCCTGGTGCGGCTCAAATTGCTAAAGCTCCCTACAGACTTGCGCCTGCAGAGATGCAGAAAATGTCAAAACAATTGCAAGATCTGTTAGAGAAGGGTTATATCCAACGTAATTCATCTCTGTGGAGTGCACCTATCTTATTCGTTAAGAAGAAAGACGGAACTCTCCGTATGTGCATCAACTATCGCGAGTTGAACAAAGTCACTATCAAGAACAAGTATCCTCTGCCCATAATCGATGATTTATTTGATCAATTACAGGGAGCAAGTTACTTGTCCAAAATTGATCTTCGGTATGGGTATCATCAGTTAAAAGTCAAACAAGAGGATATCCCAAACACAGCTTTCTGAACGAGATATGGTCATTACGAATTTCTCGTAATGCCTTTTGGTCTGACAAATGCACCAGCGACGTTCATGGATATCATAATCGCGTGTGCAGACCTATGCTGAATAAATCAGTTATCGTGTTCATTGACGATATTCTGTTGTACTCCAAAACGGAGGCTGATCATGTTATTCATCTGCGTCAACTGCTAGAGTTATTAAGAAAAGAAAGGCTCTATGCAAAATTTTCAAAGTGCCAATTCAGGCTTAGACATGTATAACCTTATATTGTCTTGAGCTATTTCTTAGGCGTTCTTTGTCTGAATAAACACTTGAAATTTTTACTTTGTTATTTTTATAGATCCAATTTATTGGCCATATCGTATCTAGCGAAGGTATTTCAGTTGATCAGTCCAAAGTCGAGGCTGTTCAGAAGTGGCAAACACTTCGCAATCCCTCTGAAATTCGAAGTTTCCTTGGATTGGCCGGTTACTACCGGTGATTCATTAAAGACTTCTCGAAGATTGTTGTACCACTTACAATGCTAACACGAAAGAATACTCCTTTCGTATGGTCTGATAAACAGCAAAAGGAATTTAAACTCTAAAGCAAAATCTCATTCAAGCGTCAATCCTTGTCTTACCAGAGGGCAATGATGACTTCGTTGTCTATAGCGATGCATCTGGTACAGGTTTAGGTTGTGTCCTCATGCAAAGGTGAAAAGAATTGTGTATGCTTCAAGGCAATTGAAAGATTACGAGAAAAGTTCACCAACTCATGATCTTAAGTTGGCTGCCGTTACCTTTGCACTGAAGATTTGGCGTCATTATCTTTATGGTACTACGTGTCAACTTTATACTGACCATAAAAGCATTAAACACCACTTTACTCAAAAGGACCTGTAAATGATACATCGACGGTCGTTGGTGCTCATCAAGGACTATGATTGTGAGATCCTATATCATCCTGTCAAAGCCAACGTGGTCGCGGATGCTTTAAGTAGAAAAGTCTATCCTATAAAAGTGTTGCTATGCCCTGACTCGTGTTGTATTTTTTCTGATCTCAATGAAGATATCAAATCTGCTGAAGCCGAAGCGCTGAAAGAACAAAATCTCGGTTCTGAAAATCTTAAAGGGCAATTGCAATTCCTATATGTGAATCATATGGGTCTTTAATGTCTCAAGGGAAACTAAATCTGGATTCCTATGTATGGTTCTATTTGCAACACTCTTCTATCTGAAGCTCATAAATCCAAGTTATCTATTCATTCTGGTAGCTCAAAGAGGTACTTCGATCTAAAAGATGATTAATGATGGTCAGGAATGAAGAATGACATCGGTCAATTTGTCGAAAGCTACAGAGTTTTTCAAATGGTTAAGGCAGAACATAAGAAACCCTTTGGTAGTATGCAACCATTACTAGTTCCTGAGTGGATGTGGGAGCATATAACCATGGATTTTGTCACAAAGTCTGGGTAGTCGTGGATTGTTTAACGAAGTCAGCTCATTTCATACCGATGAAAGAAACTATACTCTCGATAGATTGGCACAATTGTACATCACTGAAGTTATTTCTCGGCATGGTGTGCCAAGTTCTGTCGTCTCTGATCGTGATGGTCGTTTCACTTCAAGATTTTGTAAAGCGCTGCAAGACGGGATGGGTACTCGAATCTCTATGAGTACAGCTTATCACTCTAATGCATATGGCCAAAGTGAACGCACTATCTTAACTGTTGAGGATATGCTCCTTGCCTGCATTCTTGACTTGGGTGGTAACTGGGATGACCATTTGCCTTTGGTCGAATTCTCTTACAACAACAGTTATCATTCCACTATCAAAATGGCTCCTTTAGAAGCTCTATATGAAGAAAATGCAGAACTCCCACCTGTTGGTGTGAAACATGTGAATTACCATTAGCAGGTCCTACCTTTCTACAGTACGTTGACTCATGAGAAGATTCAACTGGTCAGAAGAAACATTCCTGAAGCTCAGAGCAGGAAGAAATCTTACTATGACAATCGTTATCGATCAATCAGTTTTGCGGTCAACGATTGGGTGATGCTGAAATTATCCCCAATGAAGAATGTGGTTCGATTTATAAAGCGAAACAAGCTAGCTCCAAGATTTATTGGTCCATTCAAGATTGTTGAAAAGATAGGGAACCAATCCTATCGTCTTGAATTACCAGTGGATTTAGCGGGAATACATCATGTATTCCATGTTAGTCATTTGCGAAAGAGCTTAGCTGATTAAACAGAAGTTCTAATACAACATGTTGATTTGAAAATTGACGAGAAGCTTCGTGTGGTAGAAGAGCCAGAATGTATTCTGGACTTGAAGACCAAAAAGCTTCGCAATAAAGAGGTGCAGATGGTGCTCGTTCAGTGGAAACACCACAAAGGTTCACATCAGTCTTGGGAATCAAAAGATGTGATGAAAGCTACATATCCAAGTCTGTTCGAACATAGCTAACTTCGAGGATGACGTTTGTGCGTGGTGGAGCCCATTCTGTGACAACCTAGATTTTTCACTGAACTTTTAATTTCTGTACTCGAATTAATAACGTAATTGAATTACACTATTTGTATTGTAATTTCATTAAGTATTGAAACTATTTAATTAAGTTAAATTATATGTAAGTGATAATCAAATAAGGATGAAATCTTTATTTAAAGAAATCAGATGTGAAGGGACTAAAAAGGTCAAAATTCAAAAGTTGTGAATAAAAGGCACCATATCTTTCATTTTACCATTTCCAACACTTCTCATCTTCAAACCTCTCTCTCTCTCTCTCTCTCTCTCTCGCTCTCTCTCTCTCTCTCTCTCTCTGTGTGTGTGTGTACAATCTGCTAACAATCGAAATATTGGAAGAAAACTCGTTGATTTAACTTATTATTATCAAGAATCACTTGAGATCTAAGGTAAGAAAATTAATTTCTTCAGTTTAAGGTTTATTTGAGAATAAAAATGCATAAATTCGGTTTTTTAAATCTGAATTTTGATCTTGCATGTTCGTAATATCAGTTGGAAATCATCAACTGAAGTCTTTAGGAGCTACAGAAATGAAAATCGTTGGTTAAATCGTCCAAAAAGGGTAAGAAATCTGACTTTTTATAACCTTTTGTGATCTTTAGAAAAACTAACCATATTGGACAAATCTAGGTGATTTAACATGTTATGATGGGAAAAATAGTGTAGAAACACCCCAATAGTATTATATAACATAAAATCGGAATGCATAGTAATAAAAATGAGTTTGGCAAATTTTGGTTAAATACCCGTAGGTTGCAAACTCTGAACTGCAACACCAAAAACATCTGGGAAAATCTATTTGTGTCGGATCCGAATTTGGATGTGACCTAATCTCGGATGGCCGAATGCAGATGTGGGTATCCGAATTTCAAATGACTGAAATTTGGATGATCTAACTCGGATGAGTGCTGATCTGAACTCGTATGATCCGAGCTCGGATGTTCAAAATTCGGATGGCCAATTCGGGTGGCTAATTCGAATGGTCAATTTCGGATGCTTTAAAGAAAAAATATGAGTCTTATCATTTCTACTTCATGTTAGGCACAAAAATGCCGCAGTCAAACCTGTTGTACATCTTAGGGGGAGATTATTAATCAAACCTGTTTGATGCACTTGAAGGTATAATTTAAGGCCTGTTAATGCCTTATTGAATCCTGAAAAGTGATTTGTAATATAAGTCAAAGTTGCTTACCCTATTGCATTTGTAGCAACTAAGGCAGATTGTCCAAGTTGTTCTATTCTGTTGTACAGGTTGGACATAACCGGTCTATGCTGGTCTAACCTGTTGAGCAGCTTGGACAAATTCTAAGTGTTCTGTTCTTTGTGAACAGGCTAAACACTTTAAGAAATATATTTCCATGTCCTCATGTATTGTCTTGGACCAAAAGATCAGTTTACAAGTTGAAGACAAAGTGGAAATACAGAAGCTGCTAAGACTGCCTATGCTGTTCTGTTACATGAAGACAAAGTGGATATTTGAAATGGGTGACAGACTATTTCTTATATCAAAATGGCTATACAGGAAGATGAAAGGTCTAAAGTAGACATTCCTCTTTCAGTTAAAGCCTTCTGCAATAGAGACAAAAAGGAAAAGACAAATATTCTACAATGTGAAGACAAATACTGCTTTGTTAGAACGTGCAGAAAAGTTTTTTTTGTCTTTTTGGAAAGATACTCCACTATCTCCTTAACCAATGAGGAAGCTTCACTTGGTTTCGCTATGAGAGTATAAAAAAAGCTTATAAGGAATGTGAGACAACCAAGAGTGTGATATTCAGAACATGCAAAGAAGTTTGTTTTCAAGCATGCAAAGTCTCCTTAAATAAACCAGTTAAGTGTGTCTAAGCTGTTATTGTTCAAGCTGTCTGTCTGTCTGTGATTCATGTAAACAGTGAGTTCATCCTCGTAAGTGTATTCATTGTAACACATGTCGATAATACATACGGACATCGAGAAAGTGTGTTGAATTTTTAAATAGCTGTATTCACCCCCCCTCTACAGCTTAGAGCAACTACTAGAGAAATCTTTTGGGACCTACAACTGGTATCAGAGCAGTTTATAGTGTGTGTTAACTCTAGATCTCTCATTCCTCCCTATTTCCCACCATGGACAACAGTGATGCCAGCTCTTCCTCTTACTATGACAATGGTTCATTAGCAAAACCTTCCAAGTTCAATTATCAGAACTACTCTGGCTGGAAATACAGAATAATGCTCTATCTTGAGAATCTAGATGTACACCTACGAGAGATAGTAATGGAAGGTCCCTATGTGCCAACTTCTGTTACTACTATAACTCCTGTTGCTGAAGGAGCTGTTCCAGAAGTCAGGAGTATAGAGAAGGCAAAAGCTCAATGGTCTAATGAAGACAAAAGGTTGGTTGCACTTGATGCAAAGGCTAGGAATAACCTTGTTATTTCTCTTCCTAATGAGGTGTTCAAACATGTTGATAAAATAAAGAGTACAATGGAGATGTGCGATACTTTGTGTATCGTCTATGATGGTCCCACTATCACACTGGATAACAGGATCAACAATCTTGATAGACAGTATGAACTGTATTTTGCAAAGTCAAAGGAGTCACTCACTGAAACCTACACCGGGTTCACTGCCTTGATAAATGATCTCAAAGCTGTTGGGATTGCTAAAGACAACTTAACTTTGGTGAACAAACTATTGGACATTCTGTCGGAGGAATGGAATTACTTCTCTACTATCCTCAGAAACTAAGGTACCAATAGAGGCATGGATCTTCTGAATCTTTATGGATCCTTGTTGAATGATGAACAGTCAAGGCAACAGAAAAGAAAGGCCTTAGAGATGTCCAAAATGGTGTTGCCTTAGTGGCCAGCGTGAGACAACCTGCTGGTCAGGTGTGTGATGTGTTCACACAAGGTGATCAACAGGCTAATGATGAAATTGAAGAATTTTCAGAGGAAGAAGACTGTGAAGACCTTACTGAATTTGATGATGAGTAAATGATTTTTATGCTTTTCAGAAAATTCAATAAGAAGAGGTTTGGTGGAAAGATGCTACAAAAGAAGTCAGGTGCCATCAAGAAGAATGCATTTGACAAAACTAAGGTTAAGTGCATTAAATGTGGCAAGAAAGGGCATATAGCTGCTGACTGTGTGTCTAAAGTTGTTGGCTCCTCATCAAAACCATACAAGACAAATAAAGACAATGGCTACAGGGTTAAGTACCTAATGGCCATGGCTAAGCTGAGGAAGTTGGAAGACTCAGTGGCTTTCAACAAGAGGAAAGGACTCATGGCTGAGACTTGTGATTGGGAGGAGTCTGATTCATCATCTGATCAAGAGGACAACAGTTGTCTGATGGCCAACACTGATGTCCCATCAACAAGCAACTTCAAACAGGACTTGGCTGAAGCTGAAGCTCTTAGCAGCTTGGAGAACTGGAACCCAACTATGATGTATAAGGTACAAAATTTTATGGATTATAGTTCTGATGAAAATTTTAAGATATTTGAATATTTAGTTGTTGATTTAAAAGCTGCTGTAGAGAAGCATGATGCTTTGAAGTCGTAGATCTCGAAGTTAAAAACAGATCTTAAAACAAAATCTAATGAACTGGACAGTTTTTATAAGTTGAAAACTGAACTTGATGAAGTAAAACACATCAACATCATTTTGTTAGAAGAAAAGAGAGAGACAGACTCCAAGCATGCCAAACTTTAAAAGATTGTTGACTCTTGGTGCCAATCAGCACAGAAAGTCAATCACTGTATCAGTCATCAGAATCTTGCTTAAATCCAAGCCTATCATGGAGGGGATCTTGATACAACAGCTTCAATTGATGGGATAAGTAATCTGGAAAAAGGCTTATCCACTTTTGGTGAGCTTCCAAGTACTTTTATTCAAAGAGTAAATGGAAAGCTGGTCTCAATAAACATGTTTGTCAGACTTCAAAACACTAACAGTTTGTGTGAAACATCTTTAAAAGTTGATGATGGAATATGTTCTCCATCAAATCAGCCTGCTAAGTGTATAGCTGATTCACACAAACAAAAGAAAGGAAAACAAGTTCAAACTGCAACTTTGGACACTAAACCTATCAACAAGACAGGTTCAAGATCTAAAGCTGGTGGAAAGAAACCTGTTATCCCTTTTGATGCTAAGTATTTTGAGAAAAAGTTTTCAAGAGAAAAGCAACCTGCTTTCAACAGGGGTAAGTCTCATGTTTAAAGCAAATCTGCTGTGATATCAAATAAGTTTTTAAATCATAGTGTAAAACTAGTTATAAATGAAGGAAAATCTTTTAAAACCAGAAGTAGTGATCATGTTGATAGGCAACATTCATCACATCTCAGTAAAGGAAAAGGCAAAGCCATTGTTCAACCTGAGAAAGCAGGGAATAGGTTTCCCAAACCTGTGGAAGTTAAAAAATCAATTAAACTTCCTTTACTTGATCTATGCCCTCCTAAAAGGAGGAAAGAGGACACTAGTAAAGTTGTTGCTATTGTACCTTACACTCAAACTGTTGGTTACTTTGAGAATAGTAACAAGTTTGCTAAACCTGCTGAGAAGTCCAACAAGGATATCCCAGAATGTGTTTCTAAAGTACTTCTTCCAAAAAGTCTAAAAAGAGAAAATGCTATAAATATGGGAAGAAGACTCATATGGCCAAAGATTGTCCTGAAACTGAGGACATAAGGCCTGCTGACACTGCTAGTTAGAACATTGCAAAAACTAGCAGTCTTGGAAGTAACATGGTCATTGAGGAGAGTATCCAAGCTGATACAATCCAAATTGGAAATATTAGTGTAGATCTTAGTGGTTATGAACAAATGTTGATGAAGAAGGAGAACTCATCCTGATGATGAGTTCCCCTAAAAATAACTAATATTTTCCCATGACACTCTGTAGGATAAACAACCATCCCAGGTTTGATACTTTGACAGCGGCTGCTCAGGCCACATGACAGATTGCAAAGATTTGCTGAGTGATCTCAGGCCTCAAAAAGGGCTAAAAGACACCTTTGGTGACAATGTTGAGGGCTCCACAAAAGGATATGGAACCCTTCAAGTTGGTGCTGCAGTATTAAAAAGAGTAGCCTATGTGTCTGGGCTAAAACATAATCTTGTTTGCATTAGCAAACTGTGTGATGCTGGCTACAAGGTTAACTTTGATGAGCACCTGGGGTACATACTGGATCCCGAAGGCAAGGTTGTGTTGTGTGTACAAAGTAAGAAAGGTGTATATGTTGTGGACATGAAATATGTTGGTCCCACAACTGAAACCTGCTTTATCTCAAGAAGCAATGCAAACCTGAACTGTTTATGGCACAAAAGGCTATCACACCTGAACTTCAAGAATATCTACAAACTTTGCAAAAAAGAGTTGGTAACAGGTTTGCCCTCTATAACCTTTGTTAAGGATAAACTCTGCAGAGCTTGTGAGAAAGGCAAGGAGAGAAAAACATCTTTTAAATCCAAACATAATTTTCTATTGATACTCCTCTCTTCTTAATCCATATGCACTTGTTTGGACCTGTCAGTGTCCCAAGTCTGGGAGATAGAAGATACACTCTAGTAATGGTTGATGAGTTCTCTAGGTTTACATGGGTGATCTTCCTAAAGACCAAAAGGAGAGACTGCCAGCGAAATTATTGGATTTATCAAAAAGATGGAAGTTCTAAACTCTGCTCAAGTCAAGCAGCTTAGGAGTGATCATGGTATCGAATTCAGATACAGTACTCTTGAGGACTTCTGATAAGAAAGAGGGATCTCAAAAAACTTTTCAGCTGTAAGAACTCCACAACAAAATGGAGTTACTGAAAGGAGGAATAGAACTCTCATTGAAGCTGCTAGAACCATGTTGTGTGCGTGAGGTTTTCCTTCATCATTTTGAGTTGAAGCTGTTAACACTGCTTGCTTCACTCAAAACAGATCCTTAGTGGTGAAAAGGTTCAACAAGACTTCTTATTAGTTAATCGAATGGAGAAGGCGAAATATAAGTTATTTCCATGTGTTTTGATGCCCCTGCTTCATTCTGAATCAGAGGGACCAGCTGGCAAAAATTGAACACAAAGCTGATGAAGGTGTGTTTGTTGGAAATTCTGCTGTTTCTAAAGCCTACAGAGTATAAAACTACAAAAGAAATGTGATAGATCAATCTATAAATGTCACTTTTGAGGAGTCTAGAAATGCCTCTACCAAAGCTGTTCCTGAATCAGTTTCAGTAGTGTTCAGCTTTGATGATCTTATGCATTCAAATGTTGAGGAAAAGGACTCAAAAGCTTTCACTTCACCCAGAGGGAAATCTGTTAATGACAATGGTCATGATGATGATATTGTTGATACGCCATGTGTGAATAAGTGCACTGACATAGTAAATGAAATACGCCCAGAACCAATCAATGCTTATTTCCCTGAATCTTCAGCTGATGTGTTCAACAATAATGATTCATTCTCAATGGGTGAACAGGCTATAGACATCAGTGTGTCTAATAATCTTGAAAGCTGTTCTGCAAAACAAAATGAAAATGAAACTGATACCGGAGAATCCTCATTGAAACATGATCCTAAGTGGATCAGGCGTCACCCCAATCATCTAATAATTGGTGACATCAATAAAGGGGTACAAACAAGATGGGACAAGTTAGGAAACTTTTGTATGTTTTATAGTTTTGTGTTCCCTGGTGGAGCCAAAGAAAGTAGATGATGCACTTAAAGATGCCAATTGGATCACTGCCATGAAAGAAGAGCTTAATCAGTTTAAGAGAAAGAAGGTATGGAAGATGGTCCCTGTTCGTAAAGGTAAAATAATAATTGGCACCAAGTGGGTTTTCAGAAACAAGATGGATTAGCAAGGTCATGTCATTAGAAATAAGGCAAGACTAGTTGCTCAAGGCTAAAGGCAAGAACAAGGCATAGACTATGGTGAAACATTTGATTTAGTGGTTAGGTTTGAAGGAATCCGTTTGGTTCTAGCCTATGCTGCCCACAAGAGCATAAAGGTATCTTTAATGGATGTCAAGAGTGCATTTTTGAATGGTAAGCTGCAAGAAGAGGTATATGTCAAGCAACCTCTAGGTTATGAAAATGAACAACATCCACGCTTTGTCTATAAGTTGGCCAAAGCTCTCTATGGTCTAAAGCAAGCCCCTAGATTCTGGTATGACACTCTTACTGATTTCCTTATGAGCAATGGCTATTTCAGAGGTAAAGTGGATACCACATTGTTCATAAACAAAGTGAAAACTGATATTATGGTTGTTCAAATTTATGTGGATGACATAAGATTTGGTTCTACTAATGAACAGTTACGAAAGAACTTTTCAATGCTCGTGAAATCCAAATAGGAAATGAGCATGATGGGTGAACTTAGTTACTTTTTGGGATTACAGGTTAAACAAACCTCAAATGGAATTTTCAATAATCAAAGAAAGTATACATTGGATCTTTTGAAAAAGTTTAAATTTGATCAAAGTTCTCCCATCAAAACCCTAATGGCAACCAATGTAAATTTGGATGCTGATGCCTGTGGTAAAGCTGTTTCAGGATTAGCTTACAGAGGTATGATTGGGAGCTTGCTATACTTAACTACTAGTAGACCAGATATTATGTTTGTTGCCTGTTTATGTGCTAGATTTCAAGCTGATCCTAAGGAATCACATCTAGCTGCTGTCAAAAGAATATTCAGATACCTAAAGGGTACACCAGGTTTGGGTCTTTGGTATCCCAAAGACTCCAACCTTAAACTAATTGGTTATTCAGATTCTGGTTTTGCAGGCTGCAGGCTAGACAGGAAAAGCACAACAGGAGGATGTCAACTCTTTGATGGAAAGTTGATCAGTTGGTGTAGCAAGAAGCAGAATTTTGTGTCTACTTCTACTACTGAAGCTGAGTACATTGCTACTGGAAGCTGCTGTGGGCAGATTCTATGGATGCAGCATCAACTTGAGGACTATGGCCTTGTATATAAGAAAACTCCTATTCTCCAACAATCCAGTCTTTCACTCCAGAACAAAGCATATTGAGGCCAGACATCACTTTATCAGGGATCACATCCAAAAAGGTTGCAAGCTGGGTATGTTAAATAAAAGTGACTAAGTGTCATTGATGATCTACAAATCACCTGTTCAAATCTTTCAAATTTGATATCAACAGCTTAGATAGGACAGGTTTTACTTGTTCTATACTTAACCAGTTTCTAAAAACTTGAACAGCTTGAACGTATAACAGGTTTGACAAAATCAGTTTTCACTTTAAACTTGTTCTGTTGTACAAACTTCCAACCTGCTCACTCTCTTAATCTGTCATACAAGGCAAATCCTTGTAACCTGTTCAACTATTGAACATGTTTCACAATCGAACCTGATCTCATATAGTTGCGACAGGTTGCATGAACAGCTTGAAGAATGATCCGTTTGTGATGAAACCCGTTCGTCACAGGTTTGAAGAACAGCTTAGATCATCAGTTTTTAATTACCTTTCTTCACATTTAAATTACTTAAATTACGTATTTATTTAACTTAATTACCTATGGATAATGTTTGTTAACGTGTGTTAGTAGTTAAAAAGGTCAAGTGGTCTGACAACCATTCTGACATTGCAAACTGTTCCGTTTTTCGTTAAAAAACATTTCAAATCAACGCCCCAAATCTTTCTCTCTCCTACTCACTCACATTCAAATCCTAGAAATACTTAAACCACTGTTTCATCTTCTTCTTATTCTCTCCTGCTACCATAACCTGCAAAACCCTAAATCGACTAAGTGTCATCTATTGTGCATCTCTACTACTTTCCAAATGGCACACCAAAACAACCCCCTTCTACTTGTGTTAACTGGTGATTATGTTACCCAACACCCCTCTGTTACTACAATGCTCACAATCAAGCCCACCAACTACATTGCCAACCTGACTATTCCTAAAAATTATGTTGGAAAAGGTAATGAACAGATGGTGGAGTTTCTGCAAGCCCATCCCCTGCACTATGCACTAACTAACTATCCTGGTGTCATGTACCAGGAGATGGTTTATGAGTTTTGGTATACATGCTTGTATGACCCTTCAACAAAAACCATCAGGGGAACCATTCTTAATGGCAATCAAACCATTGAGATCACTACTACTTTTCTCAGGGAAATTATTCATCTCCCAATGGCTGACACCTATGTCAAACCTCAACCTGAACATGAGCAAATGGGTAATCTGCTACGCTTCTGTGGTGTAGCAGAACCAAAAGTGGGTGCTACCTTGTTCAGGAGGGATCTATCTCCAACCTACAACTTTCTATTTGCCTCAGTGGTAATGAGTCTAAGCTGCAAGGTTGGTTCATTTAACCAACTCAGCAGAGATGAGGTCCCCATTGTCCTACAGCTTGTGGATGGGACAATTTTGAACATGGCAAGATGGATTTTCCTGAATCTAAGGAATCTGGTGGAACAACAACAAGTACCAGCAGTTGTCAGATATCCAAAGTTCCTTAGCCTCATCTTCAAACACATCTGAGGTGAGCATCTGTACAACTCTCAACCTCTATTGACTACTGCTACATTCCCTGTTATTGGGAATAGATTGTTTTATGCCCCAGTTCTTGGAAATGAACCTCTTCTGTCAACACATGAGGAGGTTACAAGGTTTAGTGGAAGGACCTTCTACTCAGAAGGTGGATCCAGTGACTGCTTCTAATGGAAAATCAAAATCAAGGACCAAAATGATAGAATGGGCCTTGCAACCAAGTGAACATGAGCCTGTCCGCAAGAAGGCTAAAATAGCTAAGTCTGCTCAATCTGCCCCATCAGCTTCAGTGGCTGAGGGGGAGTAGACTATTCACCCTATTTCATCTATTGAACGTGATGCCTTTGTGGCTGAAGTCTTTGTGGTTGGTGCCTCTGTGGCATATGAGACCATGGAACAGGCTGACACTCTTGTTCCTGACCCAGTCTCACCTCCAGTCCAAACAGAACCCATCATCACTTCCCCCCAACACCCATCCTCCACTTCATCCCCCGAATCCTATAACAGATGCAAATCCTAAGCCAAAAAGAAACCATCCTCCCAAACTAGCCCCTCCCAACAAGAGTCAGTTGACAAAGAAGCAACCCCTACTGTATAGCTTCTCCTATTTTGGGATTAAGTGCAGAAAACTTGGAGCAGGTTTCACTCCAACATGAGTCCACCCTGAATCAGCCTAGGCCCTCTGGTTCCTCCCAACAGGAACCAGTTGTACAAAAGGAGACCACCACATCAACTGTCCAGGCCTCTAAACAGGCTGAAGACATTGAAAGACAGGAGCCATCTCCACTCCACACCGAGTCCACACAGTCAAGCCCCTCATACTTCTCATACACAATCTGAGTCTGCACGAGGTGCCCAAGCTGCTGGAATAGACCATCCAGCAGACTAGCCTCAAACTTTTAGCTCCTAGTGATGCAGCTGTTCCATACCCAACAGTTGTTGAAGGAACAACAACCTAAAATGATGAACCTGAGGGAATAGAACATCTCTCTGGTGAGGCTGCTCCCCAAGTGCACATTCCATCATCAGCTATCACCACCGATGATGTTGAAATGCACATCCCTTCTCCCCATGAAGAGGTGCCTATAAACCAAGGTACTACTGAGGGAACCACCCCAGGTCTTGATGAAGGTGTCACATTACCAGTATCATCTGAAGTGCCATCCACTCCTATCCCATCACCTCATGATGCAGATTCAGCAATTGATGAAGGGCCCCTTGACCCCTCAATGCTGGGCCATTTAATGTATGCCTAGGATATGGAATTACTATCCAAAGTCTCCCAAACTTCACCCACTGACCCATATAATCCTCAATCCTCACCCTCACCAACACATTCCTCACCATCCACCCAATCCAAACGGTTAACCCTTACACCTCCATCCCCCAAAGATCTATCTTTGAAGGATCAGCTGTCTGTGCTGACCCTCAAAGTTGGCTCTTTGGAAAATTCTATGAATTCCCTACCTTCAATTATTTTAGACTCTGTGTCTGCCCAGCTTCAAGAGTTCCTTGATTCGTTCAGGACTTCTTTTCAAACCCCTGCTTCCCAAGCTGACCATTCTTCTCAGCTTCTTGCACTCACTGCAACAACAATCCGCTTCCCTTTCATCAATTCTTTCTTCTCAACAGGACTCCGTGTCCACACTGTCAGCTGTTTACCAACAGCTGTCTGTCCATGTTGATACTTTCTCAAACACTCTCCCTTCCACTTTGGCAAGCTTGAATACCCTGGTAGTCTCCCTGTCTATTTATGTGTCCTCAAACTTTGATGATATGCAAAATTCTCTTGAACTGACCCTTGCACAACTTCAAAGTTTGGTGTTCACAACATCTGATAGAGATGCTATCTCTCAGTTGTCCTCCCTTGCAACCTCTTATTCTTCTTTTCTTCAAACATGTGTTACCCAGCTTGAAGAGGTAAAGGATAACTTGGCTTTCTTGGTGCATAGCCTTGTTGGTTCCAAACCTGCTGCCAAAACTGCCGCTACTCAGCCTCTTGGATCCGTTCCAATAGGCAGAGCTGTTGTTGAAGGCTCTGTGCCATCTCCTTCAAAGGGGAGAAGAAATCTGCCTTGAAGACCACTTCTAAGGGAGAGAAATCTTCATCTTCTTCTAAGGAGAATTTTTCATCTCCTTTTAAGGAGAAATTAGCTTCACAAACTGGTCCTATTGCAGGTTCGTTTAAAGTCTCTGAAACTGCTCAGCCTACTCAGGCTACATCTCTAAGCTCTACACCATCTAAGGGGGAGGAATCCATTCCTGAGGACAGGCCAAGCAGAATGAGGCACTTAATATTGGAACAGACTGAGGAAGAAGAAGAAGAGGAGGAAATGGAAGCTGCTCAGATCAAAGCAGCAAACGGTAAAGGAAAGGCCTCTGTGGACACTGACTATCTCAAAGCTGCTCAACTCAAATTTTACAAGTCTCAAGCCAAAGAATTGGGTGTTTCACTGGAGACTTATTACACATTCAAAGAAGAGCAGCTTGAGATTTTTGAAAGACAAAAGAAGGAAGAAGCGTCTGCCAAAGCTGCCAAGGCAGTTGCATACAAGGAGGCAAGAAAAGTTAAAATGCCCTCCTGGATGTTCAAAGGAAACTGCTAGAGGCTGCCAGAGAGTCAGTGACTTAGAAAGAAGGAGAAAAATAGCAGAGAGCACAAGTCTTAGTGACCAAGTCAAAGTCTGTATCCTCCTCAGCAAGAGCCCAAGTACACTTTGACAACATGGCAAGGAAGAAATTCTTTGATGTGGCCAACAGAAGGCTTGCCAAGGAAAAAATTGTCTAGCTGTCACCATTTCAAAGAAAGGCAAGCAGTGAAAGATTCAGATAACCAGGCTAGGTGCCGAGCGTCTAGAATTGGAAGCTTATGAATATACTGATGTTGCTTGTGTGAGGTACAGAGAATGGGTTGAATTGGCAGTTGCCCTGAGTTAGTCAAAATCTGAAACTGCAAAGCCTATCAGGGCATACATCAAAATGCTGATGGAGAGAGTCAAGAACCTGGGCCTGATCTCTGAAGAAGAAATTAAGGGTACCTCAGTGGTTGAACCCAAGATTAAGCGCAAAAGAAAAAGGAAGTATACAGAGCTTCAAGAACTCCTTATAATGATTAATCAAGGCATCATAGCTGTCGAAATCAAAGGAGTGAATCACAGCCTGCCCAGAGGTGTTGAGCCTGAGGAAGGCAAACTCATAGAATAGCCTGAGTTTGGCGTATTCTTTGTAGACCCCTTAACAAAGAAAATGTGTTTCCAGAGAGCCTCTAATCTGCATAAGGTTGGTCTCAAGCAGCTCATAGCCTTTAGACTCTCCAATACATTCAAGAAATCATCAAGATGGAGAGTAGCTGTCTGGGAACAGCTTAAAGGCTTCTATGAAAGAGGAAAACTTCAACACCCTGATTTCATGTTTATCATACATGAAATAGAAGAGATTGATGAGACTATGGAGAACTTTGAACAGTTGTTTGTAGGAAGGCAACAGATTGAAGGTCCATTAACTGCTGAGTGGATAAAGAATGGAAGTTGTCCATAAGTTGGACAGGCTTGCCATTACTTGCTCCCACCATCAACGGTCCAATATGTTGTACTCTATTAGATCATTTGTAATCTATCTTATTACATAAGTTGTAATTTACTTTAGTACACTAGTTCTACTTCTGTAAAAACATGTGTCGTTTGTAATCAATATTAGTGTATATAAAACTGATCTTTGACTTTACTTCAATGTTGCAATTTCATTTCAGCAAAATGTCATGTAAAAATATATAGTAAGTATTTATAGAATCAGCTTAGACTGATTATTGCAAATTGGTGAAGATTGATAGACACAAAAAGACCTCAGTCAAACCTGTTGTACATCTTAGGGGAAGATTATTAATTAAACCTGTTTGATGCACTTGAAGGTATAATTTAAGGCCTGTTGATGCCTTATTGAAACGTAAAAAGTGATTTACAATATAACTCAAAGCTGCTTACCCTGTTGCATTTGTTGCAACTATGGCAAATGGTCCAAGCTGTTCTATTCAGTTGAGCAGGCTGGGCATAAACTGTCTACGCTGCTATAACCTGTTGAGCAGCTTGGACAAACTCTAAGTGTTCTGTTCTTTGTGAACAGAACCTGTTCTTTGGGAAAAGGCTAAACACTTTATGGAATATGTTTCCATGTCCTCGTGTATCGTCTTGGACCAAAAGATCAGTTTACAAGTTGAAGACAAAGTGGAAAACAGAAGCTGCAAAAACTGCCCACGCTGTTCAATTACATGAAGAAAAAATGGATATTTGAAATGAGTGACAACCCATTTCTTAAATCGAAATGGCTATATAAGAAGATGAAAGGTCTAAAGCTGACATTCCTCTTTCGGTTAAAGCCTTCTGCAACAGAGACAAAAAGGAAAGACAAAGATTATGCAATGTAGAGACAAGTATTTTTGTCTTTTTAGAAAGACACTCCACTATCTCCTTAACCAATGAGGAAGCTTCACTGGGATTCTCTGAGAGAGTATAAAAGGAAGCTTCTAAGGAATGTGAGACAACCAAGAGTGTGATATTCAGAACGTGCAAAGAAGTTTGTTATTATGCATGCAAAGTCTTCTTGAATAAAACATTTAAGTGTGTCCAAGCTGTTATTATTTAGCTATTTGTCTGTCTGTCTTGTAAACAGTGAGTTCATCTTCGTAAGTGTATTCATTGTTACTGTTCTGAGTGTGTCTTAGATTAGTAGATCATCTATTGTATCTGTCATCTCAGCTTGAACCTCTCCGCAGTTCAAGCCTGTTTGTAGTTAACACTTATTTATAATACATACAAACATTGAGAAGGTGTGTTGAATTTTTAAACAGCTTGAACCTCCCCCCTCTACAACTTAAAGCAACATTCTAGGGAAACCTTTTGGGACCTACACTTCATAAGTACAAACTTAAGTAAGTGTGTGTAATATACTTATATATATATATATATATATATATATATATATATATATATATATATATATATATATATATATATATATATATATATATATATATATATATATATCTTTTTTGCTTCAAATGAACAATGAAAGTTTAAAATGACTTAATAAAAGTTAATGAGTTATCAGAATCAGACTAATTAAAGTTTAAAAGCTAATGATCTTGCATTGATAAAATTATGGACAAGTTCAGGTAAATTCTGAACAAAGTAATAAAGTTGAAAGTACTGAAAGTGGGTCAAAGTTTGAAAAGCTAAGTCAAAGTCCTGAAAATCACATATTAAATCTTCAGATAACTCAGGTGGTGGAGAAATCTGGTTGACAAAGCTCAATTGTTTAGCATAATTCAGTATAACTAGTGAGTTATAGATATTCAGTTTCACATGGTTGATTCTGGTTGAGACATATTGTTGTTGATAGTTTACATTGGCATTCATATATGCTCAGCTGGATTGCGATCTGTGCTCACCATGGTTCGGTGAGGCCCTGTGGATCATGATGACTATTTGACTTATCATTCTGCATACATTGTACTTACAGTTCAATTCAGGTATTGTTATAAGTTGATATTGCTATCATGACTTTGTTTATTTATGCTTTCCTCCTTGCTCGTATCTTTGACGTATTGTTTCGGCTTAGCATATTTAGCAATGACAGTATATCGTTCGACACATTGTTATGTCAACTAGTTCTATTGAACTTGGTTGTTGATTTCTCCGATGCTCCTCCCACGATGTTTACTGGTAGCTAGCCCAGTATTGAGTGGATAGCTTCCACTAAAAGCGTGAGTGTGACCTGGACAATATCTAATTCTAATTATTATGTCTATCACACCCCGTTACCCCCGTTGGCAACGAAGCGTGACATCGCGGAAGCATAACCATAATCATATCGAACGTCCACTATATGGACGTTTTCAAAATACATCGATATAACTTTAAAATATAGAAATGTTTCACGTAGCCTGAAAATGATAAAGAGTAGTTCGCAAGATACAAAGATTTAAATACATAATTAAATTAACCAAAATAATGCAAATAAATCTCTGATAGTTTGAAAATGAATGTGACTCCAAAAGTACGGAAGCCTGAAAATACTTCTGATGTGGTGCACTTGACTTAATTTACTGAAAATACACGCTAAAATACGTCAACAAAATTGTTGGTGAGCTCATAGGTTTACACGTAAATATGACTTGTATGGACATCAAAAGTTGATTTTGAATTTATAAAATCATAAATTCCATGTTATGTATTACATAAAAACCATCAAGCAACTGAAACTTCATTATGAGTTTGCCCTGTGCAGTATTCCCATACATAATACCGTAATGATAAATATATATGCACTCCGCCGTTAGACGGTTAAGACTAACCCGAATGGGGGACATGACTCCTGATAGATCTATCCACAATATATTTACGCTTACAAATAAATGTAACTAACGGTTCATGATTTGAGGGCTGATGGAACCACATGTGTAATACATAATAGAAATGAAGTAGTTTTCGTGTCCATATGAAAACGTAGCATGTATTTCAACCCCAAAAATAACAGTGTGAAAATAGGGGCTATGAAGACTCACCGAGCGTGTGACGGCAAAATATGCTCGTAAAATGCAAGTTTACGTTGATTGATTGGTGATGAACCGGATGTGATTAACCGAGGCCTAAATGATATAAGGGACTTAATAATCTCACATATATAATAATATGTATATATAAAGGTTTTTATGTCTTAAATCACCCAACTTTACAAGTTTATAAATAAAACCCACTTAAAACGTCAAGTTTATACATACAAAATTTTCCAGCTTTTCGAAGGTTTTTCGGCCTACTTTGAGGCTGTTTTTGACCAAGCTCCAAAATGATTTAGGCTTTGGTTTTCGTGGAAATTAAACAAATATATACAAAGAATTTTTAAAGTCAACAATGACCATTTTTCGTGGTGTTTAGGTTAGGGAAAAAGCACGTTAAAAACCCTATGTTGGCCATTTTTGAGCTGTCAAACTTTCGGTTTCCCAAATAATATCTGGGGGTTCTAAACTCCAAAATAAATTATGAAAACTTCCAGATTTTTAGTTAAAACATAGATCTAACTTTTGAGACAATAATCAACTCATTAAGTTATGAATTAGTTATGATTTTTCAAAGTTGATGCAATAATTCTGCGGAAATTCCATATTTCATAAACTTGAAATAACTAGCGATTGTTGTTGTTTATTCAAAGACTACTTTTATGAAAGTTATAAAACATATTTATATAACTCGTTTTCATAATATTTACACTTACATGACGTGTTTATGTATTTATAAACACATTTGAAGAAAACAACTTAAAAACAAAAACTAGTGATTTATAAACTTGAGTTTTTTTATGAAACTTGTTGTTGTTGGTGATTATATATATATATATATTATGCAAGACTTATATAAACATTAATATGAGATATAATAGGTTAGTATTTACTTAACTTGATGTTTTAGAAGATTGAAAATGAGTAGAAGGTTGGATCTTCAAAGGTTACACCAAGAACGCTTCAAAATATGAAGAACACTTGAAAGGAGAGGATTTTTGCTTTGCAAGGTTTGAGAAATGAGAGGATTTTTGCTTTGCAAGGTGTGAGAAATGATGTGAAGTTGAACCTCTATTTATAGAGAAATTTGGATTTTGAAAAGATGGTGAATGATGAAGAATAGTGTGAGATTTTGTTTGAATTGAAAGAAGAGGATTTGATTATGATATGTCGAGTAAAAAAAATATCCAAGGTCCTTTTTGTACTCTATATGGACGGCCGTATATGGGCGTATTGCAATGTATTTTTTTTGTATAAAATTATTTCAAAATGTATTCTTATATTTTCATTTTTTTGTAAATTCATAAATACTTATGAATGCATTGTTTTAATGAATTGTGTTAGTCTTGCATAATTAATGTTAAGTAAGTGTATTAGTATATGATTAGTGTCACTAATCATAATTTAATTATGTACTTAGTTGCGTTAATCCATCATATTGTAAATCAATTGGATTAATTGATTTGTCGATTCATCGCACCGATGAAATTAATTCTAATTGAGTTGAATTTCTTCATGAACATTGTTAATCATTTTGATTAATTGCTAATGACCACTGATTAGGTTATAACTGGCTAGTAAGTACTGATTAGGTCATAGTTGCTAACCTGGTTTAATGTCGGATGTTACGGTCTCCCTCTGTTAAGGGAATTTCGTCCCGAATTAGCTCGTGTTCTCCACTGCTTGAGTATTCGAGAACAGATGAGGGTGTTTTTCCTGGAACTGATCTTCGCAATCCCATGTAAACTCAGGACCTCACTTAGAGTTCCATCTGACTTTTATTATTGGGATTCGGCTGTGCTTTAGTTTCTTGACATCTCGGTCCATTATTTCCACTATTTTTTTAACGAAGTTGAACTTGTCGTCTAGCTCCAGCTCGTCCATGGGTATGACGAGTGTTTCATCAGCCAGACATTTTTTAAGGTTGGATACGTGGAAGGTATTATGAACATGACTAAGCTCTAGGGGCAAATCGAGTCGGTAGGCCACCGGGCCAATTCTTTTGGAAATATTGAATGGTCCGATATAACGAGGATTGAGTTTTCCTCGTTTTCAAAAACGGATTACGCCTTTCTATTGGGAGACGTTCAACATTACTTGATCTCCCTCCTTGAATTCCAAATCCTTCCGTCAAACATTTGCGTAGCTTTTCTGCCGATCCCGTTCAATCTTTAATCGGTTCCAAATCTGGACTATCTTTTCTGTAGTCTCCAGGATGATCTCGGGTCCAGGGATCTGGCTATCTCCTATCTCAGCCCAACAAAGCGATGACCGACACTTTTGCCCATAAAGTGCCTCGAATGGAGCAGTCTTAGTACTCGAGTGATAACTGTTGTTATAGGAAAACTCAGCTAATGGCAGGTGCCTGTCCCAAATTTTTCCAAAGTCGATAACACATGCCCTTAGCATGTCCTCCAATGTCTGAATCGTTCTTTCACTCTGACCATCCGTCTGCGGGTGATAGTCGGTGCTCATGTCCAGGCGTGTACCCAACGCCTCTTGTAACGATTGCCAAAATCTTGATGTTAACCGGCTGTTCCTATCTGATATAATTGATATAGGAACTCCATGCCTTGAGACGACCTCTTTAAGATAGAGTCGTGTTAACTTATCCATCTTATCAGTCTCCTTGATTGGCAAGAAGTGTGTAGTATTTGTGAGTCGATCCACAATCACCTAAATGGTGTCATAACCTCCAGAAGTCTTTGGCAACTTTGTGATGAAGTCCATGGTTATATTTTCCCAATTCCACTAGGGTATTTCCGGTTGAACCAACAATCCTGATGGTTTCTGGTGCTCAGCCTTAACTTTCAAACACGTTAAGCACTTGCTAACATACGTAGTAATGTCAACCTTCATGTTTGGCCACCAGTACATTTCCTTCAGGTCGTGATTCATCTTATCTGACCCTGGGTGAATAGCATATCTTGTTTTATGCCCTTCATCCATGACCATCTTTCTTAACCTTCTGAATTTTGGTAGCCAAATTGTGCTCACGAGGTACCGACATCCATCGGTCTTGATTTCAAACTGTTTATCCATTTCTCGCAATGCTTCATCTAGCAGATTTCCTTCCTTTACTGCTTCCTCTTGTGCCTCGCGGATTTGAGAGTTCAAGTTTGAGTATATAGTCATGACCAAAGCTCGGACCCATAGAGGTTTAACTCGTTCCTTACGGCTCAAGGCATCAGCTACAACATTTTCCTTATCCGGATGATATCGGATCTCGCAGTCGTAATCGCTATGCAGCTTAACCCAGCGACGTTGCCTCATGTTTAACTCTTTCTGGTTCAAAATATGCTGAATGCTTTTGTGGTCTGTAAACACCGTGCACTAAGTATCGTGAAAGTGGTGCCTCCATATCTTGAGAGCAAATACCACACCTCCAAGCTCCAGGTTGTGAGTCGTGTAGTTTACCTCATGAATTTTAAGTTGTAGCGATGCATAAGCGATAACCTTGTCTCTTTGCATTAACACACAACCCAATCCATTCTGTGAGGCATCACAGGAAATGACAAAATCCTCTGTTCCTTCCTGTAAGGACAGAATAGGTGCACTACACAACCTTTGATTTAACATCCGAAATGTTGTTTCCTGATCTTCACGCCAGTTGTACTTTATGTCCTTTCGAGTCAATTCCGTTAAAGAACCAGCTATCCTCGAGTATTTTTTAATGAATCCCGTATAATAACCGGCAAGACCTAAGAACTGACGGATTTCAGTGGGAGTCCTAGGTGTTGCCCAGTTCTTAATGGCCACAATCTTTGATGGGTCTACTTGAATTCCTTGGCTAATGATCACGTGCCCTAGGAATTCGACTTCTCGTAGCCAAAATTCACACTTAGAGAATTTGACGTACAACTGTTGCTTTTCTAGAAGTTCCAAAATCAACTTAAGATGCTGCTCATGCTTCTCCTTATTTCTGGAGTAGATAAGGATATCGTCTATGAACACCATTACGAATTTATCCAAATACGGTTTACACACTCGATTCATAAGTTCCATGAATATGTCTGGTGCGTTGGTGAAACCGAATGGTATCACCTGAAATTCGTAATGTCCATAACGAATTCTGAACGCAGTCTTGGGTATATCTTCTTCCCGAACTTTTACATGGTGATAACCGGATCGCAGATTAATCTTAGAGTAAAAACTAGATCCTTAGAGTTGATCAAATAAATCGTTGATTCTGGGGAGAGGGTATCGGTTTTTGATCGTTAACTTGTTCAGCTCTCGGTAATCGATGCACATCTTAATGGATCCATCCTTCTTTTTGACAAATAAGACCGGAGCTCCCCAAGGTGAGGAACTTGGTCAGATGAATCCTTTATCCAATAGTTCTTGCAACTGATTGGATAACTCTTGCATCTCTGACGGTGTCAATCGGTAGGATACTCGTGCGACAGGTGTAGCTCCAGGTACCAAGTCAATCTGAAATTCTACTTGCCTAGTTGATGGAAGTCCAGGCAAGTCTTCAAGAATGAGTTTTGGGTAGTCCCGAACTACTCGGATTTCTTCGAGTCACTTCTCCTTCGACTCCTTTTCCACTAGCTGAACTAACACTGCTTGACAACCTCTTCGAAGGCATTTCAGCGTTCTTAGACCAGAGATGACGTTCAACTGGCGATTCTTTCTTTCTCCTTGGACTGTGAGGATTTTCTTTTTCTTAAGTGGTATTCTTACGACCTTATTACCACATAAGATTTCGGCATGGTTGTCTGACAACCAATCCATACCAATAACTACATCGAAGCTTCAGAGTTCAATAGGCATCAAGTTTATCTTAAAGAAATGATCTACTAATTTTAATGTGCACTCCTTAATTATGCTATTTCATTCAATCAATTTTCCGTCTGCTAATTCTACGGCATAAGCATTTTCTAATTGGGAAAGAGTGGCATTCAGTTGTTCACTAAACTTAGCAGATATAAAAACTTCTATCAGCCCCAGTATCAAATAGCACATAAGCATACATATCATTAAGAAGGAATGTACCCATCACTACGTTGGGATCCTGACGAGCGTCGCCTACTCCCAATACAAAAGCTCTCCCTTGAGCTCCACCATTGTTCCTTATCTTTGGACAATCCTTCTTGAAGTGCCCAGTGTTCCCACATTCGAAGCAGCTCCTTTGCGTGCCGCTGTTGCCGCTGTTGCCTCCGTTGGCGTTATACTTCTGTCTTGGGTCAGATGACCGAGCTTCTTAAATTTCCTATAAGGGGTTGGACAAGGACCTACATGATGGTAGGTGCATCGGTTGCACCATGGTTTAGTGCCGGTATAGCCCATCCTAGACTCAGTTCCGGCGACAAAAGCTTTGATGGTTTCGAGCTTTTTGGACTATGAACCCGAACCTTTCCCTGTTCTATATTCCCACTTCCTCTTGTTTTCCCCAGCTTTGGCCTTGTTCCTTCAGGCCACTTGATCCATTAAGTTATTCCCCATTCGGATGGCGCTCTGAATAGTAGTTGGGTTGGATGCGGTGGCATTTCCTTGAATTTGGGGGGCGAGTCCCCAAATGTAGCGCTTAATTTTCTTGTATTCCGGAGTGACCATCTGTGGGCACAGCAGACTCAACTCGTGAAAACGGTTCGTGTACCCCGCTACATCCTTTCCTTTCATTGCCAGATTCCAGAACTCTGACTCCATCTTTTGTAGTTCATTTCTCGAGCAATACTCATCTGCCATCATTTGCTTTAACTCGGTCTGATATTGTCTCATTTATTCATATAATTATTCAACAATATCATTCTTTTTATGCGCTTAACTTATAAGGTTTGATGCTAAAAGTTCATTTTCTTGACATTTTTTTATTTGCAGGTTTAATTGGGTACAAGATAAGAGAATAAGATGATTATGTGGGCTTAACGTGAAAAATGTGAGAGCATGCAAGCAGGTCCAAAGAAAGTTCAAGATTTGAGCCTCTCCAAGTCCAATACCCGACGGGCCCAAAACCCATATTATAATTTAGGGTTTTGTTTTGACTTTTTTTTTATTTTAAAAGTGGTGCCGCAGGAGGAAGGAGGAGATGCAGATTTTTATTTTTATTTTTTTGGTTTCTTTCTGGTCTTCTGTGGCGGCGGCTAGAAAAAGAGAGGAGGGACATTAAAGAAAAAAATTATTATGTTTGTTTGGTTTTGGGGTTTGGCGCATGGAGGGAGAAAAGATAAAAGCAATCAACATTGATGATTTCTTATTTTTTTTATTGTTTCTTTTTTTTTTTCTTCTCTGCTGGTTGGCGACACAAAGATGAAAAGAAATTCAGTTTTACATTTTCTTTTGTTCTCCTACTTGTTTGGTGGTGGCGCAACAATAATTAAGCAAGAAACATTGTTATGTGTTCATCTCTTTTAGGTTCATATGCAGGTACCAAACCAATAATATCTTGTGACACCCTTGCCACATAACCCCCATTTACAAGACACCCAGGATTTTATCACCAATCACAATAACATAATAATCTGATAACCTAATTAGGGTGTGGAAGCATTAAAATAAATAAATAAGTAATAAAACAGTATCAAACACCTTACTGTACTACAAGGTACCGAATCTAAGTCTACATACTCAATTCGATTATTACAACATCCAGAATATATTACAACATTGTCCCAAAGCACAATTACCGATTGAGTAGTAGAGATCTTCCAAGAACTTCACAACAACCTAACTAGAAGGTCCAGCGGCAGATTTTCCCTTTCTTGTAAAAATAAAGCAACTGAGAGGTAAGCGAATGCTTAGTGAATACACAGATTACGCATTTTATAAATCTTTATAAAGCCCGAAGAGTAACACCGATGACAAACATCGTATACCCTCTTCGTAAACCAAGTTCGGAATCAGAGCCGCAGCCCCTTCGAGCCCAAAGCTCGGCATAAAACATACCATCTGAGACAAACATACGATCGGGGATGACATACTGCCTACCAGAACCTCGGAGGGATCAGCTCCAGGTCATATAACGCAGTAACATCGGAGTAATTGATGCGACCCATCGGTCCATCACTAGATGCACAACAAACGAAACGGACATGCAACAAATATGAATGTGCATCTAAATCTACGCAAGTTAGTAGAGTTCCAAATAACAATTGAAGCAACACGTCTCAGCAGGCAAAAGCTATCATAAAACAGATATAAACATGCGAAATCTACTGTACTCACAGTGGGTGCGTAATTAAACTTCAATATTATTATTTCTCTTCGGAATTTCAACAAGATCCACAAAGTACCCCACTATGCGTTAAACAACACCAGAAGTGACCTGTAAGTCAGTTGCAACAGTACCTTGTGTCAATAATTGTTTAATTTTGTAAAACCAAATTTTATAAGTTTGCAACATTTGATCCCCGTTTCTGATCCAAAGTAAATTCAAATCCAACTTCGGGCCATATCCGAATCCGGTCCCCATCTGAATTTCCAACACTTGGAATTTATTTTATGCGTTCTCTATGTGTTCCATTCAAAATATTCGAGTTTAAAGAAGGGGTTTCGAATTTATATAACAAATTCGTCCATATGGATGATCTAAATTCGAAAAGTGAGATTAAATTCAAATATAGTTGCTTAAATTGGAACTTCAAGTCAAATCCTAGAACATTAAATTCAAATGAGGGCTTAAATTTGAATCACCGTTCGAATTTGATAACTAAGTTCGAACCCCCTTTCGATTTTAAGGTTAAACTCGAATACATATGATGAATAAAATCGAACCCATATTCGAATTTAGGGTTAAAACTGAATTCTTGGTTCGATTTTGGCTATATTCGAGTTTGCTCATGCATTTCGACTTTGTTCTTGGCATTCTCGAATTTGTTCATATGTATAGCTTAAATCATACATTTCTAAGTCTAAAAATCACGAATATGTTAAGTATTAAGCCTAGTTTCGATTCTATTATACATACTTTATCATATACTAGTTAAAACTCAAGCCAAGTTAGCTTTATTCACACAAGAAATGATAAATTCGATTTTCTATCTTCAAAACCGAACATATAAAAGCTTAAAAAGTCGATTCTTACATCAAATCCGAACGAAATCACGAATGCAACCGTAGATTGTTGTAGTATTCCTCGAGATCTTTCTGATGACATATAGAACTCGACAATCGGTATGTCGGTTTGGGAAAAAATCTAGAGAGAAGGTAGAGAGTGTTCTAGAGAGAGAGTCTAGAGAGAGAGGTGGTGAAAATGAAAGGCTTTTTAGCCTTTTTATTCCCATTTTTCATCATTTTGCACATTTCACCCCTCAACTTATCCGGTTCCATTAAATACTGATTTTATCATAATGAATGTTTCTAACAATTATACTTAATAACTAGAAATTGAAATCCTGAAATTTCTTAAAATAGCAACCAACTTCCAAATATCCAGATACATAATCACTTTCGTAATCCAACTTAAATTACATTAATTTAAAAATTCATCAAATTAAACCTCAATTATAGTAATTTTAAATCTGAGGATGTTACAACATGGACTCCACCACGCTCAAACTTCGTCCTCGAAGTTACTTGACTTCAAACAGCTGCGGATATTTCCTTAACATGTCAGCTTTCGTCTCCCATGTATGATTGGCTCCCTAATGATGCTTCCAATGTACAAGCACCATCTCTATCTCTTTGCATCTTAATTTCTTTACCTTAGTATCTAAAACACATTCCGGCTCTTCAATATACCGGAGCCTCTCATCAACTTGCAGCTCAGTGTGATCAGCCCAGTCCTCATTTCCGGTATTTAACGATTTCCTGAGATTCCCAACATGAAACACTGAGTGTATACCCGACATCTCTTCAGGCAATTTCAAAGGGTATGACTGATTTCCTACTTTCTCGGTTATCTTGAATGGTCCGACAAATCTCGGAGCCAGCTTTCCTCTTTTCACAAATCGTGTAACACCTCTCATAGGTGACACTTTTAGATATACCCAATCATTCACATCAAAACTGATTGGTTTGTGCCTCCTGTCATAATGACTTTTCTGACGATCCTGGGCCGCTTTCATATTCTGTCTAATCAGTTGTTTCTTCTCGTTTGTATCTTGTAACAATGCTGGCCCAGCAATCGGCGTTTCTCCAGTTTCTCTCCAACACGTAGGAGTCCTACAACTTCTCCCATATAATGCCTCAAACGGCGCTTTCTTGATCGTCGCATGGTAACTGTTGTTGTACGAGAACTCTATCAGTGGCAAATGATCGTCCCAATTGCCACCGAGATCCAATACACAAGATCTCATCATATCCTCTAGGGTAAGGATTGTTCGTTCACTTTGGCCATCGGTTTGCGGACGATAGGTCGTGCTCATACCTATTCTCGTTCCCAACCCTTCTTGTAATGCCGAACAGAAATTAGAAGTAAACCGGCTATCTCGATCCGATACTATGGACTTAGGCACTCCATGCCTAAATACAATCTCGTCCATGTAAATTTGAGCCAACTTTTCTAACGAATAATTTTCTTTTATCGGAATAAAGTGAGCCGACTTAGTAAATCTATCCACTATTACCAAAACTGCATCGTGTTGACGCCTAGTTTTCAGCATTTTCGTCACGAAGTCCATAGTGATATGTTCCCACTTCCATTCTGGAATGGGAAGCGGTTGCAGACTGCCATAAGGTTGCTGATGTTCGGCTTTCACAAGCCGGCAAGTCCTACATCGTTCCACGTACTGGCCGATATCCTTCTTTAATCTCGGCCACCAAAAGTCCACTTTTAACTCATTATACATCTTTGTGCTTCCGGGATGTATAGAAAACTTGGATTGATGTGCCTCTTCAATGATCACTTGTCTCATTCCACCAAACTTCGGCACCCAGATCCTCCCGTACACACCTTTCAATCCCGACTCACTTGTTTCCATATTCTTCATCTGTACCCTTATATCTCCATCACCAATGTTTTCATCTTTCAAGGCTTCTTCCTGAGCTGCCTTAACATCATCAATTATTGTGGAAGTTAACATAATAGACGTCATTACGTAACAACAATCCTTAGAGTAAGCCTTATGGCTTAATGCATCGGCTACTACATTAGCCTTTCCCGGGTGATAAAGGATTTCGCAATCATAATCCTTTATAAGTTCCATAGATCGTCTCTGCCTCATATTGAGCTCCTTCTGACTGAAAATGTATTTCAAACTCTTATGATCCGTGTAGAGTTGACACTTAGTCCCGTACAGATAGTGTCTCCATAATTTCAAAGCAAATGTAACTGCAGTTAACTCCAAATCATGAGTCGAATAATTTTTCTCATGCTGCTTCAACTGTCTTGAAGCATATGCTATAACCTTTCCACGCTGCATCAGTACAGCGCCTAATCCCAATCACGATGCATCAGTGTATACTACAAAATCCTCATTACCCTCTAGTAGAGCAAGTATCGGAGCTTCACTTAACGTCTTCTTCAAAATATCAAACGCTTCTTGCTGCACGGTTTCCCAGACAAAAGGTGCCTTCTTCTTTGTCAATGCAGTTAAAGGAACTGCAATCTTTGAAAAGTCCTTTATAAACCTCCTATAATAGCCCGCCAGTCCAAGAAAACTCCTAACTTCTGTAGGTGAACGAGGCGGCTCCCTATTCTTTATCGCTTCTACCTTAGCCGGATCTACTGAATCCCAGCCCCCGAAATCACATGTCCTAGAAACTGTATCTGTTGTAGCCAAAACTCACACTTTGAGAATTTGGCATACAACCTTTCCTTTCTTAATAACTCCAATAATTCCTTTAGGTGATCAGCGTGCTCAGCCTCAGACTTAGAGTACACCAGAATGTCATCAATAAACACGATTACAGACTTGTCTAACATCGGTCTGCACAGTCTATTCATCAAATCCATAAAGACAGCTGGGGCATTGGTTAACCCGAAAGGCATAACCAAGAACTCATAATGCCCATAACGTGTCCTGAAAGCTGTCTTCGTTACATCTTCTTCTCTTACTTTCAACTGATGGTATCCCGACCTCAAGTCAATCTTGCAGAACACAGTAGCCCCATGCAACTGATAAAATAAGTCGTCTATCCGTGGCATCGGATACTTGTTCTTAATGGTCAACTTATTCAGCTCCCGGTAATCAATGCACATTCGCATCGTGCCATCCTTCTTCTTAACAAATAATACCGGAGCTCCCAACGGTGATGAGCTCGGTCGAATGAAGCCCTTATCCAACAACTCCTGGAGTTGTTTCATCATCTCTTGCATCTCGGTAGGAGCAAGACGATAAGGAGAACGAGCTACCGGTGCAGCTCCAGGGATCAAGTCAATTCTAAACTCCACTTGTCTCTGAGGCGGCACGCCAGACAAGTCTTCCGGAAACACATCCGGGAATTGTGAAACAACAGGCACATCGGCCAAAGTCCTCTTCCCAGCCTTAGCATCAATCGCATATGCTAAGTAAGCGTCACACCCCTTTGCAACAAGCTTTCGGGGTTTTGCAATAGTCAGCAAACACAGATCCCCGCTTCTCCTATCCCCATATGTACATATCTCACGCCCCTCCGGAGTATTTATCTTTATCATACGATTCTTACAAACTATTTGGGCTTCATTTTCGATCAACCAGTCCATCCCGACAATCACGTCAAACTCGCTGAACTCTATCGGAATCAGATCTAAATTGAAGACTACATCTTCAATTACTAATGTGCAATTACGGTATACGTGATCTACCTTGACTAGAGTATTGCTAGCAATTTCAATATCGAGTATAGCAGACAACTTAGACAGTAGTATGGCAATTTGTTGTGCAAACATAGTAGAAAGAAATGAACGATTTGCACCCGAATCAAATAAAACTCGTGCTGGCATAGAACTAACTATGAACGTACCTGTAAGCACCTCTGAGTTTTCCCTGGCCTCCAACGCCGTTATTTGAAATGCACGAGCCGGTGCCCTTTGTGGCTGATTCCGGCGGTTGACTGAACCACCACTAGATCCTCCAGACGATCGGGTTGATGATGGAGCAGCAGCTGTTGGAGCATTCTTCCTACAGTTCCTACTATAGTGTCCCCATACTCCACACTTATAGCAAGCATCTCCTTTCCTTGGGCACTCACTCTGAAATTGGCCTAATTCTGCACAGCAAGAGCAAGCACGTCCATTGGTACACTTGCCAAAGTGCTCCAGATGACACTTATTGCAATATTGCGGCTCGGTGTTGATGGAATAAGCACGCGCACGACCAGAAGACCCAGACTGTCGGCGATAAGACTGTTGAGGCGAATATTGTGAAGACCGGGAAAAACCAGAATATCCTCCCTCACGCTAGCGCTTCAGCGGTGACGGTTGTGTTAGGTTGGTGGAAGCAGCAGCAGACCCAATCAAGTATCCCGACATAATCCGAATCTGTTCTACATTTCTGGCAGCCTCAAGTAAACCAGCAAATGTAGGGTAGCGAACGTTGCTCATAACCCTTCTGATTTCAATATCCAGACCAGCCTCGAACCTGGTCACCTTCCTTTCTTCGGTATCGACTTGATGAGGCTCAAACAGACTCAGCCTCGTGAACTCCACAACATACTAGGACACAGTCTTTGTCCCCTGCATCAAAGCCATAAACTTTGCCTCCAGTCTTCGGCGCTCATCAACCGGACAGTACTGCTGAGTGAATAAGTCTGTGAACTCAGCCCAAGTCATCACAGAAACATTTTCCAATGTCAAAGCATTCACCATAGCGTTCCACCACATAATCGCATCATTGGTGAACATTGCGGTAGCATACCGAACCATGTCCTTCTCAGCACAGTCGCTGATTCGAAATGTCCGTTCGGTTGCCCTTATCCATTCAAGTGCGGCAACAGCGTCTGCCAATCCATTGAATTCTACAGCACCATTTCCTTTGAAATCCTTAAACCGACAACCTTTGGGCTTATTAGACGACCCAGTGTTGTCATCATGTTCCTCATTATTACCCCCTTCTTTTTCTTTGTTCTTCCTCTTGTCTTCTCTTCTCTTAGCTTCGGCCTCATCTCGAGCCCGAAACTGATCTTGAATCATCTTGTTCTGCTCAGCCATCATGGCTAGCATCATCTCCCTTGTTTCTTCGGGTGTCATTCCTCCTCCAGACATGTTCTGAAAATATAAAACATATAACTTGTTTAGTAACATGTCATTAGGTTAAAGACACCACCCAATTGTCCCGTATGATAGTCAATCCCTATGATTACTATATCGTAACCTATCTTTGTTCAAATTATTACTTAGAATCACTACATGTCATCACTTAATGTTTGAGACCAAGACCTCACAGACAGTTGAATCTCAAACTACTGCTCTGATACCATCTCGTGTGACACCCTTGCCTCATAACCCCCATTTACAAGACACCCAGGATTTTATCACCAATCACAATAACATAATGATCTGATAACCTAATTAGAGTGCGGAAGCATTAAAATAAATAAATAAGTAATACAACAGTATCAAATACCTTACTGTACTACAAGGTACCGAATCTAAGTCTACATACTCAATTCGATTATTAAAACATCCAGATTACAACATTGTCCAAAAGCACAATTACTGATTAAGTAGTAGAGATCTTCCAAGAACTTCACAACAACCTAACTAGAAGGTCCAGTGGCAGATTTTTCCTTTCCTGTAAAAATAAAGCAACTGAGAGGTAAGCGAATGCTTAGTGAATACAGAGATTACGCATTTAATAAATCTTTATGAAGCCCCAAGAGTAACACCGATGACAAACATCGTATACCCTCTTCGTACACCAAGTACGGAATCAGAGCCGCAGCCCCTTCGAGCCCAATGCTCGGCATAAAACATACCATCTGAGACAAATATACGATCGGGGATGACATACTGCCTACCAGAACCTCGAAGGGATCAGCTCCAGGTCATATAGCGCAGTAACATCGGAGTAATTGATGCGACCCACCGGTCCATCACTAGATGCACAACAAACGAAACGGACATGCAACAAATATGAATGTGCATCTAAATCTACGCAAGTTAGTAGAGTTCCAAATAACAATTGAAGCAACACGTCTCAGCAGGCAAAAGCTATCATAAAACAGATATAAACATGCGAAATCTACTGTACTCACAGTGGGTGCGCAATTAAACTTCAATATTATTATTTCTCTTCGGAATTTCAACTGGATCCACAAAGTACCCCACTGTGGGTTAAACAACACCACAAGGGACATGTAAGTCAGTTGCAACAATACCTTGTGTCAATAATTGTTTAATTTTGTAAAACCAAATTTCATAAGTTTGCGACATTTGATCCCCGTTTCGGATCCAAGGTAAATTCAAATCCAACTTCGGGTCATATCCGAATCCGGTCCCCATCCGAATTTCCAACACTTGGAATTTATTTTATGCGTTGTCTATGTGAGATTAAATTCGAATTTATATAACAAATTCATCCATATGGATGATCAAAATTCGAAAAGTGAGATTAAATTCGAATATAGTTGCTTAAATTTGAACTTCAAGTCAAATCCTAGAACATTAAATTCAAATGAGGGCTTAAATTCGAATCACCATTCGAATTTGATGACTAAGTTCGAACTCCCTTTCGATTTTAAGGTTAAACTCGAATACATATGATAAATTCGAAGGCCTCATTCGAATTTGATGAATAAAATCGAACCCATATTCGAATTTAGGGTTAAAACTGAATTCTTCGTTCCATTTTGGCTATATTCGAGTTTGCTCATGCATTTCGACTTTGTTCTTGGCATTCTCGAATTTGTTCATATTTACAGCTTAAATCATACATTTCTAAGTCTAAAAATCACGAATATGTTAAGTATTAAGCCTAGTTTCGATTCTATTATACATACTTTATCATATACTTGTTAAAACTCAAGCCAAATTAGCTTAATTCACACAAGAAATGATAAATTCGAATTTCTATATTCAAAACCGAACATATAAAAGCTTAAAAAGTCGCTTCTTACCTCAAATTCGAACGAAATCACGAATGCAACCGTAGATTCTTGTAGTATTCCTCGAGATCTTTCTGATGACGTATGGAACTCGACAATCGGTCGGTCGGTTTGGGAGAAAATCTAGAGAGAAGGTAGAGAGAGTTCTAGAGAGAGAGTCTAGAAAGAGAGAGAGGTGGTGAAAATGAAAGGCTTTTTAGCCTTTTATTCCCATTTTTCATCATTTTGCACATTTCACCCCTCAACTTATCCGGTTCCATTAAATACTGATTTTATCATAATTAATATTTTTAACAATTATACTTAATAACTAGAAATTGAAATCCTGAAATATCTTAAAATAGCAACCAACTTCCAAATATCCAGATACATAATCACTTTCGTAATCCAACTTAAATTACATTAATTTAAAAATTCATCAAATTAAACCTCAATTATAGTAATTTTAAATTTGAGGAGGTTACATATCTAGTTATTTTATTTTATTTTTTTGTATTTTTTTATTTGTGGGGTTTTACGCAGCAAGAAACCAACACTATTTTTTGGATTTTTCTAGTTTTATTTGAGTAATCATGTTTAGTTTTATTTGTTATTTATTATCGTTAGTTATTAATTTAATTATGGGCTAAGTTTATTGTATTTTTCATTGATGAACGAACCCTAAATTTAGGTTTACTTTTTTTTATTGATTGAGTTTTGTTTATGCCTAGTCGTGAACCTTGGATTATTTATCTTATTAATTATTGAGTAGTTTACTATTACATTGTGTCATGTTCTGAAATTATGACTTGCACGTGTAATTAGTTTTATCTTATCGTCTGCTTGTTCTGAAATTATGACGATTGCATGCGGTTAGGGTAATCAATTATTCTGAAATTATGATAGTTGAAACTGCTTCTCTAATAACCCAGATAAAAGTTTGAGTTCAATTCACCAATAACGAAAGTTAGCGTGTGTTAGGCACAAAAAGGCCTCAGTCAAACCTGTTCTGCATCTGAGGGGGAGATTATTAATCAAACCTGTCGATGCTTTTGAAGGTTGAATTTAAGGCCTGTTATATGTCTTATTGAAACCTGAAAATGATTTGCAATATCAGCCTGAAGCTGTTCTATGTGTTGCATGTGTTGCAACAAAGGCAGTTTTGCTCAAGCTGTTCTGTCTGCTGAACAGGCTGGACATAAACTGTCTACGCTGCTCTACACTAGTGAGCAGCTTGGGCAGTTTACAGGTGTTCTGTTCTTTGTGAACAGAACCTGTTCTTTGTGAACAGGTTAAACACTTCATGGAATATGTTTCCAAGTCCTCATGTATTGTTTTTTACGACAAGATCAGTTTACAAAGTCGAAGACAAAGTGGAAATCAGAACTGCTCACCCTGCCCAAGGGTGACAGACATTTTTCTTATATCAAAATAGGCCTTAACAAAGGAAGAAAAACACAAGGTTGACATTCCTTATTTAGTTAAAGGCAATGCAACAGTAGACAAAGTGAAAAGACAAAAGTTCTGCCCACATAAAGACAAATCTGCTTTTCAGAATGTGCAGAAAAGTTTATGTTGTCTTTTCAACAAGACTTTACCTTTTTCATTCTGTCCAATGAAGAAGCTTCACTTAGATCCTCTGAGTGAGTATGAAAAGAAACTTCCAAGGATTGAAAGAATAAGCCAAAAAGCTAAGTGCTGAAACCAAGAGTGAACGTGCATTCAAGTGTGTCTTTCATGCATGCAAGTCTGCTTGAATAAAACAGTGCTCAGTGTCTAAGCTGTTCTTGTTCAAGCTGTTCCTCTGAGTCTTGTAAACACAGTGAGTGATTCTTAGTGAGTGTATTCATTGTAACTGGTTTAAGTCTGTCTTAGACTAGTTAAGCATACTGTTGTATCTGTCATCTCAGCTTGAACCTTTCCGCATTCAAGCTCGTTTGTAATTAACATTTGTTGATAATATATACAAACATTGAGAAATTTGTGTGTAGTTTTTAAATAGCTGTATTCACCCACCCCCCCTCTACAGCTTAAAGCTATATACTTGGGATATCTTTTGGGACCTACAACTGGTATCAGAGCCAGGTTAGAGTGTGTGTCATTGTAGATCTCTAATTCTCCCAAAGTTTCCATGGACAACAGTGCTGCAAGTTCCTCATACTATGACAATGGCTAAATGGACAAACCTCCAAAGTTCAATCATCAGAACTTTTTTGGTTGGAAGTGCAGAATGATGCTCTACTTAGAGAATCTGGATGTGCAACTACCAGAGATTGTAATGGAGGGTCCCTATGTGCCAACCTCTGTTACAACTATAACTCCTGCTGTTAAAGGAGCTGCTCCTGAAATCAGAACATTTGAGAACGCAAAAGCTCAATGGTCTGATGAAGACAAAAGACTGGTGGCTCTTGATTCAAAGGCCAGAAATAACCTGGTCATCTCTCTACCTGATGATGTGTTCAAACAGGTAGAGAAGATGAAGACTGCAAAGGAGATGTGGGATACCTTGAGTACTGTCTATGATGGACCCACAATCACACTGGACAACATGATTAATAATCTTGTTAGACAGTATGAACTCTTCTTTGCAAAACCAAAGGAGACTCTCACTGAAACCTACACCAGGTTTACTGCTCTTGTAAATGATCTCAAATCTGTTTGGATCACCAAGGACAGTCTGACTTTGGTAAACAAATTCTTAGACGTCCTGCCTGAAGAATGGAACTATTTTTCTACAATTCTAAGGAATTCAGGTACCATCAGAAGTATGGATCTTGTTAACTTATATGGATGCTTACTGAATGATGAGCAGTCAAGGCAACATAAGAGAAATGCCTTGGAAATATCTAAGAAAGGTACAGCCTTTGTGGCCAGTGTGAGACAACCTGTAAATCAGGTGAGTGATGTGTTCACTCAACCTGATAAACAGGCTGATGATAAGGAGGCATTGTCTGATGAGGAAGACAATGCAGTTATTGCTGAACTGGATGATGAGCAAATGATAGCCATGCTTGTCAAAAGGTTCAACAAGAAAAGGTTTGGAAGAAACATGCTACAGTGAAGTTCAAATGCTGTTAAAAAGAAGGCATTTGACAAGACCAAAGCTGAGTGCTTCAAATGTGGCAAAACTGGCCATATAGCAGCTGACTGTGTGTCAAAAGCTGTTGGTCAGTCATCCAAACCACACAAGACAAACAGGGATGATGGCTACAGGGTTAAGTACCTTATGGCTATGGCTAAGCTGAGAAAGTTGGAAAACTCAGTGGTTTCCAACCGGCAAAAGGGACTTATGGCAGAGACTTGTGACTAGGAGGAGTCTGATTCATCATCTGATGAAGAAGGCAATAACTGTCTGATGGCCAACACTGATGCCCCATCAACAAGCAATTTCAAACAGGATCTGGCTGAAGCTGAAGCTTTTAGTAGCTTGGAGAACTGGAACCCTACAATGATGTATAAGGTACAAAATTTTGTGGATTACAATTCTTAAGAAAAAGTTAAAATGTTTGAATATATGCTTGTTGATCTAAAAGCTGCTGTTGAGAAGCATGCTGTTTTATTATCTGAAATCTCTAAGCTTAAAACTGATATTGAAACAAAATCTAGTAAACTGGACAGTTCTCATAAGTTGGAAGCTGAGCTTGATGAATTAAAACACATCAATTCCATTTTACTGGAAGAAAAGAGAGAAACAGATATAAAACATGCTAAGCTTCAAAAGATAGTTGACTCTTGGTGCCAATCTGCACAAAAAGTCAGCCACTGCATAAGTCAGCAGATTCCTGCACAAATCCAAGCCTATCTTGGAGGGGATCTTGACACAGCAGCTTCCATTGTTGAGGTTAATAATTTAAAAGAAGACTTGTCCACTCTTGGTGAGCTTCCAAACACTTTTATCCAAAAAGTGAATGGCAAATTAATCTTAACAAATAGGTTTGTCAGGCCTCAAAACACTGACAGCTCGTGTGAACCTTGCACAAAAGCTGCTCATGAAATAAGTTTTCCATCAAATAAGCTTGCTAAGTGCTCTACTGCTTCACACAAGCAAAAGAAAGGAAAGCATGTCCAAACTGCAGTTGTAGACACCAAATCTGTTAGCAAAACAGGTTTTGGGTCTAAAGCTGATGTAAAAAGGCATACTAATCCTTTTAATGCTGAACATTTTGAAAATAAGTTTTCAAAAGGTAAGCAGTCTGCCTTTAACAAGGGTAAGTCTCATGTTGAAGGCAAAGCTGCTGTGATTTCAAATAAGTTTTCTAATCATAGTGGTAAACTGGTTTTAAATGAGAATAAGTTTTTCAAAATTAGAAATAATGATTATGTTGATAGGAAACATCAATCACATATCAGGAAGGGCAAAGGCAAAGCCATTGCTCAGCCTGAGAGAGTTGGGAATAGGTTTCCTAAAACTGTGGAAGTTCAAAAGCCAATTAAGCTTCCTATCTTTGACATCTGCCCTCCTAAAAGGAGGAAAGAAGAGACAGGCAAAGTTGTGGCTATTGAACTTTCCACCTAAGTTGTTGATTCATCAAAAAGTAATAAGTTTGCTAAACCTGCTGATGGAATCAACAGAAATAACTCAGAATGCGTTTCTGAAAGGTCTTCTTCCAAAAATGCTAAAAGGAGAAAATGTTATAAATGTGGAATGAAGACACATCTGGCCAAAGACTGTCCTGAAACTGAGGACATGAGGCCTGCTGACTCTGATGGTTCCCTCACTGCTAACATAAACAGTGTTGAAAACGTCTCAGTCAATGAGAGTGGTATTCAAACTGATACCATTCAAATAGGGAATATTAGTGTTGACATCACAAGTCCATCAACAAATGTTGATGAAGTAGGAGAACTCATCTCTGTGATGAGTTCCCCTAAAAATGACTAACATTCTTCTTGTCACTCTGCAGGAAAAACAACCATCCCAGGTTTGGTACTTGGACAGTGGCTGCTAAGGGCACATGACTGGTGGTAAGGACCTGCTGAGTGATCTCAGGCCTGAAAAAGGGCCAAAAGTCACATTTGGTGACAATGTACAGGGATCCACTGAGGGATATGGAACTCTTAAAGCTGGTGCTGCAGTATTTAACAGAATAGCCTATGTGGTTGGACAAAAACATAACCTTGTTAGCATAAGTCAACTGTGTGATGCTGGCTATAAGGTTAACTTTGATGAGCACCTGGGTTACATATTGGATCCCCAAGGCAAAGTTATGCTATGTGCTCAATGAAAGAAAGGTGTATATGTTGTGGACATGCAATCAGCTGATCCCACAACTGAAACCTGTGTTCTCACAGGAACAAATGCAGACTTAAACTGGTTATGGCACAAAAGGTTGTCACACCTGAACTTCAAGAACATCAACAAACTCTATAAGAAAGAGTTGGTGACAGGTTTGCCTTCTATGACCTTTGTTATGGATAAACTATGCACAGCTTGTGAGAAAGGCAAGCAGAGGAAATCATCATTTAAATCCAAACATAACTTTTCTATTGATACTCATCTCTTCTTAATCCATATGGACTTGTTTGAACCTGTTAATGTCCCAAGTCTAGGAGCAAGAAGATACACTCTAGTAATGGTTGATGAGTTCTCCAGGTACACATGGGTTATCTTCTTGAAGAGCAAAGGAGAGGCTGCTAGACAAATTATTGGATTTGTGAAAAAGATGGAAATGCCGAACTCTGCCCAAGTGAAGCAGCTTAGAAGTGATCATGGTACTGAATTCAGAAATAGTACTCTTGAGGACTTCTGTGAAGAGAAAGGAATCACTCAAAACTTTTCAGCTGTAAGAACTCCACAACAAAATGGAGTTGCTGAAAGGAGAAACAGATCTCTCATTGAAGCTGCTAGAACCATGTTGTGTGCATCTGGTTTACCTTCATCATTCTGGGCTGAAGCTGTTAACACTGCCCGCTTCACCCAAAACAGATCCTTAGTGGTGAAAAGGTTCAACAAGACCCCCTATGAGCTGCTCAAAGGGAGGAAACCAAATGTCAGTTATTTCCAAGTGTTTGGTTGTCCCTACTTCATTCTGAATCAAAGGGACCAACTGGCAAAGTTTGAACCAAAAGCTGATGAAGGTTTGTTTGTTGGCTACCCTGCTATCTCCAAAGCCTATAGAGTGTACAACAACAAAAGAAAGGTGATAGATGAATCTATCAATGTCACCTTTGAAGAGTCCAAGAATGCTTCCACCAAAGCTGTTCCTGAATCAGTTTCAGGAGAATTAAACTTTGACGATCTGATGCATTCAAAAAGCGAAGAGGACTCAAAAGCTTCCACAACACCCAGTGTGGAACCTGTTAATCATGATGGACATGATGATGATTATGTCAATACACCCATGTGTGAATAAGTGTACTGACTTAATCACAACTGCATTTCCTGAACCTATCAATGCTGATTTTCCTAGTTCCTCTGCTGATATGTTCAACAGTGGTCAGTCATGTTCAACAAGTGAACAGGCTCAAGACAACAGTGTGTCTGAAAATCTTGAGAGCTGTTCAACAGGACCTGCTGAAGCTGGGATAGCTTAGGTAACTTCTGTATGTTCTCTAGTTTTGTTTCACTAATGGAGCCAAAGAAAGTGGATGAAGCACTAAAATATGCCATTGGATCACTGCCATGCAAGAAGAACTCAATCCGTTTGAGAGAAACAAGGTATGGAAGCTGGTCCCTGATCCTAAAGGTAAAACTATAATTGGCACTAAATGGGTTTTCAGGAATAAAATGGATGAGCAAGGTCATGTCATAAGAAATAAGGCAAGACTGGTTGCTCAGGGTTATAGACAGGAGGAAGGAATTGACTATGATGAGACATTTGCTCCTGTGGCCAGGCTAGAAGCAATTCGTTTGTATCTAGCCTACGCTGCTCATAAGAGCATAAAGGTATTTCAAATGGATGTGAAGACTGCATTTTTGAATGGGAAGCAGCAAGAAGAAGTTTAGGTCAAGCAGCCTCTAGGTTTTGAAAATGAACAACACCCAGGTTTTGTCTATAAGTTGGACAAAGCACTCTATGGTCTCAAACAAGCCCCTAGAGCCTGCTATGACACTCTTACTGAATTCCTTTTGAGCAATGGGTATTCCAGAGGTAAAGTGGATACCACACTGTTCATAAAGAAGGTGAAATATGATATTATGCTTGTTCAAATTTATGTGGATGATATAATATTTGGTTCTACCAATGAGCAGTTATGCAAGAATTTTTCATTACTCATGAAATGCAAATATGAAATGAGTATGATGAGAGAACTTACTTTCTTTTTAGGATTACAGGTTAAACAAACCTCAACTGGAATTTTTATAAACCAAAGAAAGTATACCTTAGATCTCTTGAAAAAGTTTAAACTTGATCAAAGTTCTCCTATTAAAACCCCAATGGCAACCAATGTAAAATTGGATGTTGATGCCAGTGGCAAAGCTGTTTCAGTAACAGCTTACAGAGGTATGATTGGGAGCTTGCTATATTTAACTGCTAGTAAACCTGATATTATGTTTGCCACCTGTTTGTGTGCTAGGTTCCAAGCTGATCCAAAGGAATCTCATCCAGCTGCTGTTAAAAGAATCTTCAGATACCTGAAGGGTACACCAGGTTTGGGTCTTTGGTATCCCAAAGACTCAAGCCTTGAACTAACAGGTTATTCAGATTCTGATTTTGCAGGCCGCAGGCTAGATAGGAAAAGCACAACAGGTGGGTGTCAACTCCTTGGTGGTAAGTTGATAAATTGGTGTAGCAAGAAGCAGAACTCAGTGTCTACTTCTACTGCTGAAGCTGAGTACATTGCTGCTGGAAGTTGCTGTGGGCAGATTCTGTGGATGCAGCATCAGCTTGAAGACTATGGGCTTGTGTATAGGAAAATTCCTATTCTGTGTGATAACACCAGTGCCATAGCCATTTCCAACAATCCAGTATTTCATTCAAGAACAAAGCATATTGAATTCAGACATCACTTCATCAGGGATCACATTCAGAAAGGTAATGTGGAGGTAAGTTTTGTTTCCACAAATGAACAGCTTGCAGACATTTTCACCAAACCTCTTGATGAAACCAGGTTTAATTACCTTGTCAGCAAGCTGGGCATGTTAAACAAAAGTGACTAAGTGTCCTTAAAGGCCTAAGACCTTGTCTGTCTCACACTGCTCAAGGTTCTCAGAATAGCTTAGACAGAACAGGCTATGCATGTTCTGTACTTAGCCATTTTTCTGAAATCCTTGAACAGCTTGAACATATAACAGGCTGCACAATACTATTTTACTCGCCCAGCCTGCTCTGATGGTCCATTCTCCACCCTGCTCACTCCTTCACACTGATCCACAAGACATTGTCTTGTAACCTGTTCAGCTATTGAACACAACCTGATCTTAAATTGGAACACAGGTTGCATGCACAGTGTGAAGAGTGAACAGCTTGAAAAGTGATCAGCTTGTGATGACCCTGCTCATCATAGGTTTGACCAACAGCTTAGACCAACAGTTTTTAATTACCTTTCTTCACAATTAAGTTACTTAATTTCCATTTTTATTTAACTTAATTACTGCGGATAACGTGGGTTACGTGTGTTAGTGATTAAAAAGGGCTCAAGTGGTCTGACAAACGGTCTGACATGGACAACCGTTCCGTTTTCCGTTAACGACTTTTTCAAATCAAACCGCCCAAATGTTTCTCTCTCATACCCTCTCACATTCAAATCCTATAAATACCTCATACTGTTTCATCTTCGTCTTCCTCACTACTACCATAAACCTCCTAAGAACCCTAAAAATTCGACTAAGTGTCTTGTGCTTCTGCTACTTTCACTACTCTAAAAATGGCTAACAGAAACAACCCCTTCCTACCAGTATTTGTTGGTGGTGATGTGCAGAAACATTCATCAGTCACCACAATGCTAACCCTCAAACCCACTAACTACATTGCAAACCTCACAATCCCCAAAAACTATGTGGGGAAAGGTTATGACCAAATGGTGGAGTTTTTGACAGTTCATCCGTTGAACTATGCCATGACTGCTACTCCTGGTGTCCTGTATCAGGAGATGGTGTACGAGTTTTGGTACACTTGTGCCTACAACCCCAACACCAAAGTCATCAAGGGGACTATTCTCAATGGGTCTCAGACCATTGAGATCACTACTGATCTTCTCAGGGAGGTTCTTCATCTGCCCATTGCTGATTCATATGACATGCCTCAGCCTGAAAATGAACAAATGGGCAATCTGCTACGATTCTGTGGTGTAGCAGAACCCAAAATTGGTGCTACACTGTTCAGGAAGGATCTGTCTCCTACCTACAGCTTTCTGTTTGCCTTAGTGATGATGAGCTTCAGCAGCAAAGTTGGTTCATTTGACCAACTGAGCCGTGATGAAATCCCAATAGTCCTACAGCTGGTGGATGCGACTACAATGGACATGGCTGAGTAGATCTTTCTAAACTTGAGGAACCTGGTGCAGCAGGAGACAAGACCAGCTGCTGTTCGATATCCCAGGTTTCTGAGCCTCTTATTCAGACACATTTGTGGTGAGCACCTGTACAACTCTCAGCCTTTACTTCATACTGCTGCATTCCCTGTGATAGGGAATAGAGTTTTCTACATTGCTGTTCTTCCAAATGAGCCTCCTTTGTCAACACCAATGAGGAGGTTGTTAGTATTGGTGGAAGGACCCTCTGACGTGAGGGTGGATCCAGAAGCTGCTCCCAAGAGAAAATCCAAAGCCAGGTCCAAACTTGTTAAGAGGACCATGGCAACCACTGAAGCTGGGCCTGTGCAAAAGAAGGCCAAAACAGCTCAGTCTGAGTCTGCACCCTTAGCCTCTGTGGCTGAGGGGGAGCAGGCTCCTCACCCTGGTTCATTCGTTGAACATGAAGCCTCTGTGGCTGGTGCCTCTGTGGCACTTGAGACTATGGAACAGGTCAACCCACCTGATTCTGACCCAGTCTCTAACCCTGTCCAGTCTGAACCTCTCATCACCTCTCCACAATCACCCACTTCATCCATCCAATACCAACGAAAATTCCTAACCAAAAAGAAACCAGCCCAAACAACCAGCTCCTCTGTTCCCTCTCAATAGGGTTCAGTTGTAAAAGAAGCCACCCCTGCTGCCTCCCCTATTTTGGGAGAAGGTTCAGCACAATTGGAGCCTGCTAGACTCCAACCTGGGTCCACCCAGAGTCAGCCTAGACCCTCTGGTTCCTCCCAACAGGAGCCAGTTGTACAAACGGAGATAGCCACCTCAACTATTCCAGCCTCGCAACAGGCTGAGAATATTGAAAGACAGGAGCCCTCTCCACTCCATACTGAGTCCACAATGTCCCCACCTCAAACTTCTTTACACCCTGAGTCTGCACGAGGTGTCCACACTGCTGCTATAAACCAATCAGCAGATCAGCCTCAATCTTCTGTTCCCTATGAAACAGCTGCTGAGGGACCAACAACCCAGGCTGATGAACCTCAGGGAACATACCATCCCTTAGGTGAGGCTACTCCCATGTAAATTCCATCAGCAGGTTTCACCACTGCTGATGTTGAAATGCATATCCCATCTCCCCATGATGAGGTGCTTTTACACCAAGGCACTGCAGAGGGAACAACCACTGGCCTTCATGAAGGTGGTGCAACACAAGCAGCATCTGAAAGGCCCCCAACATCAACCCCTTCACCTGATGATGCAGCTACAACCGCTGCTGAGGGACCCTTTGACCCCTCCAAGCTGGGCCACAATACTTTTGCCCAGGCTATGGAGCTTCTCTAAAATGTTCCTCTTCCCTCTCCATCACATCCTCATACACCAGCCTCATCATCTTCTTCTCCATCAACCCAATCTAAACAGTCCACCCATACACCTCCATCTCCTAAAAACCTGCCTTTGAAGGATCAGCTTTCTCTGCTTACCACCAAAGTTGGTTCTTTAGAAACTACTATGACCTCTCTACCCTCTCTTATTTCAGACTCTGTGTCTGAACAGCTTAAGGGGTTCTTTGATTTGTTCAAAGATTCCTTCCCTGCCACTCCACAAACTGATAATTCTCCACAGCTGCTTGCACTCACTGCACAGCTGCAAAATGTATCCACCTCCCTCTCCTCAGTTCTTTCACTACAACAGGACTCTGTGTCCTCAATGACAGCTATTTCTCAACAGCTGTCATCTCTCCTCACTTCTTGCAATTCTACACTTCCTGATACTCTGACCAGCTTGAACACACTCATTGGTTCCCTATCTAATTCTGTGTCATCAAACCTTGCTGATGTGCAAGATTCTCTAGAATTACATCTTGCACAGCTTCAAAGTTTGTTGTTCACAGCTTCTGATAGGGAAAACATTGTCAAGCTTACCTCCCTTGCTGATACCCAATCCTCTTCTCTTCAAACCTGTCTTTCCCAGCTTGCAGAGGTGAAGGACAACTTGGCATTCTTAGTGAATAGCCTCGTTGGCCCCAGGCCTGCTACCAAAACTGCTGGCAAGCCTGATGACTTTGTGTCTTCAGGCAGACCTGGTGTTGAAGGTGCTGGTTCATCTCCTTCAAAGGGGGAGAAGTCATCTGCCTCGAAGACTAAGTCTAAGGGGGAGAAAACTTCTTCTTCTAAGGAGAAATCAGTGCCGGCAATACTCACTGGTCAAGCAGCAGGAGCATCTGCAACAGGTACAATGGATGGTGCCTCCCACGCAGCTCAGCCTACTCAAACTGAATCTCCAATCCCTGCTCAGTCTAAGGGGGAGGAATTTATTCCTGAAGGCAGGGCAAGCAGCAGAAGGAGGCATCTGATTCTAGAGGAGGAAGAAGAAGAGGAGGAGGAAAGTCCTGAAGCTGCTTCACTACAGCAGCTAAAGGAAAAGAAAAGGCAACAACTGATCCTCAACGGCAGAAAGCAGCAGAGCTTAAATTTCACAAAGCCAGGGCCAAAGAAATGGGTCTTCCTATGCACAAATATTTTGAGTTTAGAGAAGAACAGCTTCAAGCCCTGGAAGCTTTAAGGAAAGAAGAAGAATCTGCCAAAGCTGCTAAGTCTTTTGCACTTCAAGAGGCAAGGAAAGTCGATATGTCCTCTCTGGTCGTGCAAAAGAAAATATTGGAAGCTGTTAAGGGATCAGCAGAAGAGAAGGAAGCAGAAAAAGGTGCTCTGGTCTCAGTGGCCAAAACTTCAGTGCCCTCCGCAAGAGCTCAGTTTCACTTTGACAACCTGGCAAGAAGAAAATATCAAGATGTTGCTGATAGAAGGCTTGCCAAGGAAGCAATTTTCAAAGTTGTGCCCAGGCAGTCAGTGGAAGTTGAAAATAATCAGAATGGGTGCAGCAGGCCTAGAACTTGAAACATATGACTACAGTGACGTTGCACAAATGGGGTACAGAGAATGGATTGAGCTGGAAGTTGCTCTGAGTGAGTCTAAGTCAGAAACTGTTAAGACTGTCAGAGCATATGTCAAGAAGCTAATGGAGAGAGTGAAGAATCTTGGCCTGATCTCCAAAGAAGTTAGTGAAGGTGTCTATGTGACACAACCTAAAATAAAGGCCAGGAGGACAAGGAAGGACACTGAGATGGAACAACTCCTCTTCTTGATAGAACAAGGTGACTATGCTATTGAGATGAAAGGAGTTGATCACAGCCTGCCTAGTGGAATTGAGTTTGAAGATGGCAAGATCATTGAAGAGCCTGAGCTGGGGGCATGTTTTGTAGATCCCTTAACTCAGTAGAAATGCTTTCAGAGAGCATCAGATCTATACAAGGTGGATCTGAGACAACTTGTTGCCTTCAGACTTGCAATTTCATTCAGGCAGTCAAGTAGGTGGAGAGCAACTATCTGGGATCAGCTCAGAGGCTGTTATGAAAGAGGTGAACTTGAAGATCCCAAGTTTATGATCATAAGAAATGAGATTGAAGAACTTGAGGATACTAGAGAGGAACTTGAGAAGATGTTTGAAGGTCCCCCTCCATTGTGATGAAGTCCATCTACCATCTAGGTAGGTGAAGAATGGAAGTTGTCCATCAGTTGGACATGCTTACCATTATCTGCTCCCAACAAAAACAATCCAAAATCTGATGTACATTAGTTGTACTTTATTTACATCTGATGTAATTTTCTCTTTTGCATTAGTTGTAATATACATCAGTACATCAGTTGTACTTTTGTAAGAACATGTGTTGTTCTAATGTAATAAAAAATCAGTGTATATATAAACTGATCTTTTACTTTATGTTGATGTTGTAATTTTATTTCAACAAATGTACTGTAAAAATATATGGTGATTTTTGATAAGGCCATGTTAGTCTGGTTATTGCAAATAGGGGGAGATTGTTAGGCACAAAAAGGCCTCAGTCAAACCTGTTCTGCATCTGAGGGGTAGATTATTAATCAAACATGTCGATGCTTTTGAAGGTTGAATTTAAGGCCTGTTATATGTCTTATTGAAACCTGAAAAATGATTTGCAATATCAGCCTGAAGCTGTTCTATGTGTTGCATGTGTTGCAACAAAGGCAGTTTTGCTCAAGCTGTTCAGTCTGCTGAACAGGCTGGACATAAACTGTCTATGCTGCTCTACACTAGTGAGCAGCTTGGGCAGTTTACAGGTGTTCTGTTCTTTGTGAACAGAACCTGTTCTTTGTGAACAGGCTAAACACTTTATGGAATATGTTTCCAAGTCCTCATGTATTGTTTTTTACTACAAGATCAGTTTACAAAGTCGAAGACAAAGTGGAAATCAGAACTGCTCAGCCTGCTCAAGCTGTTCTGTTCCATAAAGACAAAAGGATATTTGAAAAAGGGTGACAGACCTTTTTCTTATATCAAAATAGGCCTTAACAAAGGAAGAAAAACACAAAGTTGACATTCCTTATTTAGTTAAAGGCAATGCAACAGTAGACAAAGTGAAAAGACAAAAGTTCTGCCCACATGAAGACAAGTCTGCTTTTCAGAATGTGCAGAAAAGTTTATGTTGTCTTTTTAACAAGACTTTACCTTTTTCATTCCGTCCAATGAAGAAGCTTCACTTATATCCTCTAAGTGAGTATAAAAAGAAACTTCCAAGGATTTAAAGAATAAGCCAAAAAGCTAAGTGCTGAAACCAAGAGTGAACGTGCATTCAAGTGTGTCTTTCATGCATGCAAGTCTGCTTGAATAAAACAGTGCTCAGTGTCTAAGCTGTTCTTGTTCAAGCTGTTCCTCAGAGTCTTGTAAACACAGTGAGTGATTCTTAGTGAGTGTATTCATTGTAACTGGTTTATGTCTGTCTTAGACTAGTTAAGCATACTGTTGTATCTGTCATCTCAGCTTGAACCTTTCCGCATTCAAGCTCGTTTGTAATTAACATTTGTTGATAATATATACAAACATTGAGAAAATTGTGTGTAGTTTTTAAATAGCTGTATTCACCCCCCCCCCCCCCTCTACAGCTTAAAGCTATATACTTGGGATATCTTTTGAGACCTACAGCGTGTTTTGAATAGATTAGGTTATAATCGGATTAGTAGGGTTGATGGTCTATGTTAGCTCGAAATTACTTAGAAACTCTATCAATCAATTGCACTTTTAAACGAACTAAATCTAGGGGGAGTGATTCAACGATAAATACATTTTAGTTATTTGACTCTATTTTTTTAATTAGTTATTTCATAGTCGTTTTAACTTTTCGTTAGGTACTATTAATTGTCATTTTAGTTTGAGTAATTTTGTTTACTTTGCCGTGTCAACGGTATCCAAATATCTAAAAACAAAACCCCTTTTTACTCGTTTGCATTTCGTCCATTTTATTTTTGCTAGAATAATTTTAGTTGGTATAAATTGCATTTTCCGTTCCTTGTGGAGACGATCCTGGTCTTACCAGGTTATTGCTATACGATCGGGTACACTTGCCCGAGAGTTTATCGGTCGATTTGGTCAGCGTATCAAGTTTTGGCGCCGTTGCCGGGGAACGGTTTCCAATTTTACTAATTAGAATTTATCTGACATTTTCTTTTTTATTCTTAATTTTTAATTTTAATTTTTTTTAGTTTAGTTTTTAGTTTTATTTTACTCATTAAGTTTATTTTAGTTTCTTTGTAGGTTATTTAGTTTTCTTAGAATTATTTTTTTTTATTTTATTTAGTTAGTTTTATAATTCTACTTTTTCTTAGTTTAGTTAGTGCATGACCCGTAGATCATCGTCTCAACTATTAGAAGCGTTTCAAGAGCCTGAACGAGAATTCCACCGTCGACTTCGTCGACGTCAACCACCAACAATCACGGAAGATCCTCACTTGGAGTCTGAATCTGAGGAGGAACCAATGGCTAATGAAGATGATACCCCGATGTGGACAGCCCACGAGAGTGCCCCACCAGCTCCATAGTCTGCTATCCGAGTCCCTGTTGCTGCTAATGAAGGAAGATTCGAAATCAAAGGGCAGTTCGTCAGCATGGCTCGGGAATTGAATTTTGATGGGAGGTTAAAGCATGTACCTAACCGACACATTCAGTCATTCCTCTCCATCTGTGACTTATTCAGAGCTAATTCCGATACCGCGAGACTTAGAGTTTTCCCGTTCACCCTTATTGGGGAAGCTCAAGAGTGGTTTAAATCTTTAGAGCCAGACTCTATCACGACCTGGGCAGACATGAACAACTTGTTCATTAACCACTTTTTCCCACTGGCTAAGGAAGAAAGAATGATAGCTGAGATTTCAAACTTTTCCCAGAAAGCTGGGGAATCTTTTGTTGATTCATGGACTCGATTCAAGAAGCTGTTACGCGAATGTCCAAATCACTAGCTTAATAAGAGAAAGCTGGTCGAGACTTTCTACAGAGTTATGGATGAACAGATTAAGGAGCGGATCGACTCAACATGCGACGGTATCTTTCAATATAAGACCCCGAGGGAAGCCTTTAAGCTTTTAGAAGACATATCTTTAGTTAAGAAGGGATGGAGTATCGAGAAGAAATTGGGCAGAAAGACGATAGTTGCAATAGAGGATGACGGGGGTAGTGATACTGTAGCATCGCTTGCTAACAGTCAAAAGTCATTGGAGCGTAAAGTTGATAAGCTGATCCAAAGTATTCACACTATGCAGGTAGGGTGTGAGACTTGTGGAGGATCTCACCTGACGAAAGACTGCGAGGATCAGCCGATGATCCAGACACAAAGCGTTAACTTCATCAACCAGAGGCCGGGAAATAGCTACCAGGGGGGTAATTAAAATTACCAGGTACACAACCGAGGAAATTTCCAAAGACAGAACCCACCGGGGTTCTATCAGTTTAACCAAGGAAACGCCAACCCGAATCCTCAGCCACCAGTACAGATCACTCAGCCAGCAGTTGGATCAAGCAGCAACTTGGAAGATATATTGAAGAGTTTCATGCTAACTGTGCAACAGAATCAAGCTAATAACGAGCAAGTTCAAAGGAATCAGCAAGCATCGATCCAGAATATTGAGCGTGACTTAGGTAGATTAGCTGAGGTTGTATCAGGACGTCAAAGTGGGTCACTACCAAGCAATACCCAAAAGAAACCCAACGTGAATCAGAATCACAATGAGTATGTTAAGGCGATTACCACTCGCTCAGGTAAGGTAGTCGGAGTTATGGATACATCACATTCTGACAACTCTATAATTGTGCAAGATTGCACTTCAGATGACGAGGATAATAAGGAGAAACCTAGCCAAACGGAAATACCTACAGCTGATTCAGTGGAGAAGGAGACACCACCACCAGTCGCTAAGACATCAAAGCCAAAGCAAGCACCTCTCAGGGATTATCAGCCAAAAATTCCATATCCTAATCGTCTATGGAGAGAGCGCATGCAAGAGCAGTATGGTAAGTTTGTTGACTTATTGAAGCAAATTAGGATTAACGTGCCTCTTGTTGATGTCATTGCAGGTATGCCTAACTATGGGAAGTTTCTGAAGGATCTAGTGTCGAATAGGAAGAAGTTGGAGGACGCGACCACATTGCCACTCGGTGAGCAGTTTTCTGCCATTCTACAGATGAAGGACATGCCTCCTAAGCTTGGAGATCCAGGGAGTTTCGTTATCCCTTGCTTTCTTGGTTCTGATACTGTATGTAATGCATTAGCTGATCTAGGTGCTAGCATTGATCTCATGCCACTCACCTTATACTCTAAGCTAGACCTAGGTGAACTTAAGCAGACCAGGATGTGCCTTCAGCTTGCAGACCGTAGCTTTATGTATCCTTTAGGCATAGCGGAAAATGTCCCAGTTAAGGTAGATAGGTTTGTCTTTCCTGCTGACTTTGTCATCCTAGAAATGAAAGAAGACAGCCAGATTCCACTAATTCTAGGACGACCATTCCTTAACACTGCTGACGCCATAGTTCACGTATCTAAGAGACAACTCAATCTTGGTATTGGTGATGACAGAGTAACATTCTCCATCGATAAGGCAATGACACACGCACACACAACATATGATTCATGCTTCTCTATTGATGTTATAGATGATTGTCTGGATTCTGAGCTGGATCAGCTTCTGACCTTGATGAGTAATGAGGCGTGCACGATTGATCCTGATGTGGTAATGCAAAATCTCAAAGATCTCCTATGTGCAGACGCTATTGACGCCCAAGTTACCGAAGGAGATATCGAGCCACTCGCAGTTAACGAGAAGATCCATATTAAGACATCTCTTGAAGAGCCACCTACTCTTGAGCTTAAACCTCTTCCCGATCATCATAAGTATGCGTTCTTACAAGGAGAATCTTCTCTCCCTGTCATCATTTCGTCTGCTCTCTCCCCTGATGAGAACGGCAGATTGATTCATTCCTTCCAACTGCACACATAAGATTCTCATGGAGGATAACTATAATTCATGTGTGCAGAGACAGAGGCGGCTGAACCCTAATACGACCGAAGTCGTCAAGAAGGAGGTTATCAAACTCCTCGATGCTGGGATTATATACCCTATTTCTAACAGCCCATGGGTCAGCCCCGTTCAGGTGGTTCCTAAAAAGGGAGGCACCACTGTTGTTCGAAACGAGAAATACGAACTCGTCCCTACTCGCGTGGTCACTGGATGGAGGGTATGCATAGATTATCGGAAACTTAATGATGCTACCCGAAAGGATCACTTTCCTCTTCCCTTCATTGACCAGATGTTAGAGAGACTAGCAGGGAACGAGTTCTACTGCTTCCTTGATGGTTTCTCTAGCAACATTCAGATTCCTATCGACCCCAAGGATCAGGAGAAGACCACCTTCACCTGTCCTTTCGGGACCTTCGCTTACAGGCGGATGCCTTTTTGTCTTTGCAACGCTCCTGCCACTTTCCAGCGTTGTATGACAGCCATCTTCCATGACATGATTGAGGATCGCATGGCGGTTTTCATGGACGACTTTTCAGTATTCGGCAATTCCTTCGATTCATGTCTCTTGAACGTTGAGCGTATCCTGGCTAGATGCGAGGAGTCTCACCTCATGTTGAATTGGGAGAAATGTCACTTTATGGTCCGAGAAGGCATAGTTCTCGGCCATAAAATCTCATGTGTGGGAATGGAGGTCGATAAATCGAAAGTTGACGTAATCTCCAAACTCCATCCACCCACGAATGTCAAAGTGGTTCGTAGCTTTTTGGGTCATGTCGGGTTCTATAGGCGCTTTATCAAAGATTTTTCAAAGATCGCCCCGCCTCTCACCCAACTTCTCGAGAAAGACGTGCCATTCGTATTCTCATCTGAGTGTATGAAGGCACATGTTCTTCTGAAGCATCATCTGACACATGCGCCAATCATGATACCACCAGATTGGTCCTCGCCATTCGAGCTCATGTGTAATGCTAGCAATTACGCGCTTGGAGCTGTCCTCGGCATAAGAAAGAATAATCACTTTCAGCCTATCTACTATGCGAGTCGCACTCTGACCGCGGCCCAGGGACATTACACTACCACCGAAAAAGAGCTTCTTGCTATAGTTTTTGCATTCGACAAGCTTCGTCAGTACTTGTTGCTTTCAAAGACCATAGTTTACACTGACCATTCTGCCCTTAAATATCTGTTCGCTAAGCAAGATGCAAAACCGAGATTGATTCGTTGGAACCTACTCTTACCGGAATTCGACATTGAGATCCGGGACAAAAAGCGGACAGAAAACCTAGCTGCTGATCATCTCTCTAGACTCGAGAACCCAAATCTCGAGGAGCTTAAGGAGTCCACCATCCAGGACACATTCCCTGATGAGTTCTTACAGATGATCGAGTCCCATGAGGACGATGACCCATGGTTTGCTAGCATAGCAAACTACCTTGCAGCACGTATCATAGAAAAAGGGTTGACATACCAGCAGAAGCGAAAGTTTTTGAGTGATTTTAAGTTCTATCATTGGTATCCACCCTATCTCTTCCGTTTAGGTGCCGACTATGTGATGCGCCATTGCGTGTCTGGTACTGATGCAAGACAAATCTTGAATGAATGTCACCAAGGACCGACCGGAGGACACATTGGGCCAAACTACACTGCGAAAAAGGTCTTAGATTGTGGTTTCTATTGGCCCACTCTCTTCAAAGATGCTCATTCCATGGTCAAGACCTGTGATGCTTGTCAGCGTGCAGGCAATATCTCGAGAAGGGATGAGATGCCCCAACAAGGAATTCACATTTGCGAGATCTTTGATGTATGGGGCATCGACTTCATGGGTCCTTTCCCGACATCCCGTAACAACAAATACATACTCGTGGTTGTAGATTATCTTTCGAAATGGGCTGAGGCAAAAGCCCTCCCAACCAATGATGCCCGAGTAGTTGTGAATTTCCTTAAAAGTCTATTCTCTCGATTCGGTTGTCCTAAGGCGCTGATTAGTGATCACGGATCACATTTTTGTAATCAGCAGTTGGAGAAAGTCCAGAAACGCTATGGAGTGAATCACAGGTTCTCGATGCAATATCCCCCCCAAACGAGTGGACAAGTCGAGAACACGAATAGAAGACTTAAACTTATTCTCGAGCGCACTATTGGCTTCAACCCCAAATTGTGGTCCGGCAAGCTTGAAGATGCGTTGTGGGCATTCCGTACTGCCTACAAAACTCCTACTGGCACGACACCGTTTCGAATAGTTTATGGAAAGGCATGTCATCATCCTCTTGAAATCGAGCACAAGGCATTCTGGGCCTTGAAAAATGAAAATCTTGATTATCATGAGGCTGGAAAACACCGGTTTCTCCAGTTGAACGAGTTAGACGAGTTGAGGCTCCAAGCCTATGATAACTCGCGATTATATAACGAGAGATCAAAGGTGTTGCATGATAGTCGTCTGAAGACTGTCAAGGAGTTCAGACCAGAGGACAAAGTTCTATATTCAAATCTCGTCTGAAACTCACTCCGGGTAAGCTGAAATCACGCTGGATTGGTCCTTATACAGTCATTAAAGCTTCCCAATCTGGTTTCGTTGATCTACAATCTGACAGTGGCTATTTTCGCATTAATGGTCTTCGTTTGAAGTTATACAATGAGGCAGAAGGACCCGGACAAGAGGAGGTCATGGACACCTTCCACAAATAATTAATTTTAGGGGCGAGTCGAGCTCAGGACTCGAAAAAAAACAAGGCGCTCTCGGGAGGCAGCCCGAATCTCTGTTTGGTTAAGTTTTATTTTAGTTATTTTTGTCTTGCATTATCGTACTTACTCGTGTGTTTAGTCTAATGTGTGTTGCCTCTCTTTTTACAGGTTTTATGCTTTTCTTTGTCATGTGTGTTTTTTCAATTTTTAATGCTTGTGGCCTTGATTTGACATCTGCCGCCACTGTCTCATGTTATTGCTGCTAACCCCAAGGGAGTATTGTTCCTTTACTCTCCATGTTCTTTCCATACATATGTGCTCTATCTGTGATTGCATTGGGGACAATGCAACATTTTAAGTGTGGGAAGGGGGTTAAATACTTTAACTATTGTTTGTCCTGTTAGTATATCATCTCTATGCACTTTAATTTCTTTTATGTTAGCAAGTTCATACACTTCATTCGCATAGTGATGTTAAAATAAGTGAGAGTGTGTCCGTGAAAAGCGCTTGTCTTTAACATCATCGGTTAGTTTAGCTTTCATGTTGCAGTGTTTGTGGCTTTTTGCTGGTTTTTAACTATTTTCTTGATCACTGTGAGCTCTAATGGCCTGGAAATTGTAAAAAGTCTTGCATGTTATGTTAATCCCTGAGATTATTGTCAGCGAGTCGGAATCCTGAGATACCATCTTAAATTACAAACAGCTGCATTCTGACAAAAGAGGTTGAGATTGATTTTCAAAAAAAAAAAAAAAAGTGATGAAGTAACTAATGTGGGCTTTGGTTCTTGAACAAGTAAACTTCGAGGGGTGTTACATAAAACCATCTGCTTTGGGATCGGTCAAGTAGAAAGTTCGTTACATGGGATCCATCGAAAGTCATAGGTTTCTTGAATCCAAAAAAAAAAAAAAGCAAAAACAAAAACAAAAACAAAAAAAAGGGTTGAGAAATCATCAATAAGCCTTGGGTCAGAAAAGTTTGAAGGGAAAAGTTTAATAAAGCATGCAAGGACGAGTGATTTGTAGGGCAGATGAGTTTAGTCAAGTGATTTTTGATTTCTGTTGGAGTCAGTGAAAAGTTAGAGCGGATCGACACACAAGCATGTACATGAATATAAGTTATCCTGTGTTTGTTGAAGTTGAGTTATTTTTGCAGGCGTCCATTTTAACTGTTTAAGCTTCGTATGCGTCTGAATTGTGTTTGCTTGTTTAATTTGTTTCTTTTGGAATGATTTGCTTGAGGACAAGGAAAGTTTAAGTATGGGAAGTTTTGATATTGTCTCATTTATTCATATAATTATTCAACAATATCATTCTTTTTATGCGCTTAACTTATAAGGTTTGATGCTAAAAGTTCATTTTCTTGTCATTTTTTATTTGCAGGTTTAATTGGGTACAAGATAAGAAAACAAAATGATTATGTGGGCTTAACGTGAAAAATGTGAGAGCATGCAAGCAGGTCCAAAGAAAGTTCAAGATTTGAGCCTCTCCAAGTCCAATACCCGACGGGCCCAAAACCCATATTATAATTTAGGGTTTTCTTTTGAATTTTTTTTATTTTAAAAAAGGTGCCGCAGGAGGAAGAAGGAGATGCAGATTGTTTTTTTTTTTTTTGGTTTCTTTCTGGTCTTCTGTGGCGGCGGCTAGAAAAAGAGAGGAGGGACATTAAAGAACAAAATTATTATGTTTGTTTGGTTTTGGGGTTTGGCGCATGGAGGGAGAAAAGATAAAAGCAATCAACATTGATGATTTCTTATTTTTTTATTGTTTCTTTTTTTTTTCTTCTATGTTGGTTGGCGGCGCAAAGATTAAAAGAAATTCAGTTTTACATTTTCTTTTGTTCTCCTTCTTGTTTGGTGGTGGCGCAGCAATAAGTAAGCAAGAAACATTGTTATGTGTTCATCTCTTTTAGGTTCATATGCAGGTACCAAACCAACAATATCCAGTTATTTTATTTTATTTTTTTGTATTCTTTTATTTGTGGGGTTTTACGCAGCAAGAAACCAACACTATTTTTTGGATTTTTCTAGTTTTATTTGAGTAATCATGTTTAGTTTAATTTGTTATTTATTATCGTTACTTATTAATTTAATTATGGGCTAAGTTTATTGTATTTGTCATTGATGAACGAACCCTAGATTTAGATTTAGTTTTTATTACTGATTGAGTTTTGTTTATACCTAGTCGTGAACCTTGGATTATTTATCTTAATAATTATTAAGTAGTTTACTATTACATTGTGTCATGTTCTGAAATTATGACTTGCACATGTAATTAGTTTTATCTTATCGTCTGCTTGTTCTGAAATTATGACGATTGCATGCGGTTAGGGTAATCAATTATTCTGAAATTATGATAGTTGAAACTACTTCTCTAATAACCCAGATAAAAGTTTGAGTTCAATTCACCAATAACGAAAGTTAGCGTGTTTTGAATAGATTAGGTTATAATCAGATTAGTAGGGTTGATGGTCTATGTTAGCTCAAAATTTCTTAGAAACTCTATCAATCAATTGCACTTTTAAACGAACTAAATCTTGCGGGAGTGATTCAATGATAAATACATTTTAGTTATTTGACTCTATTCTCTTAATTAGTTATTTCATAGTTGTTTTAAATTTTTGTTAGGTACTTTAATTGTCATTGTAGTTTGAGTAATTTTGTTTACTTTGCCGTGTCAACGGTATCCAAAAATCTAAAAACAAAACCCCTTTTTACTCGTTTGCATTTTGTCCATTTTATTTTTGCTAGAATAATTTTAGTTGGTATAAATTGCATTTTCCGTTCCCTGTGGAAACGATCCTGGTCTTACCAGTTTATTGCTATACGATCGGGTACACTTGCCCGAGAGTTTATCGGTCGATTTGGTAAGATTAGAGTTTATAAATTTAAGGCTGACATTTCCGTATCACGGTCCAGGCGAGTTGGTAAGCTGTATCGATTCCCACAAACTGAGCATAAAAATTCCACCATGTCAAGGTGCCATCTTGAAGAGTGTGGGTGGCGAACTTGACCTTCTCATCCTTGATGCAACCACCAACAGGAAACACCGACTCTAGATTCTCGAACCAGTGAACTACTAGTCTGACAGCACCTTCAGTTCTGTTGAAGTATCAAGGCTTACAACTTTAGAATCCTTTGATTCCACATCCTTTCTGTTGAAGTATCAGACTTTCCCGTGGTGCGACTAGCACCTTCGTCTCCGTTTGTGGTGCTATTCCTGTTGGTTTCATAGGTGGCTATAGTTATATTCTCCCAATTCCACTAGGGTATTTCCGGTTGAACCAACAATCCTGATGGTTTCTGGTGCTCAGCCTTAACTTTCAAACACGTTAAGCACTTGCTAACATACGTAGAAACGTCAACCTTCATGTTTGGCCACCAGTACATTTCCTTCAGGTCGTGATTCATCTTACCTGACCCTGGGTGAATAGATTATCTTGTTTTATGCCCTTCATCCATGACCAGCTTTCTTAACCTTCCGAATTTTGGTAGCCAAATTCTGCTCATGAAGTACCGACATCCATTGGTCTTGATTTCAAACTGTTTATCCATTTCTCGCAATGCTTCATCAAGCAGATTTCCTTCCTTTACTGCTTCCTCTTGTGCCTCGCGGATTTGAGAGTTCAAGTTTGAGTATATAGTCATGACCAAAGCTCGGACCCTTATAGGTTTAACTCGTTCCTTACGGCTCAAGGCATCAGCTACAACATTTTCCTTAACCGGATGATATCGGATCTCGCCGTCGTAATCGCTAAGCAGCTCAACCTAGCGACGTTGCCTCATGTTTAACTCTTTCTGGTTCAAAATATGTTGAATGCTTTTGTGGTCTGTAAACACCGTGCACTTTGTACTGTAGAGGTGGTGCCTCCATATCTTGAGAGCAAATACCACAATTCCAAGCTCCAGGTTGTGAGTCGTGTAGTTTACCTCATGAATTTTAAGTTTTCGCGATGCATAAGCGATAACCTTGTCTCTTTGCATTAACACACAACCCAATCCATTCTGTGAGGCATGAAAGTAAACGACAAAATCCTCTATTCCTTCCTGTAGGGACAGAATAGGTGCACTACACAACCTTTGCTTTAACATTTGAAATGTTGTTTCCTGATCTTCACGCTAGTTGTACATTATGTCCTTTCGAGTCAATTCCGTTAAAGAACCAGCTATCCTCGAGAAGTTTTTAATGAATTCCGTATAATAACTGGCAAGACCTAAGAACTGACGGATTTCAGTGGGAGTCCTAGGTGTTGCCCAGTTCTTAATGGCCTCAATCTTTGATGGGTCTACTTGAATTCCTTGGCTAGTGATCACGTGCCCTAGGAATTTGACTTCTCGTAGCCAAAATTCACACTTAGAGAATTTGGCGTACAACTGTTCCTTTTCTAGAAGTTCCAAAATCAACTTTAGATGCTGCTCATGCTTCTCCTTATTTCTAGAGTAGATAAGGATATCGTCTATGAACACTATTATGAATTTATCGAAATACGGTTTACACACTCGATTCATAAGTTCATGAATACGTCTGGTGCGTTGGTCAAACCGAATGGCATCACCTGAAATTCGTAATGTCCATAACGAGTCCTGAACGCTGTGTTGGGTATATCTTCTTCCCGAACTTTTACTTGGTGATAACCGGATCGCAGATCAATCTTAGAGTAAAAACTAGATCCTTAGAGTTGATCAAATAAATCGTCGATTCTGGGGAGAGGGTATCGGTTTTTGATCGTTAACTTGTTCAACTCTCGGTAATGGATGCACATCCTAAAGGATCCATCCTTCTTTTTGACAAATAAGACCGGAGCTCCCCAAGGCTAAGAACTTGGTCAGATGAATCCATTATCCAATAGTTCTTGCAACTGATTGGATAACTCTTGCATCTCTGACGGTGTCAATCGGTAGGATGCTCGTGCGACAGGTGTAGCTCCAGGTACCAAGTCAATCTGAAATTCTACTTGCCTAGTTGATGGAAGTCCAGGCAAGTCTTCAAGAATGAGTTTTGGGTAGTCCTGAACTACTGGGATTTCTTCGAGTCACTTCTCCTTCGACTCCTTTTCCACTAGCTGAACTAACACTGCTTGACAACCTCTTCGAAGGCATTTCAGCGTTCTTAGACCAGAGATGACATTCAACTGGCGATTCTTTCTTTCTCCTTGGACTGTGAGGATTTTCTTTTTCTTAAGTGGTATTCCTACGACCTTATTACCACATAAGATTTCGGCATTGTTGTCTGACAACCAATCCATACCAATAACTACATCGAAGCTTCAGAGTTCAATAGGAATCAAGTTTATCTTAAAGGGATGATCTGCTAATTTTAATGTGCACTCCTTAATTATGCTATTTGATTCAATCAATTCTCCGTCTGCTAATTCTACGACATAAGCATTTTCTAATGGGGAATGAGTGGCATTCAGTTGTTCACTAAACTTAGCAGATATAAAAACTTCTATCAGCCCCAGTATCAAATAGCACATAAGCATACATATCATTAAGAGGGAATGTACCCATCACTACGTTGGGATCCTGACGAGCGTCGCATACTCCCAATACAAAAGCTCTCCCTTGAGCTCCACCATTGTTACTTATCTTTGGACAATCCTTCTGGAAGTGCGCAGAGCTCCCACATTCGAAGCATCTCCTTTGCGTGCCGCTGTTGCCTCCGTTGGCGTTATACTTTCAGTCTTGGGTCAGATGACCGAGCTTCTTAAATTTCCCGCAAGGGGTTGGACATGGACCTACATGATGGTAGGTGCATCGGTTACACCATGGTTTAGTGCCGGTATATCCCATCCTAGACTTAGTTCCGGCGTCAAAAGCTTTGATGGTTTCGAGCTTTTTGGACTATGAACCCGAACCTTTCCCTGATTTATCTTCCCCCTTCCTCTTGTTTTCCCCAGCTTTGGCCTTGTTCCTTCGTTCCACTTGATCCGTTAAGTTATTTCCCATTCGGATGGCGCTCTGAATAGTAGTTGGGTTAGATGCGGTGACATTTCCTTGAATTTGGGGGGCGAGTCCCCAAATGTAGCGCTTAATTTTATTGTATTCCGGAGTGACCATCTGTGGGCACAACAGACTCAACTCGTGAAAACGGTTGGTGTACCCCGCTACGTCCTTTCCTTTCGTTGCCAGATTCCAGAACTCTGACTCCATCTTTTGTAGTTCATTTCTCGGGCAATACTCATCTGTCATCATTTGCTTTAACTCGGTCCAGGCGAGTTGGTTAGCTGTATCGATTCCCAAAGACTGAGCATAAAAATTCCACCATGTCAAGGCGCCATCTTGAAGAGTGTGGGTGGCGAACTTGACCTTCTCATCCTCGATGCATCACCAACAGGAAACACCGACTCCAGATTCTCGAACCAGTGAACTAGTGCGACAGCACCTTCAGTTCTGTTGAAGTATCAAGGCTTACAACTTTAGAATCCTTTGATTCCACATCCTTTCTGGGTTGAATCAGACTTTCCCGTGGTGCGACTAGCACCTTCGTCGCCATTTGTGGTGCTATTCCTGTTGGTTTCATAGGTGGCTATCGTTGCTGCCACTCGTTGTGCGACCAGTTGTTCGATTTCAGCAATGTTCATGGCTCTCTTTGGCGGCATTATCTTAAAGTTTAAAGAAAAGAGCATAGTGTAAGAAGTGGAGTCTTAAAGATTAAAATTTTCTTAAGGCACAGTTCTATAATCATCAAACACAGATTCATAAATAACTTGCAGTTTTCATTAATCATTCATTTTCTAACATTGGGGTAGGTTATTACCCGAAAATTTATAGTCCTACACTATTACATAATAATTTCCTAGCATTACAAAGTTAGGGGGGTACTAGGTGTGGGAGTGATCGGGGGTCTCTTCCTTTTCTGATGCATTGAGGTGTTGTGCCAGCTCCTCATTACGGTCCTCGCTCTCGGCTAGTCATTGTCGAAGCTCCTCTAGCCCGGCCTGTTGGATGGCGAGGGCGTGCTGGTTGGCCCAGTTTAGGTTGGAGTTTTGCAACTCCTCCCGCACTAAACGAGCAGTCATCTCTCCGATATATTGGTTAAGCAACTTAATTTGGAGGTCGTGCCTTGAAGACCGTGCTACCAAGAGAGGTATAGTCTGATCAGCGGGCTCTTGGGAGCGCGGTGCGGTAGGTGCGGAGGATGGTCCTCCGATCTCAAAGTGGGAGGGGATTCCCTCCTCCCGCCACCACTCTTGGAGTGTCTCTGTAACAACCTAATTTTATCTAGTCGTAAATTCTGTAATATTTTGAACCGATAATGTAATAAAATTACAATATTTGAATTATAATTTAATTAAGTGATGAAATATTTATTAAATTATATAAATATTTATGTTTATGAATTAATAAACTATTATGGGAATTAAATAAAAGAGATATAATATGCAACAATAAAAGTGAGTTAACTAGCAAATATAACTAGACGACGTATATAAACGAGAAATTAGATTCAAATCAGAATTTGCTCTCTCTCTAACTCTCTCTCTCTAAACTCTCTCTCTAGCTTTCTCTCTCTACCTTCTCTCTAGAAATTCTCCTATACCGACCGTCCGATTATCAAGATATATATACCGTTAGGAAGATCTCGGAGAATACTACGCGAATATACTAATTCCTGCGTGAGTTCATACGAATTGAGGTAAGATTTTTATATTTTTACGTTTTATACATATACGGTATTTCGAATCTGTTAAGTTTTATGAAATCTAAAGCTATTTTTATGAATTTTAACTAGAATAAGTATAATATAATCAAACATAGGCTTAATATTGATCATATTTGTGATTTATGCCTTAGAAATTCATGTTTTAGAGTTGCAAATATGATCAGATTCGAGAACATTATGATCAGATTCGAAAATACATAGAACAAACTCGAAAAATACTTAGAACAGAATCGGATGAGTGAATTTCGAATCTAAGCCATTAGATTCGAATGGCTAAGCTTCGAATCTGTATCCTTAGACTCGAGTTGTGTGTGGGTTTCGAATCTATGTATGATTCGAGTCTATGGATGGCTTGAATCTATATCACTAATTCGAATCTATTCCCTAGAATCTATTTTGTATGTTCTTCGAATCTAAGCCATTAGATTCGAATGATAGGTGTTTCGAATCTAATACCCCAAACTCGAAATGTATATGTTCGAATCTATCATCCTAGATTCGAATATATATGAAAGTATGAATTATGAACGAACAAGTTATCAGAATCAGATAAAATAAAGATTTTAACGACGAAAGAGATGATATGATATTGATATGGTATGAAATGATAATTCTGGACAGGTTCAGTGAAATTCTGAACATAAAGACAAAGATTTTAAAAGATTTAAAGCGGGTCAGAGAATTGATTTACAGATTACAGATTGACAAAGACAAAATCCTGAGATAACTCAGGTGGCAGATTCACATATCTGTTTGACCAAGACCCAGACCTGTGAGTTATAGATATTGAAATTGAACATGCAAAGATCCGTTTGAGATATATTGATGCTGTTACATTATTTGACATTCATTTATCAGCTGGATTGAGACCTGTGCACACCATGGATGGGTGTTGCCCAGTGAATCATGATAGTTATTTGCTTATCATTTCATATTGCATTTATTAGCGCTTCAGACTTTGCTTTATGATTCGTTGCTATCATGATTTCTAAGACTTATGCTTACTTCATTGATCAGATTTGATAAGATTTATTCAGCTTGACTAGCCCTTATGGTCTAATTGTTCTAGACCTGGCTATTCCACCAGTTCTCACGAACTTGGTAATGACCTTTGATGTTCGGCCATGTTGACCTACTGGTAGCTAGCCCAGTATGTGGCTGATCCCCACGATATAAGCGTGAGTGTGGTTTGAACATCATCCGATCTTAAGATACTATATCTCAATCATGATGAGGGCTGTAGCGGCAGCCAAGACTTATCACGCTTAGAATTATGACTCCGCTTGACACGCATGTTAATATTGAAAATCTATAAACTCACTAAGCTTTGCTTACAGATGTTGCTTTAATATTTTACAGGAAAAAGCAAAGGAAAGTCACCTGCCGGACCTAGTTCTTAGGTCTTACACGATCAAGACAGAAGTATCATAGACCTCTACTCAACAATCTCATTTTGGTACTAATTGGATGATGATATTGTGGTGATCTGGGTAGATTTATTTTGATAATATGATGACATGAATTAGATTAGACTTGTGTCCTTTATAAGTTTAATTTAAAATTGGTAATCTGTATTAAACTTAAATCTTAATAGCTTGTACTGTAATTTAATTTTCCGCATTATAATTACTCTATCTTAGTATGGTTGATATCGTATTGCATGAATTGGGACCTAGACTGGTGAGAATTGCCCCGTAAGGGGTGGTCTTCACAGGATGGTATCAGAGCACTAGTTTGAGTGAATCAAGTATTACGTAAGTATATTTGATCTCAAACTGAAGCAATACATATGTATCAATCATTTAGGTGGTTTGAACTGAGATAGGATGTACAGACTGTTAGGATGGGAAAAAGGGTACATAGATCTAAGTCTATAAACTGATAGTTAATTGATTTTAATTTTCAGTAGAAGATGTCAGGATCAGGATCAGGTGATATTCCCAACAATATGACCCAACAACAAATGTTTGAAATGATGCAACAATTTCTAGCCCAACACTCAGAACAACAAAACAAAATGATGCAAGAACAGTTTCGTGCCAGAGATGAGGCCGAAGCTAAAAGACGTGAAGATAAGAAAAATAAGAGAAAAGAAAAGCAAGTTCAGACCAATGAATCTGATTCTGATAATTCAAATCCCGATGCCCAAATTGCTCAGCCTAAAGGCTGCAAATTTAAAGATTTTAAAGCGAGCGGTGCCCTGAACTTCGAGGGTACAGTTGATCCGATTCAGGCGATGGATTGGATCAGTCATACGGAAGAAATTTTTAGAATCTCTGACTGTTTAGATTCTAAGAAAGTAAGCTACGCATCTGCGTTGTTTGTTGTAGCTGCTCGTGCATGGTGGAAGACACAGCGAAGCATATACGGTGAAGAGGTGATTCAGACTTTAGAATGGGAGCAGTTTCTTGAAATGTTCAACGCGAAATACTGCCCGGTTGACCAGCGAGATAAAATAGAAGTACAACTGATGCAGCTGACTCAGGGAACAAAGACAGTCGACGAATACGAGCACGAGTTTTCGCGATTATGCGGTTATTCTTCATACCAGGTTGCTACTGAAGAAAGGAAAATGAATAGGTTCCGAGTAGGACTCAATCCTAGATACAGACATCCGATGAGCGCAATTAAATACAAGAGTTATCTAGAAATGGTAGAAGCAGCTAGACAGATTGAACGAGGGTACTTAGAGTACGGCGATCAGCTATACGCTCCATCTACTAATCCGATGAACCCGTCTCCTCCAAAGAAACAGCGATTTGGCAGATTCTTTAAGCCAAATAAGTCTCAGTCACAATCTCAGCAATCCCATCATTATAGTTCACAACCGAAAGCGCAAGCTTAATCACTGACAAACGAGCCACGATTCTGCAAGAGATGCAGAAAGTCTCACATGGGACTATGTAATCCGGATGACGTTACTTGCTTCGCGTGTAACATGATCGGTCATAGTAGTGAAGAATGTCCACAGCAGGGACGTGGATGTGCGAAATGTGGAAAGAGAGGGCACTTCATGTATCAGTGTCGTAGCGGACCACGTTATCAGCCACAGTCATCAGCTGGAGGGTCGACAGTTAAAAGTTCTGCTGCAACACCAACTGCAAGGACACGTGCGTTCCAAATAACGGCTGAAGAGGCGAGAGAAACACCTGACGTAGTCACCGGTACGTTTCTGTTAAATACGATACCTGCTCGCGTATTATTTGATTCTGGCGCTAGTCGTTCTTTCATATCAACTACTTTCGCTCAAAGACTATATAAATCTCCCTCGAAGCTTCCCGTAATACTTGATATCGAGACAGCCAGCAACAACTATGTTATGGCTGATTCTGTTTATCGAAACTGCACACTACTAGTCGATAATATTGTATTCAATCTCGACCTCATCCCGATACCGTTGAAAGAGTTCGATGTCATCATCGGCATGGACTGGCTAATGAACAATGAGGCTACAATTATCTGCAATCGGCGAATCATTAGAATCAAATCTTCAGACGGCCGAGTATTAGAGATCAAGGGCGAGAAGCGGAAAGGTGCACATTGCTTTATATCTGTTGAAAAGGCGCATAAATACTTGTCTAAAGGTCACGACTCTTACCTTTGTTATGCTCTAACTGAGTCCAGCTCTGAAAAGAAATCTTTATCCGATATTCCTATCGTCTGTGAGTTTCCAGACGTATTTCCCGATGACATTTCTGGAGTGCCACCGGAACGACAAGTCGAGTTCAGTATTGACTTGGTTCCTGGTGCGGCTCCAATCGCAAAAGCTCCCTACAGACTTGCACCTGCAGAAATGCAGGAAATGTCAAAGCAGTTGCAAGAGCTGTTAGAGAAGGGGTTTATCCGACCGAGTTCTTCTCCGTGGGGTGCACCAGTACTATTTGTTAAAAAGAAAGACGGAACTTTCCGTATGTGCATCGATTACCGCGAGTTGAACAAGGTTACAATAAAGAATAAGTATCCTCTGCCCAGAATCGATGATCTGTTTGATCAGTTACAAGGAGCCAGTTACTTTTCGAAATTAGATCTCCGATCTGGGTATCATCAGTTAAAAGTCAGAGAAGAAGATATTCCAAAGACAGCCTTCCGTACAAGATACGGCCATTACGAATTTCTCGTGATGCCGTTCGGCCTGACAAATGCACCAGCGGCATTCATGGATCTCATGAACCGTGTGTGCAGACCAATGTTGGATAAATCAGTTATCGTGTTCATAGACGATATTCTGATTTACTCCAAAACGGAGGCTGATCATTCTATTCATCTACGACAATTGCTAGAGTTACTAAGAAAAGAAAGACTCTATGCAAAGTTTTCTAAGTGCGAATTCTGGCTCAGACAGGTATAATCTCTATTATATATGTCTTGAGCTGTTTCCTTAACTATTCTATGATTCACCTCAGAATTTGAATTTCTATCTTGATTCTTATAGATCCAGTTCCTTGGCCATGTTGTTTCTGGCGAAGGAATTTCCGTTGATCCTTCAAAAGTCGAGGCTGTTCAGAAGTGGCAAACACCTCGCAATGCCTCAGAGATAAGAAGTTTCCTTGGATTGGCCGGTTATTATCGGCGATTCATAAAGGACTTCTCAAAGATTGCTGTGCCGCTTACAATGCTAACACGGAAGAATACTCCTTTCGTTTGGACCGATAAACAGCAAGAGGCATTCGATATTCTGAAACAAAAGTTGATTCAAGCACCGATCCTAGCCTTGCCAGAAGGTAACGACGATTTCGTTGTTTACAGCGACGCTTCTGGTACTGGCTTAGGATGTGTTCTTATGCAAAGGGGAAAAGTAATTGCCTACGCTTCAAGGCAATTAAAGGATTACGAGAAAAGTGCACCAACTCATGATCTTGAGTTGGCTGCCGTTACCTTTGCTTTAAAAATCTGGCGTCACTATCTATATGGGACTCGGTGTCAGCTCTACACCGATCATAAGAGTCTCAAATACCTTTTCACTCAAAAAGATCTGAACATGAAACAGCGTCGATCCTTGGAGCTTATCAAGGATTATGACTGCGAGATCTTATATCATCCCGGCAAAGCAAATGTTGTCGCGGATGCGTTGAGTAGAAAAGTGTATCCTGAAAAGTGCTGTTATGCCCTAACTCCAGTTATATTCTCTTCTGATCTTATTGAAGATATTCGAACTGCTCAAACTGAAGCACTGAAAGAAGAGAATATTGATTCTGAAAATCTTAAAGGGCAATTACAATTTCTGACTCTGAACCATTTGGGACTTCACTGTCTCAAGGGAAACCGAATCTGGGTTCCCAAATATGGTTCTATTCGTAGCACTCTTCTATCTGAAGCTCACAAGTCCAAATTATCTGTTCATCCTGGCAGCTCAAAGATGTACTTTGATCTGAAAGCTGACTACTGGTGGCCAGGAATGAAGAAGGACATTGGAAAATGTGTTGAAAGCTGCAGAATATGTCAGATGGTTAAGGCAGAACATCAGAAACCCTTCGGGGATATGCAACCACTGCCAGTTCCTGAATGGAAGTGGGAGCATATAACAATGGACTTCATTACGAAGTTGCCTAAGACCAAAAGACAGCACGACTCCATCTGGGTAGTCGTGGATCGATTAACGAAATCAGCACATTTTATTCCGATGAAAGAAACTTATTCTCTCGATAGATTGGCGCAGCTGTACATCACTGAAATTATTTCACGACACGGGGTGCCAAAGTCTATCGTATCTGATCGTGATAGTCGCTTCACATCCAGATTCTGGCAAGCACTACAAGAAGGGATGGGTACTCGGATTTCTATGAGTACTGCTTATCATCCAAGTGCAGATGGCCAGAGTGAGCGTACTATTCTAACTCTCGAAGATATGCTTCGTGCCTGTGTTCTTGATTTAGGTGGTAACTGGGATGACCACTTGCCGTTGGTCGAATTCTCATATAACAACAGTTATCATTCAACAATCAAGATGGCTCCTTTTGAAGCTCTATATGGAAGAAAATGCAGAACTCCTACCTGTTGGCGTGAAACAGGTGAACCACCAATAGCAGGACCTGCCCTTCTACAGTTGACTCACGAAAAGATTCAACTCGTTAGAAGAAATATTCTTGAAGCTCAAAGCAGGCAGAAGTCATATTATGATAACCGGCATAGATCAATAAGTTTTGCGGTTAACGATTGGGTGATGTTGAAAGTATCCCCAATGAAGAATGTGGTGAGATTCATAAAGAGAAACAAGCTAGCTCCAAGATTTATCGGTCCGTTCAAGATTGTGGAAAAGATTGGAAATCAATCTTATCGTCTTGAACTACCGGCTGACTTAGCGGGAATACATCCTGTATTTCATGTCAGTCATCTGAGAAAGAGTTTAGCTGATGAAAGGGAAGTTCAGTTACCACACGTTAACCTGCAGATAGATGAAAAGCTTCGAGTGGTTGAAGAGCCAGAACGTATTCTGGACTCGAAGACCAAAAAGCTTCGGAATAAAGAGATACAGATGGTGCTCGTCCAGTGGAAACACCACAAAGGTTCGCATCAGTCTTGGGAATTGAGAGATGTTATGAAAGCTACATATCCCGGTCTGTTCGAATCTAGCTAACTTCGGGGACGAAGTTTGTGCGTGGTGGAGCCCATTCTGTAACAACCTAATTTTATCTAGTCGTAAATTCAGTAATATTTTGAACCGATAATGTAATAAAATTACAATATTTGAATTATAATTTAATTAAGTGATGAAATATTTATTAAATTATATAAATATTTATGTTTATGAATTAATAAACTATTATGGGAATTAAATAAAAGAGATATAATATGCAACAATAAAAGTGAGTTAACTAGCAAATATAACTAGACGACGTATATAAACGAGAAATTAGATTCAAATCAGAATTTGCTCTCTCTCTCTAACTCTCTCTCTCTAAACTCTCTCTCTAGCTTTCTCTCTCTACCTTCTCTCTAGAAATTCTCCTATACCGACCGTCCGATTATCAAGATATATATACCGTTAGGAAGATCTCGGAGAATACTACGCGAATATACTAATTCCTGCGTGAGTTCATACGAATTGAGGTAAGATTTTTATATTTTTACGTTTTATACATATACTGTATTTCGAATCTGTTAAGTTTTATGAAATCTAAAGCTATTTTTATGAATTTTAACTAGAATAAGTATAATATAATCAAACATAGGCTTAATATTGATCATATTTGTGATTTATGCCTTAGAAATTCATGTTTTAGAGTTGCAAATATGATCAGATTCGAGAACATTATGATCAGATTCGAAAATACATAGAACAAACTCGAAAAATACTTAGAACAGAATCGGATGAGTGAATTTCGAATCTAAGCCATTAGATTCGAATGGCTAAGCTTCGAATCTGTATCCTTAGACTCGAGTTGTGTGTGGGTTTCGAATCTATGTATGATTCGAGTCTATGGGTGGCTTGAATCTATATCACTAATTCGAATCTATTCCCTAGAATCTATTTTGTATGTTCTTCGAATCTAAGCCATTAGATTCGAATGATAGGTGTTTCGAATCTAATACCCCAAACTCGAAATGTATATGTTCGAATCTATCATCCTAGATTCGAATATATATGAAAGTATGAATTATGAACGAACAAGTTATCAGAATCAGATAAAATAAAGATTTTAACGACGAAAGAGATGATATGATATTGATATGGTATGAAATGATAATTCTGGACAGGTTCAGTGAAATTCTGAACATAAAGACAAAGATTTTAAAAGATTTAAAGCGGGTCAGAGAATTGATTTACAGATTACAGATTGACAAAGACAAAATCCTGAGATAACTCAGGTGGCAGATTCACATATCTGTTTGACCAAGACCCAGACCTGTGAGTTATAGATATTCAAATTGAACATGCAAAGATCCGTTTGAGATATATTGATGCTGTTACATTATTTGACATTCATTTATCACCTGGATTGAGACCTGTGCACACCATGGATGGGTGTTGCCCAGTGAATCATGATAGTTATTTGCTTATCATTTCATATTGCATTTATTAGCGCTTCAGACTTTGCTTTATGATTCGTTGCTATCATGACTTCTAAGACTTATGCTTACTTCATTGATCAGATTTGATAAGATTTATTCAGCTTGACTAGCCCTTATGGTCTATTGTTCTAGACCTGGCTATTCCACCAGTTCTCACGAACTTGGTAATGACCTCCGATGTTCGGCCATGTTGACCTACTGGTAGCTAGCCCAGTATGTGGCTGATCCCCACGATATAAGCGTGAGTGTGGTTTGAACATCATCCGATCTTAAGATACTATATCTCAATCATGATGAGGGCTGTAGCGGCAGCCAAGACTTATCACGCTTAGAATTATGACTCCGCTTGACACGCATGTTAATATTGAAAATCTATAAACTCACTAAGCTTTGCTTACAGATGTTGCTTTAATATTTTACAGGAAAAAGCAAAGGAAAGTCACCTGCCGGACCTAGTTCTTAGGTCTTACACGATCAAGACAGAAGTATCATAGACCTCTACTCAACAATCTCATTTTGGTACTAATTGGATGATGATATTGTGGTGATCTGGGTAGATTTATTTTGATAATATGATGACATGAATTAGATTAGACTTGTGTCCTTTATAAGTTTAATTTAAAATTGGTAATCTGTATTAAACTTAAATCTTAATAGCTTGTACTGTAATTTAATTTTCCGCATTATAATTACTCTATCTTAGTATGGTTGATATCGTATTGCATGAATTGGGACCTAGACTGGTGAGAATTGCCCCGTAAGGGGTGGTCTTCACAGTCTCGGGCATCCAGCCCCATCTACGGGCATTTACCAGTCGTTTTGGTGGTAAACTTGGTTGTGGAGCCGGTACGAGGATAGACTCCCGTCTCGGCATGAATACTCTTTTGCGGGCCGTGAACTTCATCCGAGGTCCATTTGGGTGGGGGCGGTAAGTGATGTGAGATGGTACAGATGGGTGATGTGGGATGTAAGAGGGGGCAACTGGGGATGTGGGTCCTCTCCGGATATTTCTCCCCATCCGCTGGAGGATTTGTCTTCCTCCACGGGTTCCTCATCGTCTGATTCTTCCATGGGTTCATCGTCTTCCGAGAGGTCATCCTCCTCAGCTGGGTCCTACTCGATGAACACCTCCGGGTTGTATTGGCTGGTGGGAGTATGCTCTTCTTTCGAGTCAGACAAAATGATTACAACTTGGTTTGACATGATGCTGCTATCAAGGTCCATTTATAGTCTTTTAGTTAGTTACAAAATATTTTAAAAAATCAGTAAAACTTAAGTGCAGTTATAGTCTAGGGTATTAATGCAACCTAATTCACTATAACTATGGCTCTGATACCAATCTGTCACACCCCGTTACCCTGGTTGGCAACGAAGCGTGACGTCGCGGAAGCGTAACCATAATCATAACGAACGACCACTATATGGACGTTTTCAAAATACATTGATATAACTTCAATATATAGAAATGTTTTACTTAGCCCGAAAATGATAAAGAGTAGTTCACAAGATACAGAGATTTAAATACATAATTAAATTAAGAAAAATAATGCAAATAAATCTTCGATGGTTTGAAAATGAATGCGACTCCAAAACTACGGAAGCTTGAAAATACTTCCGATACGGTGCACTTGCCTTAATTTCCTGAAAATACACGCTAAAATACGTCAACAAAATTGTTGGTGAGCTCATTGGTTTACACGTAAATATGACCTGTATGACATCAACAGTTGAGTTTGAATATATAAAATCATAAATTCCATGTTATGTATTACATAAAAACCATCATGCAACCGAAACTTAATTATGAGTTTGCCCTGTGCAGTATTCCCATACGTAATATCGTAATGCTAAATATATATGTATTCCGCCGTTAGCCGGTTAAGACTGAATGGGGGATATGACTCCCGATAGATCTATCCACAATATATTCACGCTTACAAATAAATGTAACTAACGGTTCATGATTTGAGGGATGATAGAACCACATGTATAATACATAATAGAAATGAAGTAGTTTCCGTGTCCATATGAAAACGTAGCATGTATTACAACCCCAAACATAACAGTGTGAGAATAGGGGCTATGAAGACTCACCGAGCGTGTGATGGCAAAATATGCTCGTAAAAAGCAAGTTTACGTTGATTGATGGGTGATGAACCAGATGTGATTAACCGAGCCCTAAATGATATAAGGGACTTAATAATCTCCCATATATGATAATACGTATATATAAATGTTTTTATGTCTTAAATCACCAAACATTACAAGTTTATAAATAAAATCCATTTAAAACGTCAAGTTTATATATACAAAATTTTCCAGCTTTTCGATGGTTTTTCGGCCCACTTTTAGGCTGTTTTTGGCAAAGCTCCAAAACAATTTTGGCTTTGGTTTTCTTTGACATTAAACTACTATACACAAAGAATTATTAAAGTCAAGAACGACCATTTTTCGAGGTGTTTAGGTTAGGAAAAAAGCTCGTTAAAAAACCCTATTTTGGCCATTTTTGAGCTGTCAAACTTTCGGGTTCCCAAATAATATCTGGGGGTTCTAAACTCTAAAATAAATTATGAAAACTTCCAGATTTTTAGTTAAAACATATATCTAACTTTTAAGACAAGAATCAACTCATTAATTTATGATTTAGTTCTGATTTTTCAAAGTTGATGCAATATTTCTACCGAAATTCCATACTTCATAAACATGAAATAACTAGTGATTCTTGTTGTTTATTCAAAGACTACTTAAATGAAAGTTATAAAACACATTTAAATAACTTGTTATAATAATATTTACACTTACATGATGTGTTTATATATTTATAAACACATTTGAAGAAAACAACTTGAAAACAAAAACTATTGATTTATAAACTTGAGTTTTTTTATGAAATTTGTTGTTGTTGGTGATTATATATATTATGCAAGACTTATATAGAAATTAATATGAGAGATAATAGGTTCGTATTCACTTACCTTGATGTTTTAGAAGAATGAAAATGAGTAGAAGGTTGGATCTTCAAAGGTTTCACCAAGAACACTTCAAAATATGAAGAATACTTGAAACAAAGGAGAGGATTTTTTCTTTGTAAGGTGTGACAAATGAAGTGAAGTTGAACCTCTATTTATAGAGACAATTGGATATTGAAAAGATGGTGAAATGATAAAGAATAGTGTGAGATCTTGTTTGAATTGAAAGAAGAGGATTTGATTGTGATATGTTGAGTAAAAAATAATATCCAATGTCCTTTTTGTACTCTCTATGGCCGGGCCTATATGGGTGTATTTCAATATATTTTTATAATTTATTTTGTATAAAGTATTTCAAAATGTATGCTTGTATTTCCCTTTTTTTTGTAAATTCATAAACACTTATGAATGCATTGTTTTAATGAATTGTTTTAGTCTTGCATAATTAATGTTAAGTAAGTGTATTAGTCTATGATTATTGTCACTAATCATAATTTAATTATCTACTTAGTTGAATTAATCCATCATAACGTAAATCGATCGGATTAATTGATTTGCCAATTTTCCGCACCGATGAAATTGATTCTAATTGAGTTGAATTTCTTCATGAACATTCTTAATCACTTTGACTAATTGTTAATGACCACCGATTAGGTTATAATTGGCTAGTAAGTACTGATTAGGTGTGACACCCTTGCCACAATAACCACCATTTGCTTATCACCCAGGATTAATCATCAACACACGATTACATAATGATCTGATAACTTAGTTAAAGTGCGGAAGCATAAATTACAAAATAAAATAATACAAATTTGTGTCCAACACCCTACGGTGCTACATAGGTTACATCTCTAAGTCTACAAACTTGAAAGTATTACATCATTCCAAATTATTACAACATTAATTCCATAAACCAAATACCAAGTTAAACAGTTGAAATCTTCAAATACTTCAATAAACGTCCTAGCTAGACGGTCCCGCAGCGGATTTCCCTTTTCTTGTAAAAATGTAACAACTGAAGGGGTAAGCGAATTGCTTAGTGAATACCATATGATTTTACACATTCTACAAATCATTATGATGCCACCCAGAGTAACCGCGGTAACACATACCGTATACTCCACACGTACCCAAGGTACGCAAACCCGAGCCGCAGCTCCTTCGAGCTGACACTCGACATAAGAAAACCAACCATCTGAGGCAGACATTACATCGGGGATGACTTACTGTCTATCCTCACCACAGAGGTGTCAAACTCTTGGTCATATAGCACAGTAACATCAGAGTACAGATGCGACCACGCAGGTCCATCAAAAGGATGCACAACAAATGAACGGACATGCAACAAGTATGAATGTGCATCAACATATACGCATGTTAGTAGAGTGCCAAACGAATGTGAAACAACATGCCTCAGCAGGCAATGCAAACATAACGCAGATGCAGCAATGTTAAAATCAAAGATACTCACAGTGGGTGCGTTATTAATCTTTAAGCAATATTATTTCTCCTCGGAATTTCAACCGGATCCACAAAGTACCCACTGTGGGTTAAACAACACCACAAGGGACCTGTTTCATTTCCATAATGAAAACATATCATCATTACATGCTCCTTAACAATTTGAGATTAACTTGTATAAATGAAAGTGTTACAACATTTGGAATCCATCATCCGAAACTCACATTTAAATCTCACCATTTAGTGTGTTATCAATCTCAAATAGCCCTTCATTATATGCCTTAATATGGTACAAAAGATATCCCAAAAGTGTGTTTAATTGTCCATTAATTCGGGTCCTTTTAAACCCATCCAAATTACCCAAAAATATAAAGAACTCGCCGAGTTCCTATCCGAATTTCGGACCCATAACTAAATTTCGGACCCATCCGAATTGGGTTGACCCATCCGAATTCGGGTCCATCCGAGTTCGGTTCTTAAATTGATTTCGGTCCTATCCAATTTCGGGTTTCATCTGAATTCGGGTCCCAACCGAATTCGGATCCAACACTTATGAATTTTTTGAAGATTTATTCAAAATGTTCTTGAGAACTCGCCGAGTTCACATGCAGGTTTTGCCTTCGAAACTTACAGATTTTCACTAAAAATTTCCAAATTCGATTTATAGCAACATGCAATCAATCCTAATGTTTTATTAACATTATTGGGGTATTTTTACATCATTTTCCCCACTCTTAACACACCAATTCGTCCAGATTGGACCAAAAATGAATAAAAACCTCAAGAACACTAAAGTTCACAAAATTTCAGATTTCTTACCTTCTGGATCGATTCAACCAACGATTCTTGTTTTCCTAAGCTTCAGTAATCTTCCAAGAATGATTTCCAACTATTATAACATACATGCATCAACGATTTCCCAGATTAAAAATCCGAATTTGAACCTTTATTCTTCAAAATAAAAACCTCAAAACTCACAATTATGTTCATACCTTGATTCAGTTCGTTTCCTTGTTAATATCCAGATGCAATCCACGAATTTGATTCCACAAATTCGAATTTCAGTAGGGATTTCCAAAAATTTAGAGAGAGAGAGAGAGAGAGTTTCTTGTGTGTTCAAGTGATGAAATGAAAATGAAAGACACCAAAAGTCTTTTATTCTAAAGTTTCGGCTATTGACACTTTTAGCCCCTCAACTTTTCCGGTTCCAATAATTACTGATTTTGTCTTAGTTTTACCCTTACTAACAATTATAAATCATAATATTCCATATTAATAATTCAAAATTCCATAGCTTCATAATTTCTCAAAATAGCAACCGACTTTCATAATCCAATTACATAATCATTTTCATAACAACTTAATTATACAAAAATTCATCTAGTTATCCCAATTACAATAAATTAAATCCGAGGATGTTACAGCACGGGCTCCACCACGCTCAACTTCGTCCTCGAAGTTACTCGGATTCGAACAGTTTCGGATACTTCTTCAACGTCTCTGACTTAGTCTCCCAAGTATGATTGGATCCATTGTGATGCTTCCGACGTACAAGCACCATTTCAATCTCCTTGCTTCTTAATTTCTTCACTTTCGTATCTAACACACACTCCGACTCTTCAACATTCCGGAGCCTTTCATCAATCTGCAACTCAGTGTAGTCAGCCCAATCTTCGTTTTCGGTTGCGAACGACTTTCTAAGGTTCCCCACATGGAACACTGGGTGTATGCCCGACATTTCTTCAGGCAACTCTAAGCGATAAGACTGATTTCCTATTTTCTCGGTAATTCTGAATGGTCCGGCGAATCTCGGAGCCAACTTTCCTCTTTTCACAAATCGTGTAACACCTCTCATAGGTGACACCTTCAAATAAACCCAATCATTTACATCAAAACTGATTGGTTTGTGCCTCCTGTCATAATAACTCTTCTAGCGATCCTGAGCCGCTTTCATATTCTGTCTCACCAGCTGAATATTCTCATTCGTTTCCTGTAATAATGACGGCCTAGCAATCGGCGTCTCTCCGGTTTCCCTCCAACACGTAGGAGTCCTACACCTTCTCCCATATAATGCCTCAAACGGCGCTTTCTTGATCGTCGTGTGGTAACTATTATATGAAAACTCGATCAGTGGCAAATGATCGTCCCAATTGCCACCGAGATCCAATATGCACGATCGCATCATATCTTCAAGCGTTAGGATGGTCCGCTCACTCTGACCATCAGTTTGCGGACGATAAGTCGTACTCATAGCGATCCTCGTTCCCAACCCTTCTTGTAAAGCCGACCAAAAGTTGGAAGTAAATCAGCTGTCCCGGTCCGATACAATAGACTTTGGCACCCTGTGTCTAGAAACTATCTCAGCCACATAAATCTGTGCCAACTTTTCCAAAGAATAATTCTCTCTTATTGGGATAAAGTGTGCCGATTTAGTTAACCTATCAACTATTACCCAAACAGCATCGTGCTGACGCTTAGTCTTCGGCAACTTTGTAACAAAGTCCATCGTTATATGTTCCCACTTCCATTCCGGAATGGGAAGCGGTTGCAAATTACCGTAAGGTTGTTGGTGTTCGGCTTTCACTAACCGACAAATCCTGCATCTCTCCACGTACTGGCCGATATCTTTCTTCAATCCGGGCCACCAAAAGTCAGCTTTTAATTCATTGTACATCTTTGTGCTTCCAGGATGTACAGAAAATTTTGATTGATGCGCTTCTTCTATTATCACTTTTCTCACACCTCCATACTTTGGCACCCAGACTCTTCCGTACACACCTTTCAATCCCGACTCGCTCGTTTCCATATTCTTCATTTGTACCCTTATATCTTCATCACCAACATTTTCGTCTTTCAAGGCTTCCTCTTGAGCAGCCTTGACATCATCAATAATAGTGGAGGTTAACATCGTGGACGTCATCATGTAACAACAATCCTTAGCATATGCTTTGCGACTCAAAGCATCGGCTACCACGTTAGCCTTTCTAGGATGGTAAGGGATCTCACAGTCATAATCCTTTATTAGTTCCATCGAACGTCTCTGCCTAATGTTAAGTTCTTTCTGGCTGAAGATGTACTTCAGACTCTTTTGATCCGTTATAACTGACACTTAGTTCCATAGAGATAGTGTCTCCATAATTTCAAAGCAAAAGTGACAGCTGTCAACTCAAGATCATGAGTTGAGTAGTTCTTTTCATGCCGCTTAAGTTGTCTTGAGGCATACGCGATTACCTTTCCACGTTGCATCAATACCGCACCAAGTCCCAACCTCGAAGCATCCGTGTATACAACAAAGTCCTCATTACCCTCTGGTAGGGCAAGTATCGGTGCTTCACTTAGCGTCTTCTTCAAAACATCAAACGCCTCTTGCTGCTCGGTTTCCCAGACAAAAGGTGCATTCTTCTTCGTTAACACAGTTAAAGGGACTGCAATCTTTGAAAAGTCCTTTATAAATCTCCTATAGTAGCCCGCCAATCCCAGAAAACTTCTGACTTCTGTAGCTGAAAGAGGCGGCTCCCAATTCCTTACCGTTTCTACCTTAGCCTGATCTACAGAAATTCCGGCCCCCGAAATCACATGTCCCAAAAATTGAATCTGTTGCAGCCAAAACTCACATTTTGAGAACTTGGCATACAACTTCTCTTTTCTTAGCAGTTCTAGCAATTCGTTTAAATGATCAGCATGTTCGGCCTCAGACTTTAAATACACCAAAATGTCGTCAATGAACACAATCACCGACTTATCTAACATCGGTCTACAAACTCGGTTCATTAAATCCATAAAAACAGTCGGGGCATTGCTTAACCCGAAAGGCATCACCAGAAACTCGTAATGCCCATACCGAGTTCTGAATGCTGTTTTAGGCACATCATCTTCTCGTACCTTCAGTTGATGGTACCCCGACCTCAAGTCAATCTTAGAAAAGACACTAGCCCCATGTAACTGATCGAACAAATCGTCTATCCTCGGCAATGGATACTTGTTCTTAATAGTCAACTTATTCCATTCCCGGTAATCAATGCACATTCACATTGTGCCATCCTTCTTTTTCACAAACAAAACCGGAGCTCCCCACGGCGATGAACTACGTCGAATGAAACCCTTGTCCAACCACTCCTGGAGTTGTGTCATCATCTCTTTCATCTCAGTTGGGGCAAGGCGATAAGGAGAACGAGCTACCGGTGCAGCTCCAGGAATCAGGTCAATTCGGAACTCCACTTGTCTCTCAGGCGGCACGCCAGACAAGTCTTCCGGAAACACATCCGGAAATTGTGAAACACCAGGCACATAGGCCAACGTCTTCTTTTCAGCCTTAGCAACAATAGCATATGCTAAGTAGGCGTCACATCCCTTTGCAACAAGCTTTCGGGCTTTTGCAATAGTCAATAAGCACAGATCCCCATTTCTCCTATCCCCGTAAATACAGATCTCACGCCCCTCTTGAGTAGTTATCTTTATCATCCGCTTCTTACATACTATGTGGGCTTCATTCTCTATCAACCAATCCATCCCGATAATTACCTCAAATTCACTAAACTCGATCGGAATCAAGTCCAAATTGAAGACTACGTCTTCAATCACTAAGGTGCAGTTACGGTATACATGATCTACTTTGACTAAAGTATTACTAGCAGTATCAATATCTAATATAGCAGATAGCTTAGACAATGGCATGGCAAGTTGTTGTCCAAACATAGTAGATACAAACGATCTATTGGCACCCGAGTCAAATAACACTCTTGCAGGTAAAGAGTTTACAATAAACATACCCGTGACCACCTCTGGGTTTTCCCTAGCCTCTTCCGCGGTTATCTGGAAAGCACGAGCCGGTGCCCTTTGCGGCTGGTTCCGGCGGTTGACTGAACCACCACTAGATCCTCCATATGATCGGGTTGATGATGGAGCAGCAGGTGCTGGAGTAATCTTTCGACAATTCCGACTATAGTGCCCCTATACCCCACACTTATGGCAAGCATCAGATTTCCGTGGGCATTCATTCTGAAAGTGGCCCAACTCTCCGCAGCAAAAACACGCACGCCCGTTTGTGCACTTGCCAAAATGTTCCAGATGGCACTTATTACAATACTGTGGCTCGGTGTTGATAGAGTAAGCACGTGCACGACCAGAAGAACTAGACTGTCGACGAAAAGACTATTGCGGTGAATATTGGGATGATCGTGAAGAACCCGAGTAGCCTCCGTCGCGTTGACGTTTCGGTGGTGAAGGTTGTGTTGGGTTAGTTGAAGCAGCACCAGACCTCATTACATACCCTGACATACTCAGAATCTGTTCCACATTCCTGGCGGCTTCTAGTAAACCAGCAAAGGTGGGGTAGCGTACATTGCTCATTACCCTTCGAATTTCCATATCAAGACCAGCCTCAAACCTGGTCACTTTTCTTTCCTCGGTATCCACTTGATGAGGCGCGAACAAACTTAGCCTCGTGAACTCTACAGCATACTGGGACACAGACTTAGTCCCCTGTATCAACGTCATGAACTTAGCCTCCAATATTCGGCGCTCATCGGCCAGACAATATTGCTGAGTGAATAAGTCCGTAAACTCAGCCCAAGTCATCACAGAAACCTTCTCCAATGTCAAAGCATTCACCATTGCGTTCCACCACATAATCGCATCATTGGTGAACGTAGCGTTTGCATACCGAACCATGTCCTTCTCAGCACAGTTGCTGATTCGGAATGTTCGTTCGGTTGCCGTTATCCATTCGAGTGCGGCAACAGCGTCTCCCAATCCATTAAATTCTACAGCTCCGTTTCCTTTGAAATCTTTAAAACGACAGCCTCTGGGTTTGTTAGATGACCCAGTATTTTCATCTTGTTCCTCATTGTTGCCTCCTTCCTTCTCCTTGTTCTTTCTCTTATCCTCTCTTCTCTTAGCATCGGCCTCATCTCGAGTCCGAAACTGATCTTGTATCATCTTGTTCTGCTCAGCCATCATGGCTAGCATCATCTCTCTAGCTTCTTCGGGTGTCATTCCTCCTCCAGACATGTTCTGAAATATGAAACATATAACTTATTTAGTAACATGTCGTTAATTTAAAGACACCACGCAATTGTCCCGTATGATAGTCAATATTCTTATGATTACTAGATCGTAACCTATCTTAGATCAGATCATTACTTAGAATCACTACATGTCAACACTTAATGTTTGAGACCAAGACCTCACGGACACTTGAATCTCAAACTACTGCTCTGATACCATACGCTGTGACACCCTTGCCACAATAACCACCATTTGCTTATCACCCAGGATTAATCATCAACACACGATTACATAATGATCTGATAACTTAGTTAAAGTGCGGAAGCATAAATTACAAAATAAAATAATACAAATTTGTGTCCAACACCCTACGGTGCTACATAGGTTACATGTCTAAGTCTACAAACTTGAAAGTATTACATCATTCCCAAATTATTACAACATTAATTCCATAAACCAAATACCAAGTTAAACAGTTGAAATCTTCAAATACTTCAATAAACATCCTAGCTAGACGGTCCCGCAGCGGATTTCCCTTTTCCTGTAAAAATGTAACAACTGAAGGGGTAAGCGAATTGCTTTGTGAATACCATATGATTTTACACATTCTACAAATCATTATGATGCCACCCAGAGTAACGGCGGTAACACATACCGTATACTCCACACGTACCCAAGGTACGCAAACCCGAGCCGCAGCTCCTTCGAGCTGACACTCGGCATAAGAAAACCAACCTTCTGAGGCAGACATTACATCGGGGATGACTTACTGTCTATCCTGACCAGAGAGGTGTCAAACTCTTGGTCATATAGCACAGTAACATCAGAGTACAGATGCGACCACGCAGGTCCATCGAAAGGATGCACAACAAATGAACGGACATGCAACAAGTATGAATGTGCATCAACATATACGCATGTTAGTAGAGTGCCAAACGAATGTGAAACAACATGCCTCAGCAGGCAATGCAAACATAATGCAGATGCAACAATGTTAAAATCAAAGGTACTCACAGTGGGTGCGTTATTAATCTTTAAGCAATATTATTTCTCCTTGGAATTTCAACTGGATCCACAAAGTACCCCACTGTGGGTTAAAAAACTGTTTCATTTCCATAATGAAAACATATCATCATTACATGCTCCTTAACAATTTGACATCAACTTGTATAAATGAAAGTGTTACAACATTAGGAATCCATCATCCGAAACTCACATTTAAATCTCATCATTTAGTGTGTTATCAATCTCAAATAGCCCTTCATTATATGCCTTAATATGGTATAAAAGATATCCCAAAAGTGTGTTTAATTGTCCATTAATTCGGGTCCTTTTAAACCCATCCGAATTACCCAAAAATATAAAGAACTCGCCGAGTAGGACAGGAAGTCGCCGAGTTCCTATCCGAATTTCGGGCCCATAACTAAATTTCGGACCCATCCGAATTGGGTTGACCCATCCGAATTCGGGTCCATCCGAGTTCCGTTCTTAAATTGATTTCGGTCCTATCCAATTTCGGGTTTATCCGAATTCGGGTCCCAACTGAATTCGGATCCAACACTTATGAATTTTTTGAAGATTTATTCAAAATGTTCTTGAGAACTCGCCGAGTTCCCCCTTGACTCGCTGAGTTCACATGCAGGTTTTGCCTTCGAAACTTACGGATTTTCACTAAAAATTTCCAAATTCAATTTATAGCAACATGCAATCAATCCTAATGTTTTATTAACATTATTGGGGTATTTTTACATCATTTTCCCCACTCATAACAGACCAATTCGTCCAGATTGGACCAAAAATGAATAAAAACCTCAAGAACACTAATGTTCACAAAATTTCAGATTTCTTACCTTCTGGATCGATTCAACCAACGATTCTTGTTTTCCTAAGCTTCAGTAATCTTCCAAGAATGATTTCCAACTATTATAACAAACATGCATCAACGATTTCCCAGATTAAAAATCCAAATTTGAACCTTTATTCTTCAAAATAAAAACCTCAAAACTCACAATTATGTTCATACCTTGATTCAGTTCATTTCCTTGTTAATATCCAGGTGCAATCCACGAATTTGATTCCACAAATTCGAATTTCAGTAGGGATTTCCAGAAATTTAGAGAGAGAGAGATAGAGAGAGAGAGAGTTTCTTGTGTGTTCAAGTGATGAAATGAAAATGAAAGACACCAAAAGTCTTTTATTCTAAAGTTTCGGCTATTGACACTTTTAGCCCCTCAACTTTTCCGGTTCCAATAATTACTGATTTTGTCTTAGTTTTACCCTTACTAACAATTATAAATCATAATATTCCATATTAATAATTCAAAATTCCATAGCTTCATAATTTCTTGAAATAGCAACCGACTTTCATAATCCAATTACATAATCATTTTCGTAACAACTTAACTATACAAAAATTCATCTAGTTATCCCAATTACAATAAATTAAATCCGAGTATGTTACATTAGGTCATAGTTGCTAACCTGGTTTAATGTCGGATGTTACAATGTCTCAATCTTGCGTGGCTGTGGCGACAGTCAAGTTATATAACGCTAGTTATCCACTATCCACTTGTTGTAATGCATGTAATCTGATAAATATATATTCTCACTAAGCATTGCTTATAGTTGTTGTTAAATCTCTTTACAAGAAATGAGAAGGGTAAAGCACCTGCCATACCTAGTTCTTAGGTCTCCCAAGATCAAGCTGAAGTTTTCATAGACCACTACTCACACGCCCCTTTTGGTACAGCTTGAAGATGATAAATTGTGGTGGTCAAGGTAGATATGCATTGATTTTATGATGACATGTATTACACTAGTCTTGCCCCTTTATAAGTTTAATTTGAACATCGTAACTCTGTACTAAAATTGTATTAAACTTATCCTAATGTTTATACAGTAATTTCAAATTTCGCACTTAATTACTCTATCTTAGTTATGATTGATTTCGTATTGCAAATTGAAGACGCTGAGGACTGCCCCGTAAGGGGTGGTCTTCACAGTTGGAAACTGCAATTATTGACTTGCAAAGTTTGTGCCACCCTCAGGCTGAGGTTTGCAAAAGAAAACACAATGATCAGGAAGATCCTTGTTATCTTTAGGGGGAAAGGCAAGGTATAGACAGAGCATGAGGAGAATAAATTAGTGGGGAACCAACGTCTTCTGCCCCAGAAGGTCAAGTAAGGGAAGACTTGACGAGGGCTTTGGTGGTGTATGAGCATCCATCAGAGAAAATAATGTCGTCCTCCTTTCTGATTTGGATTTAGAGATAGACCTAAATGAGTAAATCAAAGAACCCAAACTAGAACCTGAGTCACCTCAAAACTCCTCCTTCTGTTTTGATATTCTTAACTCACCCTCCCATGAGTCTCAACAAGAAATATATTCATCTATAGGCCCCTCCCCTCCTCCTAACCTAAAGCTTACCTTGAACCTAGCCACCTCCACCTTCTCTCAAAAACAACCTACAGAAATAGTTGAACCCTCACGTCCCCGCACGACTGAGAGCTTTCAAAAAACCGTCGAAGCTTCAAATGCTATATATGATAAGGGGGATTTCAAAGCGTAAGGTGCAATCTCTGCCTATATCGGAGAGAGAAAAATTGAGGCTTGACCATCGTGGTCAGGTGTTAGCCCTAAAATAGTGTATAATTAAATATAATAAAAGTCTAGGTTCAATTTATAAATACGAATAGTTTGCTTTGGGGTAATCTTAATTACCTAGTCTTTAAGGGGAGTGTTTGGACAAACTCCCAAAGAAAGCTTAGGTATAAATAATACTTTTCTCCTAGGGTTTAGAAGAAGTCTAAAAGGAGCCTCCATCTAGCCTCCACCTAAGTGTGTGTGTTTTGAGAGTGAAAGTTCATAGAGATTGAGTGTAAAACTTCTCTCTTGTAATCTTCATATTTCTTAATACAAATCCTTTTGTTTTACTATGTTTGAGTGCAAAATACACGAAAAATCAAATTTATCAATTGGTATCAGAGCAAGAAGTTTGGATTTCAACTTCAAATCTCTGATTTGTTCATGTTGTTCACAAAAAACGTCATGAAATTGGGCTAATACTTTAGAAAATCACCAAAAATTCATACGATGTCCGTTTTAGCTGATTTTTGGATATGATGTGAAAGTAAATGCCAGCAACACCATGTCAATATTTCAGAGGCTAACTCCAAATATCGTTGGAGTAATCGCAATTTTACTATTTTGTCCATTTTCGGTTACGTTTTTGTGATTATATATTTGATTTGAGTGCTCTACTTGTTGAAATGATCTGAAATCTTGCATGAATGATATTATATGTTAGATAAATTGTTTTGGAAATTTTCATGATCTAATTTGAAGCATCCAAGGAGTAATTGCAATTTTTAGATCTAATTGTTCTTCGTGTTCTTTGCAAAAATCAACGGTTTTGCTCTTAATTCTATTTTAATATTATATTTTTGCTTGGTTTTATATTCCATGATCATAAGTAATAAATCTTGTAATGATTTCAAGCATTTATTGTTCAATTATTATAAGTTTTTCTTGTTTAATTGGTGAAATTGTTAATCGATTTTTTGTTGTTATTCTCGGTTCTTGCTTAAAAATCCATATTTTTAAGTGTTTTTGCATACTTGTTTTTCACAAAACTTGTTTCTCAATTCAAACTGAAATTCAAAATTCAGGTCCATCAGAAATTCGGACCATCAGAAATTCGGGTCCATCAGAAATTCGTACACATCCGAATTTCGGATCCAAACTTCAATCCAACCGAAATTTTGACTTTCAGTGCTTCCAGAGAGTATAACTTTTGACTGGAATATCGTTAGAGGGCGTACCATATGCCAAAACGAAGCTTGAAACGAGATCTATGATTTTTAAATTGGGCAATGCTGGTTCGGAAAATTTCGAGGCCCAATTCCACCACAGAAAAAAGTTACGGGCATTTTTCTATAGAATAGCTGAAATTTCCACGTCAAAACCCCATTTCTGATCCACGTTTCACCAACTTACCAACCTTGGATACATCCGAACTTGGGAAGTTTCTGAGTTTTTCCAGTTCTCAATCTAGAAGATCCACATTTTGCACTCGGCAATCATAACTCAAGGATATTCCGCACATGAGACGACTGTCGAGGAGGACAAAGTTGATATATCTCCAGTGTGACTCATGAACCACTCCAAACAGGTAAAGTTCTTCATCTTAGTCTGGTTTATCTGATACACAATCCTTATCTGATTTTAAATCTTGTGATAAAGTTGATGAACTGCATGCTCAACTGCATGCTCAACTGCACGAATTAAAAACGAATTGTTTGCTGAAAAAGAACAATCCACTGTGTATAAAAAGAAATGGCTAAACAACTATGAGGTGTTAAAAAAATGTTAACTGAGGATAGGAATACTTCACTTAAGAGTTGTATGGATATAATCAATGAGGAAAAGAATTCATTGAAGTCTGAAATATCTGTTCTTTCAAAACGCTTAGTCTGTAAGCATGGAAAACATAGACAATCTGGAAATACACAAAATGATTGAAGAGAGAGAATAGGTTTGTACTCACGAATAAAGACCCTAGATGATGAATTTTTATAACGGGGTCAAACTGAACAAAGTATTCATCTAAACCAACCTAAAGAGACTAGGTTTATCATTCCAAACAAAGAATTGGTTTTAAAAATCCTAAGTATTTGGAATAGGTTCAGCAAGTTTTACCTCTTTTTTACGATATGAGATATATGGGTGTTGGGTTTAAAACATTCTTTTTCAATTCATCAGAAGAAGTCTTAACCCAAGAGGATGAGAAGCGAACTGAAAATAAAGAAAAGGAAATCTCTTTTAAATACGATAAACATAATGAGAGTTATCCTTATAGACTACCTACTCTAGAGGAGTACTTCTTGTCTAGCTATTCATCAATTGAAATGAATGCCGAACCTGTCAAACCAATCCCTCATCCTTATGTTCCTACAAAAGTTCTTTAACACAAGGTAAGTGTTTTAGAAAAGGACTTAAGGACAACTCGAAAGAAAGCTCTTGATTATCAAGAAGCTCTTCTCAAAAGCGAGGAAAAATTGGCATATCAAAGTTTTTAACAAAATGTAGAATCAATCATATACAAAGAAATGTTTGACATGGTGTCAGAAAGGTTAAATTCTCATTAAAAAGATTCAAAAGTTTTTGATCCTTCCAAAGTCCCACTTGCATCATCCGACAAAGGTAAAGCTAAGATTGAAGTTCCTTCTGTCATTTTTGAAGGTGAGTGTTCAAAATCTTCAAAACCTGAGGTTTCAAAGAAGACTCATAGTCGATCTAAGTCTTCCAAGAAACCCACTCACCAAGGAAATTTCTCTAAGTCTAAGTCTACCAAACATACGGACTTTCGTGGTTTTGTTCCTACATATACACAAGAAGGATTCCTAAAATAACACCTCTTGATTTTTAAATTTTCTTTGTGAAAAAGGCAGTCATGCCTGAATATTTTGTGAAAATCAACAGATGTGCTAGTGTGCCTGGAAAGGATGTTGCTAGTAATCCTTTGAAATACTTTTTCGTAATCTGTTTCAATTATGTCCAAAGAGTTTTCGACGAGTTGTACCTAAAATGACTAAGTTTGTACCTTATCCTGAAAAACGGAAACGCCACCAATCTAAGAAAACAAAAGTGCATGCCTCATCACCGCCTGACAAATTGGAAAAACCATCGCTAAAGGCTATGCCTAAGGCAATTCCAAAGTCACCGAAGCTAAAGGTAGTTCCATTACCTAAGGTCGTTTGAAAACCGATTTGACCCGTATACAAATGGGTGCCAAAAGGTTTTGCATCTAAACTGGTGTTGAATGTTAAATGGATTCCTACTCTTGTGCTGTTACTTGACAATGGAAATCCAAGATCTAACAAGAAAGGACCCATCTTTCAATGAGTACCAAAAGTGGTTTAATTTATGCCTATGGCTTCTGATTACTTCAGATCAAAACCTGGACTTCAGTGAAATGGCTTCTAATTACTTCCCGAGTAGAACTCGTGCTTTACAACAATGGCTTCTACATCTAGACAGATGAGAGCCCATTCTTTCATGTTTAGATGGTTTCTAAACACCCAGTTTAGAACTTGTGTTTCAGCGAATTTTCTGATTTTCCCTACTTTATATGCTTATCAGTTTGAGTTTGAGTTTCATTCTTGATATTACCTCATAACATTTTATGTTTCACTGATAATGTTCTTATTTGCAGGGGGAGTTTCAGATGCGCTCTGAAGATGACTTCTTAACGAAAAGTGTGTAAGCATTCTGAATACATTAATGCACACTTTAAAAGATTTTGTTAAAATAATCTGATTTTCTGACTGAATAGATTTCCACCAAGATTAATCGATCTAATCTTCGTGAGGATCTTGATCTCATTCTTCCTGAGATTTTCTCAAATATTCTGATTTCTCCCATGTATTTTGATTCTCTCATACATCAAGTTTCTCGCATACAAGCTAACACTTTCTTGTTAGTCTGATTCATTTCCAAATCTCATATCAGACTCTGTATTAAAGTTCTCTCATACAATCTCTCAAATATCCCAAGATATTTCATTCAACTCTCATCCATCTTCTGAAATACCCCATGAGCTTCACTGATATATCTTTCAAGATATCATGTTGACTACGATGATACACAATATGTGTGAGTAGGCATATATATCGTTCCTATTGTCTAAACCAGAGCCGGAAGACCTATCCAAGGAGCAACCCACTTTAGTTTATGTGATTAAGGGTTCTCAGGTCAACTAATTGAGGAGTGTTAGTTACGACGGGGTAGTAACAGGGTCGAGCATAGATAAAATGAAAATGTCAGGGGTTATCAAATGGAGATGGGGTGCATCATGAGATATCAATGTTATGCTCTTTGACTATCATTGTATTTTAAAAGTGAGTTGGAGGGAGTACAGTTGAAAAATGACAAGAGCTGAGGGGTGAGAAAGGATTAAAAGAAATGGAAAATCCTACCGACACCGTGTCAGTCTGTCGGGTTTCCTACATCTGCTACCGAATTCCATGAGTTGGATTAGGTATTCAACAAGACATCATGACCCAGTGACACATGCAACTAACCCTCCCTAGCTACTTAAATCGTTTGGTTTTAATGTATTTGAGTGCAAAATATACGGAAAATCAAAGTTATCATCGAGTCTACCAACTATTGGAGATTCCCGCAGCGGAGGTTGAAGCACCTCTAGTTCAAGGGCTCAAGGAGTATCTAATGAAAATGGAAGCAGAAGATTTTCTTGATCCATACATGGAAGAAAAGGTTCAAAGTCATATTTATGATGAAACCAGGGAAGTTTAATAGACGGTTGCTCATTAAATTAGTGATATATCTAAAGTAGAGCAGGCCGAGTACAACCAAATGATGCTGCGGGAGACGAGACCTAAATCTGAGTTTTTTTCAAAGTCAGAGGAGGTGAAGATCATCTAAATATCAATGTATAAAAGGGCCCGTCTCTTCACACCTTCAATGGAAATCTAACGAGAAGACGGGACAACACAACTTGTCCACGAGAGTGACTTTGACTTCATAAACCCCGACGATATCAAAATAATGCATAACAAGGTAAAGAACAAAATCAAAGGGAGATTGACTTATGTCACAGCTCTGGCGCCCTTTACCAGCAGTATGATACGACACTCATTTGTAATGTGCTTAAAGGATTTACAACTAGCTATTGAGAGCTATTTTGTCAAGGTGGGCCTCAAAGCTCCTGAGCAGACATTCTTTGGAATTGTCTTTCAACTGATGTGTCGAGTGTTTAAGAGACTTGAGCAGGGTGTTATATTTTTGAACAAACAAGGTCAAAAGAGGTTATTGCGCTTTGAGGAATTGTCTTATTACTCTGACGGCACTCTACGACTAATAAGAGCATAATTGAACGGGAGACTCCAGGAGGACGATGCCCTAAAGTTTAAAGAGCTCAAGAAGAAGCTTCAGGAGATCCAAGACATCCGAGATGCAGTTGAGCTGATCAATGACAGACTACACGTGCACTAGGTCACTCGAAGATATGATGTCATCCTCGGTTTAAGAGAGACAGATGAAAGAACTTGTCACCTGCCATATTGATTGAAAAGGGGGAGATTGTTAGACATTAAATTTCAATCATGTGGCTTCATTTTGTAATAGATAGTGTTTAATTTATTTCAATGTAACTCCATTTCTTTATTTGTAACCTTTTCTATTTTACTAGAAAGTTGAGGGGTATGTTTTGTAACCCCCTTAAACAATCCTAAGTATTTAAATGAATCACATGCCTAGGGTTTAACAACTTTGTCATTATTCTCATTATTATAATAGTAAAAGCGGTGGCTGCAATATTTCTCTCTGACATTCTTGACATCGAATGAGTTCTTCATTCTCTATGTCTTGTTGCATGATTCATTATTTAATGTTTATAAATGCCTAAATTCTGTTTGGGACCATTAAAAGTATCATATGAGTTTTAACCAAAAACTTTTCTGAAATTTCGATTTTAAAGATCAAACAAGGATTTTCTTCGAAGAACACGAAGAACAATCAAGAACTTAAACAATATTTCAGAAAAAATTTCAGAATTTTCATGCATATGATCGAAAATCAGAAAAAATAAGCACTTTAAAACCAACCTTTACGCTCTGATACCAATTGTAATTCCCATATTATATAAAGCATTCAACAATTATCATACATTCATCAAGAACATGAAGAACATGAAGAACATGATTATGTGTAAGATAATACCTTATAGAACAATGAAAGCAAATATGATTAACCTCAAAAGTCTGCAAACCGTGTATGTACAATGCTGAAAGATTACAAAGTGAAACCCTAAAGTAATTTATTTATAAGAAAACATTAGACATGGATCCGAATACAAAATCATAACTCATGGGTTGACCTTTTAGGCCTTTTAACCCATTTACACATAAGTTTGAATTCTTACATATTTCCCACAAAACTAAGTATTGTTTATTACAAAATAAACCCTGAAACTATCACAACTAATAAATCTAACAGGACATTATATTCACGAAAGTTCAAACGTCTAATATGGATAATTATTCAACTAAACTAAGATACAATATCTGAACGCTAATTAACATACACACTAAACAATTATACAAATCTGGTTAACAGTTTTTTCCCAAAAGCTAATATCAGCATACAATAGTTACATATATACATTCCAGATCAATCTCGGGTCCTACTTCTGCGGTGGCTGCAGATGTGACATATCTTTTGACTGCCTGAGATATGTTAAACTCGAAAACGTAAGATGAGAAACTCGTGAGTACATGAGGGTTAGACTCTGCAGAAATAAACACATAGTACAACACATAGCACGAAAAATTAACAGATAACTTAGTAATACAACTTAAATACACCTCATAATCTCTGAAGTGGTCTCGGAGCTTAATACTCAAATCAACTCAAGGGGACGCCGTTCCCCAGCTAATAGACTGTGCTCAGCAGTGGTTTGCCACTCATTAAGCATAGGAGCAACCTGGAAAATCAGCGTGTATATATACGATTTCAAACTTCATGACTGAATAGGGACAATCAACGTGCGCGATCGCCCATCACCGATACTCTGGAAGTGAACTCAACACATATACACATAACACATACTATAAAGGTAGATAGAATCATACCTGAGGCACCACATCTCTGTATCATACAACACATCACAGTAGATACACTGACACAACTCCTAAAATCAGCTCGCTTTTTTGAAAAGAACTCGAGTACTCACCTGATCGCTGACACTCTGTTCCAACCAGAATCCCCTGATTTTTGTAGCGGCCCACTCGTTGTTGCCTCAACCTTGTGTGTATATATATATCAAATCACAGAACATTAACTCGACCCCAACTGATACGTAAAACTGACCAAAACATTGACCCTGTAACTGAACCGGGCCCAAAAAGTAGCCCTAAATGGGCATCAAAGCCCAAACCCAGATCTGGCCAAAAAAGGCGCATCGCGGCCCGTACTCAGCCTCATTGCGGCCGCGCTTGGAATCGCGGTCGCGCTAACGCCATTGCAGTCGCACTCATGATCTCGGCGACGTTCTTAATCGCGGCTCGCACTATGCCGCCCACGTTACATGATGAGACTGTATTATTATGCTTTTTCGATACTTTCAAAGGCTCGTATATGCACTTTCACTTCGTAACTGTCGTAGTTTTAAATCATATTTGTGTTTAGCGTCAGAAAGTCATTTCAAAGCAGCACGAAAAAATTCAGCTCAAAAGGCGCAGGACGGGGTGTAGGGTTACGCCAGGTCTACGCCCCCTCCGCCCCAAAACAGTAAGATTTTAAGTTCAAGATTAGTTCTAGCGCAGGATGGCGTACCCCCGGGCGCTAGGGGGCGCAGGGCTACGCCCAGGGGTAAGCCCCAGCGGCGTAAAAACCCTACAGTCGCATTTCTAAGTCCAAAACCCTAAAAATCTCGTCCTCTATAATTAGATAAGACCTACAGACATTTTTTAAGGGTTCGAAAATATTGAAAACGCTGGCGAAGCCCTGCTGCGACCGATTCACGGAGCAAAGTTCGAATGAGTGGAGTGTTGATCTTTCACTGTGTACAAGCCCATAGTTGATTTCTACAATCATTGACAGTCTAGAACACACAATGGAAGGCTAAGCTCTCCATAACCATTTGCGGAGGAGCTACGACTATGTTTTACTATTTTGAACATTCATATTTGTATTGATGTGTTTATGACTATTGAATATTTTGTGAATGCAAATGATGTACTTTTTGTTTTATTATGATTGAATGTGTTAATTGGTAAAAGCAAGATAGTTCATAGTGATATTATTATTTGTGCCGAGTCCAATAGTTTAAGGATTTAGACAAGTAATAAATGTTGCATACGCTATGCCGAGATTTATTGGTTAAAGATTCATGATTAATATGCCTATGAAATTGGTTATGTCTATGTGACCGTTGTACAATGTTCAATTGGTAATAACTTATGATGTAGTGAATTCGTAAATGGTTATCTTTAATTTGATTGTAGTTTGATTTGCCATTGTTTAGTATTAAATTAGTTTTAATCACCATTCCAAACAATCCAATTCATAATTTAAATCGCTTTACTAATCATAAAGAAACTAGCAAATTAACCCTAATAAACCTATACGCTCCTTGCGGATTCGATCCTTACTTCCCTACACTAGAAGGTAGTTTGAATTATTTCTACGGGCCACAACGACGGGTTTTCATTACACTCATCACGCCCGCGCTCACGGGATGGCGACCGCGATCGCGGACGAACAGGTGTGCTCTGTTTTCGTTCAATGGTTGTTCTTGGTTTTACTCAAACCCACAACTCGATTTCTTAGCCAAACAACTTAACAAAACACTACACAACTATCTCCTACATGCTCAGTAGCCACTCTTCTCATTTAACAACTTATAATGCGTTTAACTCAAACAAAATCATAACCTCTTACCTTCCATATCTCAAAAACACAACAAAGAGGAGGCTGGAAATGGATTCGCCAACAAAACTTGAAAATCTCTGTTGGATTCTTCCTGTTCCAATACTAGCAACACACCCACACACTCAATTGAGTTCTTGCTGAAAAGAGAAAGGAAGGAAATGTTACAAAAGAAGCTACTTATATATTTTTTCAATTATAACAACCCGATACAAAAATAATCCGAACCCGACACCGCATTTTCAATAATAATATCAATTAAATCCATTTAACTTCATGATCTCAGAATTATTAATAATTCGGTATAATAACAACCTGGTGACACGCTCCATGCAGATTCGACCCTAACTTCCCTACACTAGTAGGTAGTTTGGATTATTTATACGGGCCACAACGACGGCTCGTCAGATTTTGGCGCCGTTGCCGGGCATCGGTAAGTGCTTTGTTAGGACTAATATAGTTAGTTTTCACCTTAGTTTAACTTAGTGCCTTATTTTCATTAATTCTGTTTTTTCCTTTCTAATTATTAAAAACCTAAAAAATCATAAAAAAGGTAATTATGGGCACTCTACTTTTACCACAAAAAATAAATAAATAAATAATAAAAATTAAGAATTAAAATTTAAAAAATAATTAGTTAACTAAGTACTGAAGTCCAAGAGTAATCTAAGGTGCGCGGAGGACGTAATTGTTAGGCACAAAAAGGCCTCAGTCAAACCTGCTCTACATCTTAGGGGAGATTTTTTTATCAAACCTGTTTGATGCACTTAAAGTTATAATTTAAGGCATATTAATGCCTTATTGAAACGTGAAAAGTGATTTGCAATATAACTCAAAGCTGTTTACCCTGTTGCATTCGTTGCAACTAAGGCAGATTGCCCAAGTTGTTCATTCGGTTTAACAAGCTAGACATAAACTGTCTACGCTACTCTATTCTGTTGAGGAGCTTGGACAAATTCTAAGTGTTTTGTTCTTTGTGAACATAACCTGTTCCTTGTGAACAGGTTAAACACTTTATGGAACATGTTTCCAAGTCCTCATGTATTGTTTTGGACTACAAGATCAGTTTACAAAGTCGAAGACAAAGTGGAAAACAGAAGATGCAAAAGCTGCCTACGTTGTATTGTTACATGAAGACAAAGTGGATATTTGAAATGGGTGACAGACCATTTCTTATCACAAATCGGCCTTAACAAAAGAAGGAAGATTCAAAGTTGACATTCCTCTTTTGGTTAAAGCCTTCTGCAACAGTGACAAAAAGAAAAAGACAAAGATCCTGCCACATGAAGACAAGTCTGCTTTATAAGAATGTGCAGAAAAGTTCTTTTGTCTTTTTGGAAAGACATCCTACTATCTCATCGTCCAATGAAGAAGCTTCACTGAGATTCTCAGTGATGGTATAAAAGGAAACTTCTAAGGACTGTGAGATAACCAAGAGTGAGAAATTCATATCGTGCATTGAAGTGTGTTTTTCCATGCATGCAAGTCTGCTTGAATAAAACAGTAATGTGTGTACAAGTTGTTCTTATTCAAGTTGTCCATCTGTGTCTATTAAACAGTGAGTTCATCTTAGTGAGTGTCTTCATTGTATCTAGTCTGAGTGACTCCTAGACTAGTTAAAGATCTGTTGTGTCTGTCATCTCAGCTTGAACCTTTCCACAATCAAGTATGTTTGTAATTAATAATTGTTAATAATATACACAAACATTGAGAAAAGAGTGTTAAGTTTTTAATTTGCTGTATTCACCCCCCCCCCCCCCCCCCTCTACAGCTTAGAACAATACACTATGGGAAACCTTTTGGGACCTACAACTGGTATTAGAGCATATAAAGTGTGTGTTAACTCCAGATCTCTCATTCTCCCTACTTTCCCATGGACAACAGTGCTGCAAATTCCTCCTCCTACTATGACAATGGTTCTATGGCCAAACCCCCCAAGTTCAATCATCAGAACTTCTCAGGTTGGAAGTGCAGAATGATGCTCTACTTAGAAAATCTTGATGTACAACTGCCAGAGATTGTAATGGAGGGTCCTTATGTGCCAACCTCTGTTACCACTATCACTCCTGCTGCTGAAGGAGCTGCCCCAGAGATCAGATTCTTTGAGAAGGCCAAAGCTGAATGGTCTGATGAAGACAAAAGGCTAGTTGCTCTTGATTCAAAATCCATGAACAACCTGGTCATTTCGCTTCCTGATGATGTGTTCAAACAGGTTGAGAAAATGAAGACTGCAAAGGAGATTTGGGATACTTTGTGTACCGTCTATAATGGTCCGACTACCACACTGGATAACAGGATAAACAATCTTGTTAGACAGTATGAACTCATCTTTGCAAAGCCAAAGGAGTCTCTCACAGAAACCTATACCAGATTCACTGCTTTAATCAATGATCTCAAAGCTGTTGGGATCACCAAGGACAACCTAACTCTAGTAAACAAATTCTTGGACATTCTGCCTGAAGAATGGAATTATTTTTCTACTATCTTAAGAAATTCAGGCACCATCAAAAGTATGGATCTTGTAAATCTGTATGGATCTTTATTAAATGATGAGCAGTCAAGGCAACAAAGAGTAATTGCCTTGGAAATGTCTAAGAGAGGTGCTGCCTTAGTGTCCAACGCGAGACAACCTGCTAATCAAGTGTGTGATGTGTTCACACTACCTGATAAACATGCTGATGATGAAAGGGAAGAAATGTTTGAGGAGGAAGACTGTGAAGATCTTGCTGAATTAGATGATGAGCAAATGATTGCAATGCTTGTCTATAAAATTCCACAAGAAGAGGTTTGGTGGAAGAATGCTGCAGAAGAAATCAGGTGCCATCAAAAAGAAGGCAGTTGATAAAACTAGGGTCGAGTGCTTTTAATGTGGCAAAACAGGCCATATAGTTGCTGACTATGTGTCAAAAGCTGTTGGCTCATCATCCAAACCATTTAAGACAAACAGGGACGATGGCTACCGGGTTACATACCTAATGGCCATGGATAACAAAAGGGACTTATGGCTGAGACATGTGACTGGGTGGAATCTGACTCATCATCAGATGAAGAAGATAACAATTGTCTGATGGCCAACACTGATGTCCCATCAACAACCAACTTAAACAAGACCTGGCTGAAGCTAAAGCCCTCACAAGCTTGGAGAACTAGAACCCAACTATGAGGTATAAGGTACAAAATTTTATGGCTTACCGTTCTAATGAAAAAGTAAGAATGTTTGAATATCTGCTTGTTGATCTAAAAGCTGCTATTGAGAAGCATAATGTTTTATTGTCTAAAATCTCCAAACTAAAAACTGACCTTGAAATAAAAACTAGCAAATTGGACAACTTTCATAAGTTTGAAACTAAACTTGATGAATTAAAACACAACAATTCTATTTTATTAGAAGAAAAGAGAGAAACAGACACAAAACGTGCCAAGCTTCAAAAGATTGCTGACTGTTGGTGCCAATCTGCACAAAAGGTCAGTTATTGTATCAGTCAACAGATCCCTGCTCAAATCCAAGCCTATCTTGGAGGGGATCATGACAAAGCAGCTTCAATTGTTGAGATAAATAATCTGAGAAATGACTTATCCACTCTTCGTGAGCTTCCAAGTACTTTCATCCAGAAAGTAAATGGTAAGCTAGTCTCAACAAATAGGTTTGTCAAGCCTCAAAGTACTGACAGTTTGTGTGAAAAAGCTCCAAAAGCTGATGATGGTATGTGTTCTACATCAAATCAGTATGCTAAGTGATCAGCTTGTTCACACAAGCAAAAGAAGGGTAAACAAGCTGAAGATGCAGCTGTGGACACCAAACCTGTTAACAAGACAGGCTCTGGGTGTAAAGCTGATGGTAAGAGACCTATAAATCCATTTGATGCTAATCGTGTTAAGAAAAAGTTTGCTAAAGGTAAGCAGCCTGCTTTCAATAGGGGTAAGTCTTATGTTGAAAGTAAATCTGTTGTGATTTCAAATAAGTATTTAAATCATAGTGGAAAATTGGTTATCAATGAAGGTCAGTCATTCAAAACCAAAAGCAGTGATTATGTTGATAGGCAACATCCATCACATCTCAGTAAGGGCAAAGGAAAAGCCATTGCTCAACCTGAGAAATTTGGGAATAAGTTTCCCAAACCTGTGGAAGGTCAAAGGCCAATCAAACTTTTTTTAATTTATATATGTCCTCCTAAAAAGAGGAAAGAGGATACAGGTAAAGCTGTTGCCATTGTGTCTTCCACCCAAAGTGTTGATTCTTCCAAAAATAGTAATAAGCTTGCTAAACCTCCTGAAAAGATCAACAAAAATGATTCAGAATGTGTTTCTGGAAGTACTTCTTCCAAAATGGCCAAAAAGAGAAAATGTTATAAATGTGGGAAGAAGACACATATGGCCAAAGACTATCCGGATACTGAGGACATGAGGCCTGTTAACTCTGCTAGTTCCAACATTGCAAAAACAAACAGTATTGGAAGTAATATGGTCAATGATGATAGTATCCAAGATGATACAATCCAAATAGGGAATATTAGTGTGGATATCACTGGTCCATCAACAAATGTTGATGAAGTAGGAGAACTCATCCCTAGGATGAGTTCCCCTAAAAATAACTTATATATTCTCATCACACTCTGCAGGTCAAACAACTATCCTAGGTTTGGTACTTGGACAGCGGCAGCTCAGGGCACATGACAGGTTGTAAGGATCTGCTGAGTGATCACAGGCCTGAAAAAGGGCCAAAAGTCACCTTTGGTGACAATGTTCAGGGATCCACAGAAGGATATGGAACTCTTCAAAAGAGTAGCCTATTTGTCTAGGCTGAAACACAAATTTGTAAGCATAAATCAACTGTGTGATGTTGGTTACAAGGTTAACTTTGATGAGCACCTGGGTTACATAATGGATTCCCAAGGGAAAGTTGTGCTCTATGCACAATGGAAGAAAGGTATATATGTTGTGGACAAGAAATCTGCTGATCCCACAACTGAAAACTGCTTTATATCTAGAAGCAATGCAAACCTGAACTGGTTATGGCACAAAAGGCTATCACACCTGAACTTCAAGAATATCAACAAACTCTGTATGAAAGAGTTGGTAACATGTTTGCCTTTTATAACCTTTGTTAAGGATAAACTCTGCACAGCTTGTGAGAAAGGCAAGCAGAGAAAAACATCTTTTAAATCTAAGCATAATTTCTCTATTTTATACTCCTCTCTTCTTAATCCACATGGACTTGTTTGGACCAGTTAGTGTCCCAAGTCTAGGAGGTAGAAGTTACACTTTAGTAATTGTTGATAAGTTCTCCAAGTTTACATCGGTGATCAATCTGAGGAGCAAAGCAGAGGCTGCTAGAGAAATCATTAGATTTATAAAAAATATGGAGATGTTGAACTCTGCTCAAGTTAAGTAGCTTAGAAGTGATCATGGTACTGAAATAGTACTCTTGAAGACTTCTGTGAAGAAAGAGGGATTTCACAAAACATCTCAGCTGTAAGAACTCCACAACAAAATGGAGTTGCTGAAAGAAGAAACAAAACTCTCATTGAAGCTGCTAGAACCATGTTGTGTGCATCAGGTTTACCTTCATCATTTTGGGATGAAGCTGTCAACACTGTCTGCTTCACCCAAAACAGATCCTTGGTGGCGAAAAGGTTCAACAAGACTCTCTATGGTTTAATCAAAGGGATAAGGCCAAATATTAGCTATTTCCATGTGTTTGGATGTCCCTGCTTCATTCTGAATGAAAGGGACCAGCTGGCAAAATTTGAACCAAAAGCTGATGAAGGTGTGATTGTTGGATACTCTGCTATCTCCAAAGCCTATAGAGTATACAACTACGAAAGAAAGGTGATAGATGAATCTATCAATGTCACCTTTGAGGAGTCTACGAGTGCTTCCACCAAAGCTGAACTAAATCAGTTTCAGGAGAGTTCAGCTTTAATGAAGAAAAGGACTCAAAAGCTTCCAGTACACCAAGAGTGGAACCTGTTAACCACAATGGACATGATGATGACTATGTTGATACACCCAATGTGAATAAGTGTACTGAGTTAATTACAACACCATGTCCTGAACCAATGAATGCTGGTTTTTCTGGATCCTCTGCTGATATGTTCAACAATGGAGAGTCATGGTCAACAAATGAACAAGCTCAAGATAACAGTGTGTCTGGAAATCTTGAATGATGCTCAACAGGAATTGTTGAAGATACAAATGACTCAGGAGAATCTTCATTGAGGCAAGATACTAAGTGGATCAGGTGACCCCAATGGTCAAATAATTGGTGACATCAACAAAGGGGTGCAAACAAGATGGGAGAGCCTAGGAAACTTTTGTATGTTTTCTAGCGTTGTGTCTCTGATGGAGCCTAAGAAAGTGGATGAAGCACTGAAAGATGCCAATTGGATCACTGCCATGCAAGAAGAGCTCAATCAGTTTGATAGAAACAAAGTATGGAAGCTGGTCCCTGCTCCTAAAGGTAAAACAATAATTGGCACTAAATGGGTTTTCAGGAACAAAATGGACGAGCAAGGTCATGTCATTAGAAATAAGGCAAGACTGGTTACTCAAGGCTACAGACAGGAAGAAGGCATCGACTATGATGGAACATTTGCTCCAGTGGCTAGTTTAGAAGCAATTCGTTCGTTTCTAGCCTACACTGCCCACAAGAGTATGAAGGTATTTCAAATGGATGTAAAGAGTGCATTTTTGTATGGAAAACTGCAAGAAGAAGTGTATGTCAAGCAGCCTCTAGGTTTTGAAAATGAACATCATCCAGGTTTTGTCTATAAGTTGGACAAAGCCCTCTATGGTCTAAAACAAGCCCCTAGATCCTGGTATGACACTCTAACTGATTTCCTTATGAGCAATGGTTATTCCAAGAGTAAAGTGGATACCACATTATTCATAAAGAAGGAGAGGTCTGATATTATGCTTGTTTAAATTTATATGGATGACATAATATTTGGTTCTACTAATGAGCAGTTATTCAAAAAAATTTCACTAGTCATGCAATCAAAATATGAAATGAGTATGATGGGTGAACTTACTTTCTTTCTAGGATTACAGGTTAAACAAACCCCAAATGGAATTTTCATAAATTAAAGAAAGTACACTTTAGATCTTTTGAAAAAGTTTAAATTTGATCAAAGTTCTCCTATCAAAACCCCAATGGCAACCAATGTAAAGTAGGATGCTGATGCCAGTGGCAGAGCTGTTTCAGTAACATCTTATAGAGGCATGATTGGGAGCTTGCTATATTTAACTGCTAGTAGACCAGATATTATGTTTGCTACCTTTTTATGTGCTAGGTTTCAAGTTGATCTTAAGGAATCACATCTAGCTGCTGTAAAAAGAATCTTCGGATACCTTAAGGATACACCAGGTTTGGGTCTTTGGTATCCCAAAGACTCAAGTCTTGAGCTAACAGGATACTCAGATTCTAATTTTGAATGTTGCAGGCTAGAAAGAAAAAGCATAACAGGTGGATGTCAACTCCTTGATGGTAAATTGATCAGTTGGTGTAGCAAGAAGCAGAACTCAGTTTCTACTTCTACTGCTGAAGCTGAGTACATTGCTACTGGAAGCTGTTGTCGGCAGATTCTATGGATGCAGCATCAGCTTGAAGACTATGGGCTTGTATATAGGAAGACTCCTATTTAGTGTGATAATACAAGTGCCATAACTATCTCCAACAATCCATTATTTCATTCCAGAACAAAGCATATAGAAGTCAGACGTCATTTTATCAGAGATCACATCCAGAAATGTAATGTGGAGGTAAGCTTTATTTCCACAGATGAACAGCTTGCAGACATTTTCACCGAGCCTCTTGATGAAAACAGATTTAAATATATTGTAAGCAAGTTGGGCATGTTAAATAAAAGTGACTAAATATCCTTAATGTTGTAAGATATCATATGTCTCAAACTGCTCAAGTTTCTCAAAACAACTCAGACAGAACAGCCAATGCATGTTCTACACTTAGCAAATTTCTGAAAGCTTAGACAGCTGGAGCGTATAACAGGTTAGATAACATCCATTTTGACTTCGAACATGTTCTGTTGATCAAACCTCCAACATGCTCACTCTCTTAATCTGTCATACAAGACTTTGTCTTGTAAACTGATCAGCTATTAAACATAACATGTTGTTATATAGCTGCACAACTTGAGTAAACAGCTTGTGGAATGAACAGTTTGTGATGAACCCTGCTCATCACAGGTTTGACCAGCAACTTAGAACATCAGTTTTAATTACCTTTCTTCATAATTAAGTTACTTAATTTATGTATTTATTTAACTTAATTACCTATGGATAATGTGTGTTAACGTGTGTTAGTGACTAAAAAGGGTTCAACTGGTCTGACAACCGTTCTGACATGGACAACCGTTCCGTTTCCCGCTAAAGAACATTTCAAATCAACCTCCCAAACATTTCTCTCTCCTACCCACACACATTCGAATCCTGTAAATACCCCATCTATTGTTTCATCTTCTTGTTCCTCTACTTCTACCATAACTACCGAGAGAACCCTAAATCGACTAAGTGTCCAGTACTCATATTTCCATTACTCCAGAAATGGCTCACCAAAACAACCCTTTGCTTTTAGTATTCATTGGTAAGGATGTTAAGAAACACCCCTCTGTTACCACGATGCTAACCTTGAAACCCACAAACTACATTGCAAATCTAACCATTCCCAAAAACTACGTTGGGAAGGGTTATGAAAACATGGTGGAGTTTCTAAAGGTTCACCCCCTACACTATGCCATGACTGCATCTCCTGGTGTCCTGTACTAGGAGATGATGTATGAGTTTTGGTACACTTGTGCTTATGATCCAGCGACCAAAATCATCAGGGAAACCATTCTCAATGGGATTCAGACCATTGAGATAACTAATGATCTCATCAGGGAAGTTCTTCATCTTCCTATGGCTGAAACATATGACCAGCCACAGCCTGAGAATGATCTGATGGGAAATCTGCTACGCTTCTGTGGTGCAGCAGAACCCAAAGTTGGAGCCACGCTGTTCAGAAAGGATCTCTCACCAACCTACACCTTTTTATTTGCCTCTGTGGTAATGTGCTACAGCAGCAAAGTTGGTTCTTTTGACCATCTTAGCCATGCTGAAATCCCAATCGTCCTACAGCTTGTGGATGGGACTACATTGAACATGGCTCGTTGGATTTTTTTGAATTTGAGGAACCTGGTACAGTAGGAAACACGTCCAGCTGCTGTCAGATATCCAAGGTTTCTGAGCCTCATATTCAAGCATGTCTGTGGTGAGCATCTATACAACTCTCAACCCCTATTACTTACTGCTACATTCCCAGTAATTGGGAATAGAGTTTTCTACACTCCTGTTCTTCCCAACGAACCTCCTCTCTCTACACCAATGCGGAGGTTGCTTGGCATGGTGGAAGGACCCTCTACTGTGAGGGTGGATCCAATGATTGCTCCCAAAGGAAAATCCAAATCCAGGCCCAAAGTTTTAAAAAGGGTCCTGGAATCGACTCTAGCTAAGCCTGTCCGTAAGAAGGAAAAAACAGCTAAGTCAAAGTTTGTCCCATCAGCCTCTGTGGCTGAGGGGGAACAGACTTCTCACCCTGGTTCATTTGTTGAACCTGAAGCCTTTGTGGCACCTGAGACTATGGAACATGTTGACCCCCCTGTTTCTGACCCAGTCTCACCACCAGTCCAAACACAACTCCCTGCTACTTCTCCTCAATCCCCCACACTGTCACAATACTCCAGGAGAAAATCATTAGCTAGGAAGAAACCACCTACCCAAACTAGCCCCTCTGGCTCCTCGCAACCTATGCTGCCTCTCCTATTTCGTGAGAAGGTCCAGCATCTTTGGAGCAGGATTCACTCCAACCTGAGTCTACCCAGAGTCAGCCTAGACCCTCTGGTTCCTCCCAACAGGAACCAGTTGTACATATGGAGACTACCACATCAACTATCCTAGCCTCCCAACAGGCTGAGGGTATTGAAAGACAGGAGTCCACTCCACTCCACACTGAGTCCACACAGTCTCCAACTCATACTAATCTAACACAATCTGAGTCTGCACGAGGTGCCAAACTTGCTGGAATAGACCATCCAGCTAATCAGCCTCAAAGTTCTGCTCCTAGTGATGCAGTTGTTGTATACCAAACAGCTGCTGAAGGACCAACTTCCCAAGCTGATGAACCACAGGGAACAGACGAGGCTGCACCTCAAATGCAAATTCCATCAGCAGGTTTCACCACTGCTGATGTTCAAATGCGCATCCCCTCTCCTCATGAAAAGGTATCTGTAAACCAAGGCACTACTGAGGGAAACACCCAAGGTCTTGATGAAGGTGTTGCAACACAAGCAGCATCTGAAAGGTCACCATCTCTTACCCCTTCTCCTGATGAAGCAGATATAGCCACTGCTGAAGGATCCATTGACCCTTCCACGCTGAGCCATCTCACCTATGCCCAGGTTATGGAACTTCTCTCCAAAGTATCCCTACCTTCCCCTATAAATCCTCAAACACCTGCCTCATCCTCATCTCATTCTCATTTTTCACCATCCACACAATCAAAACAGTCCACCCATAATCCTCCATCCCCTAAAGATCTTCCATTGAAGGATCAGCTCTCTTTGCTGATCAACAAAGTTGGTTCTTCAGAAAAATCCATGACCTCCCTATTATCCATCATCTCAGAATCTGTGTCTACTCAGCTAAAAGAATTCTTTGTTTTGTTCAAGAATTCCTTTCCAACCCCTCCTCAAGCTGATCAGTCCTCACAGCTGCTTGCACTCACTGCATAGCTGCAAACTATCTCCACTACCCTCTCTACTATCCTTTCCACTCAACAGTACTTTGTATCCTCCATGGAAGCTGTCTCCCAATAGCTGTCCACTCTCCCAAACACTTGCACTACTACCCATCCTTCTACATTGGCCAGCTTAAACACTCTTATAGTCTCTCTGTCCAATTCCGTGTCATCAAACATTGATAATATGCAAGACTCTCTTGAACTACATCTTCGACAGCTTCAAAGTTTGTTGTTCACAGTTTTTGACAGGGAAAACCTCTCTAAGCTGTCCTCTCTTGCTGCTTCTCAATCTACCTCTCTTCAGACCTACCTTACCCAGCTTGCAGAGGTTAAGGACAACCTGGGTTTCTTAGTGCATATCCTGGTTGGCCCCAAACCTACTGCTTTGCCTGCTAAATTTGTTTCTATAGGCATACCACATGTTGAAGGATATGTGCCATCTCCTTCAAAGGGGGAGAAGTTATCTGCCTCAAAGACCAAGTATAAGGGAGAGAAATCTTCTTCTCCTTCTAAGGAGAAATCAGCATCTGTTGGTCAAGCAGCTGGTGTATCACAAACAGGTCCTATAGGTTCCACTGAGGATGTCTCCCATCAAACTGAAGCTGCTCAGCCTACTCAGGCAGGATCTCCAAACCCTGCACAATATAAGGGGGAGGAATCCATTCCTGGGGACAGGCTAAGCAGAAGGAGACATCTGATACTGGCACAAGAAGAAGAAGAAGAAGAAGAAGAGGATCCTGAAACTGTTTCAACTACAACAGCTAAAGGAAAGAAGAAAACATCTGTAGACCCTGACTACCTAAAAGCTGCGCAACTGAAGTTTTACAAGGCCAGAGCTAAAGAAATGGGTGTCTCTATGGAGAAGTATTTGGAATAAAAAGATGAACAGCTCCAAACCCTTGAAAAACTGAAGAAAGAAGAAGCCTCTGCCAAAGCTGTAAGAACCTTTGCGTTGAAGGAGGCAAGTAAAATTAAAATGCCTTCTTTGGATGTCCGAAGAACATTGCTAGAGGCTGCTAGAGAGTCAGTGGTTGAAAAGGAAGGTGAAAAGGAACAGGGTGCTCAGGTCTCAGTGACCATGTCCAAGCAAGCATCCTCCACTGCAAGAGCCCATATTCACTTTGACAACCTGGCAAGGAAAAAGTTCTTTGATGTTGCAAACAGAAGACTTGTCAGGGAACCAATTGTCAAAGTTGATCCCATTTCTAGAAAAGGCAAACAGTGGAAGTTACAGAAAACCAGAATGGGTGCTGAAGGTCCAGAGTTTGAAGCATATGAACACACTGATGTTGCACAAATGGGATTCAGAGAATGGGTAGAATTGGCAGTTGCCTTGAGCCAGTCTAAGTCTGAAACTGCTAAGACTATCAGGGCATATGTCAAAAAGTTAATGGAAAGAGTGAAGGATCTGGGCCTGATCACAGAAGAACAAATCAAGGGTACCTCAGTGGTTGCACCCAAGATAAAGTCCAAGAGAAGGAGAAATAATACAGAGTTGGAAGAGCTCCTGATAATGATTGACGAAGGTGATGTAGCCTTGGAAATCAAAGGAGTGGATCATAGCCTGCCCAAGGGAGTAGAACATAAGGAGGTTAAGCTGATTAAAGAACCTGAGCTGGGGGTATTTTTGTAGATCCCCTTACAAAGAAAAATTGTTTCAAGAGAGCATCACATTGCACAAGGTTGGTCTTAAACAGCTCATTGCTTTTAGACTTTCTAACTTCTTTAGGCAATCTGTAAAATGGAGAGCAGGTATCTGTGATCAGCTCAGGGTTTTTTTTGAGAGAGGAGAGCTTCAACATCCCAGTTTCATGTTCCTAAGAGTTGAAATGGAAGAAATGGATGAAACCAGGGAACAGCATGAAGAAATGTTCGAAGAAGGGTGCCATCACTACCTTGAGGTCCATCTAGTACTTGATTAGATGAAGAATGGAAGCCGTCCATCAGTCGGACAGGTTTGCCATTACTTGCTCCCATCATCAACAGTCCAACATGTTGAAATTTTATGTACATAAGTTGTACTTTGTTGCATTTGTTGTAACTTTTACCTTACATTAGTTGTAATCGACATTAGTACATTAGTTGTACTCTTGTAAAAACATGTGTTGTTTCTGTAATCAAAATTAGTATATATAAACTGGCTCAAATGTTGTTATTTTATTTCAGCAAAGTGTATTGTAAAAATATATAGTGATTATTGATAAAATAACCTTAGACTGATTATTGCAAATATGGGGAGATTGTTAGACACAAAAAGGCCTCAGTCAAACCTGCTTTACATCTTAGGGGGGAGATTTTAAATCAAACATGTTTGATGCACTTAAAGGTATCATTTAAGGCCTGTTAATGCCTTATTGAAACCTGAAAGTGATTTTCAATATAAGTCAAAGTTGTTTATCCTGTTGCATTTGTTGCAACTAAGGCAGATTGCACAAGCTGTTCATTTTGTTGAACAGACTGGACATAAACTGTCTACGCTACCTTATTCTGTTAAGCAGCTTGGACAAATTCTAAGTGTTCTGTTCTTTGTGAACCAAACCTGTTCTTTGTGAACAGGTTAAACACCTTATGGAATATGTTTCCAAGTCATCATGTATTGTTTTGGACTACAAGATTAGTTTACAAAGTCGAAGAGAAAGTTGAAAACAGAAGATGCAAAAGCTACCTACGCTGTTCTGTTACATGAAAACAAAGTGGATATTTGAAATGGGTGACAGACCATTTCTTATATCAAAACGACCTTAACAAAAAAAGAAAGATTCAAAGTTGACAATACTCTTTTGGTTAAAGCAATCTGCAACAGAGACAAAAAGAAAAAGACAAAGATTCTGCTACCTGCAGACAAATCTGCTTTATCAGAATGTGCAGAAAAGTTGTTTTGTCTTTTTGGAAAGACATCCCACTATGTCATCGTCCAATGAAGAAGCTTCACTGAGCTTCTCAGTGTGAGTATAAAAGGAAGCTTCTAAGGATTGTGAGAAAACCAAGAGTGAGAAATTCATATCGTGCATTGAACTGTGTTTTTCCAGGCATGCAAGTGTGCTTGAATAAAACAGAAACGTGTGTCCAAGTTGTTCTTATTCAACCTGTCCATCTGTGTCTTGTAAACAGTGAGTTCATCTTAGTGCGTGTCTGCATTGTATCTAGTCTGAGTGTCTCCTTGACTAGTTAAACATCTGTTGTATCTGTCATCTCAGCTTGAACCTTTTCGCAGTCAAGATTGTTTGTAATTTACACTTGTTAATAATATGCACAAACATCGAGAAAAGAGTGTTGAGTTTTTAATTAGTTGTATTCCCCCCCCCCCCCCCCTCCCGCCCTCTATAGCTTAGAACAATATACTAAGGGAAACCTTTTGGGACCAATAGTAATTAATCAAAAGATAAGAAGTTCCAATTTTCGAGGAGCCGAATCTAACCGGAAGTCTCGAAGTCGAAGCACCAGAGCCTTTAATTGTTAGAATGGGTGAACAATTAAGAAGGACCGTTGAGTCACATTATCACCGTGGTGATGTGCCCGATCACTCACCTATTCGATATCTGGAAAATGAGAACGAACCCGAAGTTGGACCTCAGTTATTTCAAATTCCTCCTATCCTGAGAGGAATGCCTAGTGAGGAACCTTATGAGCATTTAGCTGAATCACAGCTATTTACAAAGCTAATCATGTTCGAGGTATAACCTCCGACGGTTTAAAACTTCGTCTATTCCTTTTTCAACAAAAGAAAAAGCCAAGAATTGGTTTGTGTCGCTACACAAATAGCATCACAACTTGGGATCAAATGAAACGCGAATTTCTCATTGAGTATTACCCCATAAGTAAAACCACTGAGAAACAAAAAGCAATCACCAGTTTCAAACAAAAACCTAGTGACAAATTCTATGAAGCATTTGATCGGATGAATGAACTGCTAAGAGCTTGTCCACACCATGAAGTTCCAAAATGGATGCTCGTCAAAACTTTCTTTGATGGTGGAAGTCAAGAAAGCCGAAAGATGATCACCGCCGCAATTGATGGCACATTCTTAACTAAAAAAGATGATGAGGCTTGGGAATTACTGAATCAACTCATTAAAGGTCTCAAAGTTCAATCCGGTTTCGAGAATAATATTGGAATTCATGTGATGGGCATAGACGATGCCTAGAAACTTGAAGTGAAGTGTGAAATGTCAAAACTCGGAAAGAAGATAGATCAACTGATATAGGGTTTAATCGCAAACCCTGCTGCATTAGTTAACTGCTTAATATTCGGAGATCCATCTTACCATTCTGAAGCATGTCCTCAAATGCAACCCACTTAAGAGTATGTGAATGAAGTATATGGTTTTAAAGCACATCAGGAAAGGGATAACCCATTTTCGGAAACCTAATATCCATCATGGAGAAATCATCCTAATTTTCGATGGAAAAATGATCAGCCTAGCGATCATCAATCTAAACCAAGGTATGAACCATCACGGAGAGAATATCAATATGGTTCAACTTCTGCTACTTAGGATGAGCGATATTACAATCCGAACCAACGTGATCAACCTCACTTTCATGTGGAGACGAATATGAGTTCGTCACAGTATTCAGAGTTCATAGAATTCATGAAGCAACAATCGGCTTTTAACGAGATGCTGAGTCGCCAAATGGGTCAGATAGCCGAATCGCTCACAAAAAGAGAGGAGGGGAAGCTTCCGAGTAACACTGTTCCAAACCCTTCGCATGCATACGACAAAGAGATGAAGCATGAGGTTAATGAAGTATCTAAGGTGACTACCCTGAGAAGTGGTAGAGAAGTAGATAACAAGATATATCAAAATGCCAAAGGAAAAAGAGGTAGAAGAAGACACCGACACTGAGGTCGTGTTTGAAGAATCGGCGGATACAAAGAAGAAGGAAGGTTCTAAGAAAGTTACTTCCAAGGAACCAATCAAGTCGGATATCCCAACTCCCAAAGTTGGGGAGGTGGTTAAGGATCACGACACCACAAATCCTCCTCCTCCTTAACCTGCTGCTATGGAAAATCCAAAATCATCTCCATATGGCAAGAGAGGTCCACAACCCGAGGTCATGGCTATTCAACAAGTACCCTCTTATGCAAAATTCCTAAAAGATCTTTACACGCTGAAAAGAAAGCTCAAGGTCTCGCTTCCCATGCAGATCAATTTAACTCAGCAAGTAAGTGTTGTGATCTTAAAATTAAATGATGAAAATAGCTCAACTAAATCATCGACCAGCTTGTACACCGGGAAAACATCCCGATTTTGGAGGTGTTAAGAGAAAACGGAAGGTTCTTGAATTCAACTAGACTAAATGAAGTATATTCTTTGAACTCGAGTATTGGTCTTTTCTTCAATTGAAGCACAACTTAGGTGTCATGCATATCGAGAAGAATGTGTGTGATCATTTTTTGGGTACTCTTCTGATGAATGATAAGTCTAAAGACATGTCAAAGGCTCGACTTGACTTGGAAAAGCTATACATTCAAAAATTGTTATGGTTGCAAAAGAAGTGAAACAAGTTATTTAAACCCCATCCAAAATACTCTTTCACGGATGCTGGCCAAATTCATTTTTGTCAGATTATAAAAGGTGTTAAGCTGCCTGATGGGTTTGGATCTAACATGCGCAAGAAAGTGAAAGATAATGATAGTAACATTGTTGGGTTGAAGTCTCATGACTGTCATATTCTTATGCGACGTTTGATACTGATTGGAGTTAGAGCTTTTCTGGGCAAAGATATATACACACCAATAGTAGAGCTTTGTACATTTTTTAAGCAAATTTGCTCAAGAACACTATTTATGGAGGATATGAGGAAAAATAAGGAAGCCATTATTACAATTTTGTGCAAATTAGAAATGATTTATCATCCAGCATTTTCGGACATTATGATTCATTTAGTTTTGCATCTACCTGATGAAGTGCTTTGCGGAGGTTCGGTACATATGAGATGGATGTATCGGTTTGAAAGGTATATGTAAAAACGATAGTGTTAAGGCGATACATGAAGGTTCTATAGCTGAGGGTTATGTTGCCGAAGAAGCTTTGACATTTTGTTCCATATACCATCAAGATGTCCAGATTAAATTCAATCACCCTGAAAGAAATGATGATGTTGTCTTTGAAGAAAGAAAGACATGGATGTTCGAGTCTAAATGTCGACCGACATGTGCAGCGAAAGTGAAACATCTTGATGTAACAGACAAAAAAAAACCTAGAATAATTTGTTCTTGATAGTTGTGAAGAAGTCATAGAATACATGAAGTAAGTGTTCCCATCTTTAACTTTTTATCGTAAGTTTTTTACTTTTTTTCTCATTTACTAATTCTAAATTTTATTGATGGTAATATTTATCTATTATATTCATTTATTAATTATGATTAATCATCACTAACATTTTTTTAATTATAATTGCAGTCGTGCCAGCCCGTAGAAGAGGTAGGACAAAAAACCTTAACCTCATGCCCACTTGGGAAAGTAATGGGAGACAATTGTTGCCTTTACAGTTTGATGAGACAACGGCTACAACTGTTGGCACCATACACGACCTCTTTATTCGTGAGGTTGGCGGGTACATGTGCCGCGATATTGCTTTAGATATAGTGTCATGAAAAAGGTTTCTCCCGCCGAGAAACATGTTATGTATGACCATCTTCGTGTAAATTATTAATATAAGTATAAATCTTATGTTTATCTTTTATTGTTTCTTTTTTATAATTACTTGTCTAACTTTTTTTTCCTATGAATTTTAGCAAAATTTTGATCTGCAAAGGGTTATGGAAGATCCTACTCAAAGCAGATTAAAAGAGGGTCTTGAATATATGATGTCTACTCATTATAGAGGTCATAAAACTGAAGCAAATAAACGTTTTACGAAAGTGGGAGGATATGAGGATATCGAAAGAACCAGGGCTAACCCCCCTGATGGTATGACAAGAGAAAATTAGCATAGATTTATTGATTTTATAACACAGAAATGTTTTTGAAGCGTTCTAGTCAAAACCAATAAATCGTGCAAAACAAGTGGTTAAGAATCATGGAGGGACGAGGTCGTATAGTAGCGCTTGTCATAAAAAAGTAAGTTAAGATAAAAGAAATGAATACACACACACATATGTATAAATACACACACAAACACACACACACACACACACACATATATTTATAATAAATTTTTTTAACAGAGTATGAGTCATATCCAAGGTTTTTATATGCACATAACAACAAGAATGAGACATTTGACGACCCAATGGTCGAGGGTCAATATATAAGTGGTTGTGCTTAAACTTAAAAATATATTGATGTTTAATGCTTGGAAGTATACTAATATAATTAATTATCTTTGTAAAATACAGAATGCTTTAGTACGTGGGTATGCAGAGTAATAAAAACATTCATCCTCGTCGAGCAATCCAACCCCATTAGATGAGCCATCGACTTTTGAGAAGGTTTTGGGTTCCAGACGGGAACATATAAAAGGAGTCAGACATAAACCTTCCAGAACTGACGACTTCTAATGCTACTTACCAGGGCAGACCTCACGACCATCAGAGGTAACTTATCTGACAAACTTATAATTGATGATAATGAGACATGTATACTTCTAATTGATGATGTTGAGCCGGTATAAGTCATATTTACTTGTTACATGCCATGCTAGGTATGTATTGGTCGGTATTGGTTAAAAATACTTGTAACATGTCTTAATGAGTTAGAATGACACCAGTATACTTGTAATTGATGATGATGATTGATCAATATAGGTCATATTTACTTGTTACATGCCAGGATGGGTATGTATAGCTCGGTATTAGTTAAAAATACTTGTGACGGGTCTTAATGTGTTAGTATGACACGTGTATACTTGTAATTGATGATGATGGGTCGGTATAAGTCATATATACTTGTTACACGCCATGATGGATATGTATAGGTCGGTATTGGTTAAAACTACTTGTAATGGGTCTTAATGAGTTAGTGTTAGGCACAAAAAGGCCTCAGTCAAACCTGTTCTGCATCTGAGGGGGTGATTATTAATCAAACCTGTTGATGCTTTTGAAGGTTGAATTTAAGGCCCGTTATATGCCTTATTGAAACCTGAAAATGATTTGCAATATCAGTCTGAAGCTGTTCTATGTGTTGCATGTGTTGCAACAAAGGCAGTTTTGCCCAAGCTGTTCAGTCTGCTGAACAGGCTGGACATAAACTGTCTACGCTGCTCTACACTGGTGAGCAGCTTGGGCAGTTTACAAGTTTCTGTTTGTTGTGAACAGAACATGTTCTTTGTGAACAGGATAAACACTTTATGGAATATGTTTCCAAGTCCTCATGTAGTGCTTTTGAATACAAGATCAGTCTACAAAGTCGAAGACAAAGTGGAAATCAGAACTGCTCAGCCTGCCCAAGCTGTTCTGTTACATGAAGACAAAAGGATATTTGAAAATAGGTGACAGACCTTTTTCTTATATCAAAATAGGCCTTTACAATGGAAAAAAAAACACAAAGTTGACATTCCTTATTTGGTTAAAGGCAATGCAACAGTAGACAAAGTGAAAAGACAAAAGTTCTGCCCACATGAAGACAAGTCTGCTTTTCAGAATGTGTAGAAAAGGTTATGTTGTCTTTTCAACAAGACTCTACCTTTTTCATTCCGTCCAATGAAGAAGCTTCACTAAGATCCTCTGAGTGAGTATAAAAAGAAACTTCTAAGGATTGAAAGATTAAGCCAAAAAGCTAAGTGCTGAAACCAAGAGTGAACGTGCATTCAAAGTAAGTCTTTCATGCATGCAAGTCTGCTTGAATAAAACAGTGCTCAGTGTCTAAGCTGTTCTTGTTCAAGCTGTTCCTCTGAGTCTTGTAAACGCAGTGAGTGAATCTTAGTGAGTGTATTCATTGTAACTAGTTTAAGTCTATCTTAGGCTAGTTAAACATACTGTTGTATCTGTCATCTCAGCTTGAACCTTTCCGCATTCAAGCTCGTTTGTAATTAACATTTGTTGATAATACATACAAACATTGAGAAAATAGTGTGTAGTTTTTAAATAGTTGTATTCACCCCCCCCCCCCTCTACAGCTTAAGGCTACATACTTGGGTAACCTTTCGGGACCTACAACTGGTATCAGAGCAGGTTAGAGTGTGTGTCATTCTAGATCTCTCATTCTCCCAAAGTTTCTATGGACAACAGTGCTGCAAGTTCCTCATACTATGACAATGGCTCAATGGGCAAACCTCCAAAGTTCAACATCAGAACTTTTCTGGTTGGAAGTGCAGAATGATGCTCTACTTAGAGAATCTGGATGTGCAACTACCAGAGATTGTAATGGAGGGTCCCTATGTACCAACCTCTGTTACAACTATAACTCCTGCTGTTGAAGGAGCTGCTCCTGAAATCAGAACTTTTGATGTGTTCAAACAGGTTGAGAAGATGAAGACTGCAAAGGAGATGTGGGATACTTTGTGTACTGTCTATGATGGACCCACAATCACACTTGACAACAGGATTAACAATCTTGTTAGACAGTATGAACTCTTCTTTGCAAAACCAAAGGAGACTCTCACTGAAACCTACACCAGGTTTACTGCTCTTGTAAATGATCTCAAAGCTGTTGGGATCACCAAGGACAGCTTGACTCTCGTAAACAAGTTCTTAGATGTTCTGCCTGAAGAATGGAATTATTTTTCTATAATTTTAAGGAATTCAGGTACCATCAAAAGTATGGATCTTGTTAACTTATATGGATCCTTACTGAATGATGAGCAGTCAAGGCAACAGAAGAGAAATGCCTTGGAAATATCTAAGAAAGGTGCAGCCTTTATGGCCAGTGTGAGACAACCTGTAAATCAAGTGAGTGATGTGTTCACTCAACCTGATCAACAGGCTGATGATAAGGACGAAATGTCTGATGAGGAAGACAATGCAGATATTGCTGAACTGGATGAGGAGCAAATGATAGCCATGCTTGTCAAAAGGTTCAACAAGAAAAGGTTTGGAAGGAATATGTTGTAAGGAAGTTCAAATGCTGTAAAAAAGAAAGCGTTTGACAAGCCAAAGCTGAGTGCTTCAAATGTGGCAAAACCGGACATATAGCAGCTGACTGTGTGTCAAAAGTTGTTGGTCAGTCATCCAAACCACACAAGACAAACAGGGATGATGGCTATAGGGCTAAGTACCTTATGGCTATGGCTAAGCTGAGAAAGTTGGAAAACTCAGTGGTTTCCAACCGGCAAAAGGGACTTATGGCAGAGACTTGTGACTGAGAGGAGTCTGATTCATCATCTGATGAAGAAGACAATAACTGTCTGATGGCCAACACTGATGTCCCATCAACAAGCAACTTCAAACAGGATCTGGCTGAAACTGAAGCTTTTAGCAGCTTGGAGAACTGGAATCCTACAATGATGTATAAGGTACAAAATTTTATGGATTACAGTTCTGAGGAAAAAGTTAAAATGTTTGAATATATGCTTGTTGATCTAAAAGCTGCTGTTAAGAAGCATGTTGTTTTATTATCTAAAATCTCTAAACTTAAAACTGATATTGAACAAAATCTAGTAAATTGGACAGCTTCCATAAGTTGGAAGCTGAGCTTGATGAATTAAAACACATCAATTCCATTTTACTGGAAGAAAAGAGAGAAACAGATATAAAACATGCTAAGCTTCAAAAGATAGTTGACTCTTGGTGCCAATCTGCACAAAAAGTCACCCACTGCATAAGTCAGCAAATTCCTTCACAAATCCAAGCCTATCTTGGAGGGGATTTTGATACAGCAGCTTCCATTGTTGAGGTTAATAATTTAAAAGAAGATTTGTCTACTCTTGGTGAGCTTCCAAACACTTTTATTCAAAAAGTGAATGGTAAATTAATCTCAACAAACAGGTTTGTCTGGCCTCAAAACACTGACAGCTCGTGTGAACCTAGCTCAAAAGTTGCTGATGAAATAAGTTTTCCATCAAATAAGCTTGCTAAGTGCTCTGCTGATTCACACAAGCAAAAGAAAGGAAAGCATGACCAAACTGCAGCTTTGGACACCAAACCTGTTGACAAAACAGGCTTTGGGTCTAAAGCTGATGTAAAAAGACATACTAATCCTTTTAATGCTGAACATTTTGAAAATAAGTTTTCAAAAGGTAAGCAGTCTGCCTTCAACAAGAGTAAGTCTCAGGCTGAAGGCAAACCTGCTGTGATTTCAAGTAAGTTTTCTAATCATAGTGGTAAACTAGTTTTAAATAAAAATAAGTCTTTCAAAACCAGAAACAATGATTATGTTGATAGGCAACATCAATCACATCTCAGGAAGAGCAAAGGGAAAGCCATTGCTCAGCCTGAGAGAGATGGGAATAGGTTTCCTAAACCTGTGGAAGTTCAAAAGCCAATTAAGCTTCCTATCTTTGACATTTGTCCTCCTAAAAAGAGGAAAGAAGAGACAGACAAAGCTGTGACTATTGAACTTTCCACTCAAGCTGTTGACTCATCAAAAAGTAATAAGTTTGCTAAACCTGCTGATGAAATCAACAGAAATAACTCCATGTGTATCTGAAAGCTCTCCTTCCAAAAATGCTAAAAGAAGAAAATGTTATAAATGTGGAATGAAGACACATCTGGACAAAGACTGTCCTGAAACTGAGGACATGAGGCCTGCTGACTCTGATGGTTCCCTCACTGCTAACACAAACAGTGTTGGAAACATCTCAGTCAATGAGAGTGGTATCCAAACTGATACCATTCAAATAGGAAATATTAGTTTTGATGTCACAAGTCCATCAACAAATGTTGATGAAGTAGGAGAACTCATCTCAGTGATGAGTTCCCCTAAAAATGACTAATATTCTTTTTGTCACTCTGCAGGAAAAACAACCATCCCAGGTCTGGTACTTGGATAGTGGTTGCTCAGGGCACATGACAGGTTGTAAGAACCTGCTGAGTGATCTCAGGCCTGAAAAAGGGGCAAAAGTCACATTTGGTGAAAATGTACAGGGATCCACTGAGGCATATGGAACTCTTAAAGCTGGTGCTGCAGTGTTCAAAAAAGTAGCCTATGTGGTTTGATTAAAACATAACCTTGTTAGCATAGGTCAACTGTGTGATGCTGGCTATAAGGTTAACTTTGATGAGCACCTGGGTTACATATGATCCCTAAGGCAAAGTTGTGCTGTGTGCTCAACGAAAGAAAGGTGTATATGTTGTGGACATACAATCTGCTGATCCCACAACTGAAACCTGTTTTCTCACAAGAACAAATGCAGACTTAAACTGGTTATGGCACAAAAGGCTGTCACACCTGAACTTTAAGAACATCAACAAACTCTGTAAGAAAGAGTTGGTGACAGGTTTGCCTTCTATGACCTTTGTTAAGGATAATCTATGCACAACTTGTGAGTAAGGCAAGTAGAGGAAATCATCATTTAAATCCAAACATAATTTTTCTATTGATACTCCTCTCGTCTTAATCCACATGGACTTGTTTGGACCTGTTAATGTCCCAAGTCTAGGAGGAAGAAGATATACTCTAGTAATGGTTGATGAGTTATCCAGGTACACATGGGTTATCTTCTTGAAGAGCAAAGGAGAGGCTGCTAGAAAAATTATTGGATTTGTGAAAAAGATGGAAATGCTGAACTCTGCCCAAGTGAAGCAGCTTAGAAGTGATCATGGTACTGAATTCAGAAACAGTACTCTTGAGGAGTTCTGTGAAGAGAAAGGAATCACTCAAAACTTTTCAGCTGTAAGAACTCCACAACAAAATGGAGTTGCTGAAAGGAGAAACAGAACTCTCATTGAAGCTGCTAGAACCATGATGTGTGCATCTGGTTTACCTTCATCATTTTGGGCTGAAGCTATTAACACTCCCTGCTTCACCCAAAACAGATCCTTAGTGGTAAAAAGGTTCAACAAGACCCCCTATGAGCTGCTCAAAGGGAGGAAGCCAAATGTCAGTTACTTCCATGTGTTTGGTTGTCCCTGCTTCATTCCGAATCAAAGGGACCAACTGGCAAAGTTTGAACCAAAAGCTGATGAAGGTGTGTTTGTTGGCTACTCTGCTATCTCCAAAGCCTACAGAGTGTACAACAACAAAAGAAAGGTGATAGATGAATCTATCAATGTCACCTTTGAAGAGTCCAAGAATGCTTCCACCAAAGCTGTTCCTGAATCAGTTCCAGGAGAACTAAACTTTGATGATCTTACGCATTCAAACAATGAAGAGGACTCAAAAGCTTCCACTACACCAAGTGTGGAACCTGCTAATCATGATGGGCATGATGATAATTATGTCAATACACCCTGTGTGAATAAGTGTACTGACCTAATTACAACTGCATGTCCTGAACCTATCAATGCTGATTTTCCTGGTTCCTCTGCTGATATGTTCAACAGTGGTCAATCATGTTCAACAAGTGAACAGGCTCAAGACAACAGTGTGTCTGAAAATCTGGAGAGCTGTTCAACAGGACCTGCTGAAGCTGCTGATAACTCAGGACAATCCTCATTGAAAAATGATCCTAAGTGGATCAGATGTCACCCCAATGAACAAATAATTGGTGACATCAAAAAGGGGTACAAACAAGGTGGGACAGCTTAGGGAACTTCTGTATGTTCTCTAGTTTTGTTTCACTAATGGAGCCAAAGAAAGTGGATGAAGCACTAAAAGATGCCAATTGGATCACTGCCATGCAAGAAGAACTCAATCAGTTTGAGAGAAACAAGGTATGGAAGCTGGTCCCTGCTCCTAAAGGTAAAGCTGGTCCCAATCATACCTCTGCAAGCTGCAAGAAGAAGTTTATGTCAAGCAGCCTCCAGGTTTTGAAAATGAACAATATCCAGGTTTTGTCTATAAGTTGGACAAAGCACTCCATGGTCTCAAACAAGCCCCTAAAGCCTGGTATGACACTCTTACTGAATTCCTTATGAGCAATGGGTATTCCAGAGGTAAAGTGGATACCACACAGTTCATAAAGAAGGTGAAATCTGATATTATGCTTGTTCAAATTTATGTGGATGATATAATATTTGGTTCTACCATTGAGCAGTTATGCAAGAACTTTTCATTACTCAAATCCAAATATGAAATGAGCATGATGGGAGACTTACTTTCTTTTTAGGATTACAGGTTAAACAAACCTCAACTGGAATTTTTATAAATCAAAGAAAGTATACCTTAGATCTCTTAAAAAAGTTTAAATTTGATCAAAGTTCTCCTATTAAAACCCCAATGGCAACCAATGTAAAATTGGATGCTGATGCCAGTGGCAAAGCTGTTTCAGTAACAGCTTACAGAGGTATGATTGGGAGCTTGCTATACTTAACTGCTAGTAGACCTGATATTATGTTTGCCACCTGTTTGTGTGCTAGGTTCCAAGCTGATCCAAAGGAATCTCATCTAGCTGCTGTTAAAAGAATCTTCTGATACCTGAAGGGTACACCAGGTTTGGGTCTTTGGTATCCCAAAGACTCAAGCCTTGAACTAACAGGTTATTCAGATTCTGATTTTGCAGACTGCAGGCTAGATAGGAAAAGCACAACAGGTGGGTGTCAACTCCTTGGTGGTAAGTTGATAAGTTGGTGTAGCAAGACGCAGAACTCAGTGTCTACTTCTACTACTTAAGCTGAGTACATTGCACCTGGAAGCTGCTGTGGGCAAATTCTGTGGATGCAGCATCAGCTTGAAGATTATGGGCTTGTGTATAGGAAACTTCCTATTCTGTGTGATAACACAAGTGCCATAGCCATTTCCAACAATCCAGTATTTCATTCAAGAACAAAGCATATTGAAGTCAGACATCACTTCATCAGAGATCACATTCAGAAAGGTAATGTGGAGGTAAGTTTTATTTCCACAAATGAACAGCTTGCAGACATTTTCACCAAACCTCTTGATGAAACCAGGTTTAATTACCTTGTCAGCAAGCTGGGCATGTTAAACAAATGTGACTAAGTGTCCTCAAAGGTCTAAGACTTTGTATGTCTCACACTGCTCAAGTTTCTCAGAACAGCTTAGACAGAACAGGCTATGCATGTTTTGTACTTAGCCATTTTTCTGAAATCCTTGAACAGCTTGAACATACACCAGGCTGAACAAAAACAGTTTACTCCTCCAGCCTGCTATAATGATCCATTCTTCACTCTGCTCATTCCCTCACACTGATTTACAAGACATTGTCTTGTAACCTGATCAGCTATTGGACACAACCTGTTCCTACATGGCTGAACAGGTTGAGGGAACAGCTTGAAGAATGAACAGCTTGTGATGACCCTGCTCATCACAGGTTTGACCAACAGCTTAGACCAACAGTTTTTAATTACCTTTCTTCAAAATTAAGTTACTTAATTTCTGTTTTTATTTAACTTAATTACTGCGGATAATGTGGGTTACGTGTGTTAGTGATTAAAAAGGACTCAAGTGGTCTGACAAACGGTCTGACATGGACAACCGTTCCGTTTTCCGTTAACGACTTTTTCAAATCAAACCGCCCAAATGTTTCTCTCTCATACCCTCTCACATTCAAATCCTATAAATACCTCATACTGTTTCATCTTCGTCTTCCTCACTACTATCATAACTCTCCTAAGAACCCTAAAAATCGACTAAGTGTCTTGTGCTTTTGCTACTTTCAATACTCTCAAAATGGCTCCCAGAAACAACCCCTTCCTACCAGTATTTGTTGGTGATGATGTGCAGAAACATTCATCAGTCACCACAATGCTAACCCTCAAACCCACTAACTACATTGCCAACCTCACAATCCCCAAAAATTATGTGGGGAAAGGTTATGATCAAATGGTGGAGTTTTAGACAGTTCATCCGTTGAACTATGCAATGACTGCTACTCCTGGTGTCCTGTACCAGGAGATGGTGTACGAGTTTTGGTACACTTGTTCCTACAACCCCAACACCAAAGTCATCACAGGGACTATTCTCAATGGGATTCAGACCATTGAGATCACTATTGATCTTCTCAGGGAAGTTCTTCATCTACCCGTTGTTGATTCATATGACATGCCTCAGCCTGAGAATGAACAAATGGGCAATCTGCTATGCTTCTGTGGTGTAGCAGAACCCAAAATTGGTGCTACGCTGTTCAGGAAGGATCTGTCTCCTACCTACAGCTTCTTGTTTGCCTCAGTGATGATGAGCTTCAGCAGCAAAGTTGGTTCATTTGACCAACTTAGCCGTGATGAAATCCCAATAGTCCTACAGCTGGTGGATGGGACTACAATGGACATGGCAAAGTGGATCTTTCTGAATTTGAGGAACTTGGTGCAGCAGGAGACAAGACCAGCTGCTGTTTGATACCCAAGGTTTCTGAGCGTCATATTCAGACACATTGGTGGTGAGCATCTGTATAACTCTCAGCCCCTACTTTATACTGCTGCCTTCCCTGTAATAGGGAATAGAGTTTTCTATACTGCTGTTCTTCCTGATGAACCTCCTCTATCAACACCAATGAGGAGGTTGTTAGGATTGGTGGAAGGACCCTCTGCTGTGAGGGTGGATCCAGAAGCAGCTCCCAAAAGAAAATCCAAAGCAAGGGTCAAGCTTGTTAAAATGTCCTTGGACATCACTGAAGTTGGGCCTGTGCAAAAGAAGGCCAAAACAGCTCAGTCTGAGTCTGCTCCCTTAGCCTCTGTGGCTGAGGGGGAGCAGACTCCTCACCCTGGGTCATCTGTTGACCCTGAAGCCTTTGTGGCTGGTGCCTCTATGGCACCTAAGACCATGGAACAGGCCAACCCAACTGTTCTTGACCCAGTCTCACACCCTGTCCAAACAGATCCTCTCCCCTCTCCTCAATCACCCACTTCATGCATCCTATACCACCGAAAAAGAAAATCAGCCCAAACAACCAGCTCCTCTGTTCCCTCTCAACATGGTTCAGTTGTAAGAGAAGCCACCCCTGCTGCCTCTCCTATTTTGGGAGAAGGTTCAGCACAATTGGAGCCTGCTTCACTCCAACCTGAGTCCACCCAGAGTCAACCTAAACCCTCTGGTTCCTCCCAACAGGAACCAGTTGTACAAAAGGAGATAACCACCTCAACTATTCCAGCCTCCCAACAGGCTGAGGATATTGAAAGACAGGAGTCCTCTCCACTCCACACTGTGTCCACACTGTCCCCACTCCAAACTTCTTTACACCCTGAGTCTGCACGAGGTGCCCACACTGCTGATATAGACCAATCAGCAGCTCAGCCTCAAACTTCTGCTCCCCATGATACAACTGCTCTACACCAAACAGCTGCTGAGGGACCAACAACCCAACCTGATGAACCTCAGGGATCATACCATCCCTTTGGTGAGGCTGCTCCTATGCAAACTCCATCAGCAGGTTTCACCACTTCTGATGTTGAAATGCATATTCCATCTCCCCATGATGAGGTGCTTTTACACCAAGCCACTGCAGAGGGAACACCCACTGGCCTTCATGAAGGTGTTGCAACACAAGCAGCATCTGAAAGGCCACTAACATCAACCCCCTCTCCTGATGATGCAGCTACAGCCGCTGCTGAGGGACCCTTTGACCCCTCCAAGCTGGGCCACATTACTTTTGCCCAGGCTATGGAGCTTCTCTCAAATGTTCCTCTTCCCTCTCCATCACATCCTCATACACCAGTCTCATCATCTTCTTCTCCATCAACCCAATCTAAACAGTCCACCCATACACCTCCATCTCCTAAAGACCTGCCTTTGAAGGATCAGCTTTCTCTTCTGACCAACAAAGTTAGTTCTTTAGAAACCTCTATGTCTTCTCTACCCTCTGTTATCTCAGACTCAGTGTCTGAACAGCTTAAGGGATTCTTTGATCTGTTCAAAGATTCCTTCCCTGCCACCCCACAAACTGATAATTCTCCACAGCTGCTTGCACTCACTGCACAGCTACAAACTGTGTCTACCTCCCTCTCCTCAATTGTTTCACTACAACAGGACTCTGTGTCCTCAATGACAGCTATTTCGCAACAGCTGTCATCTCTCCTCACTTCTACACTTCCTGCCACTCTGGCCAGCTTGAACACACTTATTGGATCCCTATCCAATTCCGTGTCATCAAACCTTGCTGATGTGCAAGATTCTCTTGAACTCCATCTTGCACAACTTCAAAGTTTGTTGTTCACAGCTTCTGATAGGGAAAACATTGTTAAGTTGACCTCGCTTGCTGATACCCAATCCTCTTCTCTTCAAACCTGTCTTTCACAGCTTGCAGAGGTGAAGGACAACCTGGCTTTCTTAGTGAATAGCCTGGTTGGCCCCAAGCCTGCTGCCAAAACTGCTGGCAAGCCTGCTGACTATGTGTCTTCAGGCAGACCAGGTGTTGAAGGTGCTGGTCCATCTCCTTCAAAGGGGGAGAAGTCGTCTACCTCGAAGACTAACTCTAAGGGGGAGAAAACTTCTTCTCCTAAGGAGAAATCAGTACCTGCAATACTTACTGGTCAACCAGCAGGACCATCTGCAACAGGTACAATGGAGGGTGCTTCCCAAAATACTCAGCTTACTCAGGCTGAAACTCCAAACCCTGCTCAGTCTAAAGGGGAGGAACTTATTCCTGAGGACAAGCCAAGCAGCAGAAGGAGGCATCTGATCTTACAAGAAGAAGAAGAAGAGGAGGAGCAAAGTACTGAAGTTGCTGTTACTACAACAGCTAAAGGAAAAGAAAAAGCAGCAGTTGATCCCCTACAGCAGAAAGCAGCAGAAAAAATTTCACAAAGCCAGGGCCAAAGAAATGGGTCTTCCTATGCACAAATATTTTGAGTTTAGAGAAGAACAGCTTCAAGCCCTGGAAGCTTTAAGGAAAGAAGAGGAATCCACCAAAGCTGCTAAGTCTCTTGCACTTCAAGAGGCAAAGAAAATCAAAATGTCCTCTCTTGAAGTGCAAAAGAAATTAATGGAAGCTGCTAAGGGATCAGCAGAAGAGAAGGAAGCAGAAAAAGAAAAAGGTGCTCTGGTCTCAGTGACCAAAACCCCAGTGCCTTCTGCTAGAGCTCAGTTCCACTTTGACAACTTGGCAAAAATAAAATTTCAGGATGTTGCTAATAGAAGGCTTGCCAAGGAAGCAATTGTCAAAGCTGTGCCCATATCAAGAAAAGGCAGTCAGTGGAAGTTGAAAATAACCAGAATGAGTGCAACAGGCCCAGAAATAGAAACATATGACTTCACTGATGTTGCACAAATGGGGTACAGAGAATGGATTGAGCTGGCAGTTGCTCTGAGCGAGTCTAAGTCAGAAACTGCAAAGACTGTCAGAGCATATGTCAAGAAGCTGATGGAGAGAGTGAAGAATCTTGGACTGATCTCCAAAGAAGTCAGTGAAAGTGTCTATGTGACACAACCAAAAATAAAGGCCAGGAGGACGAGGAAAGACTCTGAGCTGGAAGAACTCCTTATGATGATTGAACAAGGAGACTATGCTGTGGAAATCAAAGGAGTTAATCACAGCATGCCCAAAGGAGTGGAGTTTGAAGAAGGCAAGGTAATTGAAGAGCCTGAGTTAGGGGCATTTTTTGTAGATCCCTTAACCCAGAAAAAGTGTTTTCAGAGAGCTTCAGACCTACACAAAGTTGGTCTTAAGCAACTTGCAGCCTTCAGAATTGCCAATTCCTTCAGACAGTCCAGCAAATGGAGAGCAGCCATCTGGGATGAGCTGAGAGCTTTTTATGACAGAGGTGAGCTTCAAGATCCAAACTTCATGTTTCTCAGAGTTGAAATTCAAGATCTGGAAGAAACAAGGGAGGAACTTGAAAGAATGTTTGAAGAAGGACTGCCACCTCCAGTAAAGTGATGTCCATCTACCAATCAGGGTAGGTGAAGAATGGAAGATGTCCATCAATTGGACAGGCTTACCATTATTTGCTCCAAACACAAACAGTCCAAAATCTTTTGTACATTAGTTGTACTTTGTTACATATGTTGTAACTTTGCTTATTTACATTAGTTGTAATATACATTAGTACATTAGTTGTACTCTTGTAAAAACATGTGTCGTTTTATGTAATCAAGAATCAGTGTATATATAAACTGATCTTTTACTTTAATTTGATGTTGTAATTTTATTTCAGCAAATGTACTATAAAAATATATGGTGATTTTTGATAAGGCCAGCTTAGACTGGTTATTACAAATAGGGGGAGATTGTTAGGCACAAAAAGGCCTCAGTCAAACCTGTTCTGCATCTGAGGGGCAGATTATTAATCAAACCTGTTGATGCTTTTGAAGGTTGAATTTAAGGCCTATTATATGCCTTATTGAAACCTGAAAATGATTTGCAATATCAGTCTGAAGCTGTTCTATGTGTTGCATGTGTTGCAACAAAGGCAGTTTTGCCCAAGCTGTTCAGTCTGCTGAACAGGCTGGACATAAACTGTCTATGCTGCTCTACACTGGTGAGCAGCTTGGGCAGTTTACAAGTGTTCTGTTCTTTGTGAACAGAACTTGTTCTTTGTGAATAGGCTAAACACTTTATGTAATATGTTTCCAAGTCCTCATGTAGTGTTTTTGACTACAAGATCAGTTTACAAAGTCGAAGACAAAGTGGAAATCAAAACTGCTCAGCCTGCCCAAGCTGTTCTGTTACATGAAGACAAAAGAATATTTGAAAAAGGGTGATAGACCTTTTTCTGATATCAAAATAGGCCTTTACAAAGGAAAAAAAAACACAAAGTTGACATTCCTTATTCGGTTAAAGGCAATGCAACAGTAGACAAAGTGAAAAGACAAAAGTTCTGCCCACATGAAGACAAGTCTGCTTTTCAGAATGTGCAGAAAAGGTTATGTTGTCTTTTCAACAAGACTCTACCTTTTTCATTTCGTCCAATGAAGAAGCTTCACTTAGATTCTCTGAGTGAGTATAAAAAGAAACTTCTAAGGATTGAAAGATTAAGCCAAAAAGCTAAGTGCTGAAACCAAGAGTGAACGTGCATTCTAAGTAAGTCTTTCATGCATGCAAGTCTGCTTGAATAAAACAGTGCTCAGTGTCTAAGCTGTTCTTGTTCAAGCTGCTCCTCTGAGTCTTGTAAACGCAGTGAGTGATTCTTAGTGAGTGTATTCATTGTAACTAGTTTAAGTCTGTCTTAGGCTAGTTAAACATATTGTTGTATCTGTCATCTCAGCTTGCACCTTTCCGCATTCAAGCTCGTTTGTAATTAACATTTGTTGATAATACATACAAACATTGAGAAAATAGTGTGTAGTTTTTAAATAGCTATATTCAACCCCCCCCCCCCTCTACAGCTTAAGGCTACATACTTGGGTAACCTTTCGGGACCTACAGTTAGTACGATACATGTATATTTTTAATTGACAACGATGGGTTGGTATAAGTCATATTTACTTGTTACACGCCATGATGGATATGTATAGGTCGGTATTGGTTAAAACTACTTGTAATGGGTCTTAATGAGTTAGTACGACACATGTATACTTGTAATTGACGATGATGGGTCAGTATAAGCCATAATTAAGTGTTACACGTCATGATGGGTCTTAACGAGTTAGTATGATACATGTATACTTGTAATTGATGATGATGAGTCAGTATAAGTCATATTTACTTGGCACACGCCATGATGGGTATATATAGGTATTGGTTAAAAAATTTGTAACGGGTCTTAATGAGTTTGTATGAGAGATGTATACTTGTCATTGATGATAGTGAGTCGGTATAAGTCATATTTACTTGTTACATCCATGATGGATGTTTATAGTTCTTAATGGTTTATTTAATTGTTATTTAGTTTATAATCAAGTTCACTAATATATATATATATATTGTAGCTGGAAAATTTCGATGTTGTTTATAATCAAGTTTCCTAATGTATATAAATAAATATTATTATTTATTGAATTGCTTATATAATTATATGGATAATTAAAGTGTTAAATAATAAAAATAATTATTAGGATGTATATTATATATTATTATATTAGAGTTTAATTTAATTAAAACTATATATATATATATATATATATATATATATATATATATATATATATATATATATATATGTATGTATGTATGTATGTATGTATGTATGTATGTATGTATGTATGTATGTATGTATGTATGTATGTATGTATGTACTACTTATTCTGCAAGTGAGGACTACTTATCCATGGAGTCCCATATTAGATTGGAGTCCTGGAGTCCATATTAAATGTACATATTCATTACAATAAAATATTTTATTTCATGCAAAAATGTAATATATAAATGTTCAAAAGTGAACTACTGTTGAACAATTCACACAATTTGAAGTTCATTACGATAAAAATGTTATATTTCATGCAAAAATACAATATGCACATGTTCAAAGTGCATAATTAGATCACATGTGCATATTGTTTAAATATTATAATTTTGCATGATATAGAAATTTTTGTTATCATTATAACTTCAAATGATGTGAACTCGTCAATTGTAATGCACTTTTGAACATGTGTATATTATACTTTTGTATAAAATAAAACATTTTATTGTAATGAACATGTTCATATAATATTGGACTCCAGGACTCCAATCTAATATGGGACTCCATGGAACTTTTATATATATATATATATATATATATATATATATATATATAGACACACACACACACATACATATATTTACTTACATTTTTGGTCCTATTATTTCATTGAAATTATGGAATTTGTCACTGGGTCCGAAAATTTATGGGTTTGGTCCCTCCCGACCTGCCTTATTTGAGTTTTTGGTCCCTGGAGTTAACCCCCTCTATTTCCCACCGTTAACTATACCCATGTGCAGTACACATGAGGACTTTATTGTCCTTTTACACTTTCCCTCTCATTTGGCAATAAATTACCCCAATCTCTCAAAAGTTTACACGCTTTCAAGATTTATACGAATGACAAGGATGGTACTATGTTCTTGTGGATACCCTACTGTGATTCGCACCTTCTGAAAACTCCATCAAACCCTGGGCGTAGGTTTTTGTTAGATTTAAAATTGTGACAGTTTCAGGGATCTAAATGTAATAAATAAAACTTAGTTTTGTGGCTATTTTGTAAGGATTCCAACATTGATGTAAATACACCAAAAGGTCAACCTATGGGTTTGGATAGTATCTGAATCTGTTTCTTTGTTTATATATAGATGGTTTTCTAGGTTTGCATGTAATCTTTCAGCACTTTGTACGTACGTGAATTTGCAATCTAAGGTTTCTCTAATTCCTTTGAATATTCTTATTGTTCCTATTATTATTATCATATTATTCTTCATGTTCTTGATTATATCGTTGAATATATTGAATCTTGATTGAATGCTTCATAAATGGGAATTAAAATTGGTATCAGAGCCTAAAGATTGGTTTTAAAGTGTTTATACCTTCAGTTTTTTCGAAATTTTTGCATGAAAATATTGGAATGTTTCTTGAAAATTGTTAAAGTTATTGAAAGTTCTTCGTGTTTTTCGAAGAACACCTCTGTTTGATCTTTGAAATCGAAATTTCTGAACTGTTTGTGGTTAAATCTCGTTTGATACTATATTCCTTCAGGTGAGCATCTTACTGTTTAATCACAAATTCGTGAAAGAAAGTATATTTGATTCCAAAAATCATTCAGATCAGTGCTTAATCTCTATTAAAGTCGTTGAAGTTTATAATTGTTCTTCATCCAAGAGTTACAACTCTCGGATATAACTGAGAATTGTTTTAATTGAATGAATTTTTTTAAGTCCATATTATAGTTCATGGTTCATCTGAGAGTTACAACTCTCGGATCACACTGATTGTGTCTTATCTGTGTTATTGCCCAGGTATTATCAACTTCATCCGCAAGTTACAACCTGCGGATCACAAGGCACACACAACACAATTACTATACATTCTAAGTTATTCAACTTTGCACTTCATCCGAGAGTAACAACTCTCGGATATAGCTTCATCCGCATGTTACAACCTACAGATCACAAGGAACACACAACATTGTTTCAAAATATTCTTAATCATTCACTTTCCAACTTCATCAGAGAGTTACAACTCTCGGATATACCTTCATCCGCAAGTTTTTCCACTACACTTAGAATATTCTTGATTCTCACTTAGTTGTGTCTTGCAATCTAAGCAATAAACACTTACCAACCTCGGTCCAACGGAGCGCTCAACATGAACCGCGATACTCTTGCAATGGGATCAGACGTCAGGCCTCCAACCTTGTATCGGGGACGCTACACTCTGTGAAAATCCCGATTCCTAGATTTCAAAGAATGACAAGAGTTGGCTGATGACATTCTAGACTTAATCTACAATGGTCCAGCACAATTCACTCGTCCTCTTCCAGACCAAGATGACCTTAGAGAAGATGGAAAACAAGGGAGTTCACACGCCTACTCAACTGAACCAGATAAAGGCTGATAGGATAGCTCGATCGTTCATCATATAGGCTATTCCGGATGAAATATACATCAATATAGATAGTTTTAAGACTGCTCGAGTGATGTGTGAGAATATTAAGAGGCAAATGCAAGACAATGATCGGAATGCTAAACAACGTGAAGGGAATGCTCTCAACAACTACGATATGTTTTCGGCAAAGGATGGAGAATCACTAGAGACTACGTATCATCGGTACTGCATACTATCGAACGAACTCCGAAATAATGGAGTCAACAAATCTCAAGTAGAGCTGAATAGGAAGTTCGTAAACTCTCTGAAACCAGAATGGAAATAATTCGTATGGTTAATTTGAGAGATCAACGTGTTAGGCACAAAAAGGCCTCAGTCAAACCTGCTCTACATCTGAGGGGAGATTTTTAATCAAACCTGTTGATGCACTTGAAGGTATAATTTAAGGCCTGTTTCTGCCTTATTGAAACCTGAAAACTGATTTGCAATATCAGCCTAAAGTTGTTTACCATGTTGCATTCGTTGCAACAAAGGCAGTTTGACCAAGCTGTTCTGTCTGCTGAACAGGCTGGACACAAACTGTCTACGTTGCTCTATTCTGTTGAGCAGCTTGGACAGTTAACAAGTGTTCTGTTCTTTGTTAACAGAACTTGTTCTTTGTGAACAGGTTAAACACTTCATTGGAATATGTTTCCAAGTCCTCATGTATTGTTTTTGGCTACAAGATCAGTTTACAAGTCGAAGACAAAGTGGAAAACAGAACTGCACAGCCTGCCCACGTTGTTCTGTTTCATGAAGACAAACGGATATCTGAAAAGGGTGACAGACCTTTTCTTATATCAAAATGGCATTAGCAAAAGAAGAAAGATGCAAAGTTGACATTCCTCTTTTGGTTAAAGCCTTATGCGACAGTGACAAAAAGGAAAAGACAAAGATTCTACCATGTGAAGACAAAGATACTTTATCAGAAAGTGCAGAAAGGTGTTTTGTCCTTTTGGAACGACTCTCCACTATCTCATCTGTCCAATGAAGAAGCTTCACTGAGATTCTCCTTTTAGAGTATAAAAGGAAGCTTCTAAGGATTATGAGCAATCAAGAGTGTGAAATCAGAATGTGCATTGAAGTGTGTTATTCCATGCATGCAACTCTGCTTATATAAAACAGTAGAGTGTGTCTAAGCTGTTCTTGTGTAAGTTGTCCATCTGAGTCTTGTAAAAACAGTGAGTGCATCTAAGTGAGCATAGTCATTGTATCTAGTCTGAGTGTGTCTTAGATTAGTTGAACAACTGTTGTATCTGTCATCTCAGCTTGAACCTTTCCGCATTCAAGCTTGTTTGTAATTAACACTTGTTAATAATATACACAAACATTGAGAAAAAGATTGTTAAGTTTTAAATAGTTGTATTCACCCCCCCTCTACAGCTTAGAACTATACACTTGGGAAACCTTTTGGGACCTACAACTGGTATCAGAGCAGATAGAGTGTGTGTCAACTCTAGATCTCTTATTCTCCCTACTTTCCCATGGACAACGGTGCTGTAAATTCCTCATCCTACTATGACAATGGGTCAATGGCCAAACCCCCAAAGTTCAATCATCAGAACTTCTCTGGCTGGAAGTGCAGAATGATGCTCTATTTAGAGAATCTGGATGTACAACTACCAGAGATAGTAATGGAGGGTCCCTATGTGCCAACCTCTATTACTACCATAACTCCTGCTGTTGAAGGCGCTGCCCCTGAAATCAAAACCTTTGAGAAGGCCAAAGCTCAATTGTCTGATGAAGACAAAACACTGGTTGCTCTGGATGCAAAAAGCCAGGAATAACCTGGTTATCTCTCTGCCTGATGATGTGTTCAAGCAGGTCGAGAAGATGAAGACTGCAAAGGAGATGTGGGATACTTTGTGTACCGTCTATGATGGACCCACAATCACACTGGACAACAGGATTAACAATCTTGTTAGACAGTATGAACTCTTCTTTGCAAAACCAAAGGAGACACTCACAGAAACCTACACCAGGTTTACTGCTCTTGTTAATGATCTCAAAGTTGTTGGGATCACAAAGGACAGATTGACTCTGGTGAACAAGTTCTTGGACATCTTGCCTAAAGAGTGGAACTACTTTTCTACAATTTTGAGAAATTCAGGTACCATCAAAGGTATGGATCTTGTAAACTTATATGGATCCTTACTAAATGATGAGCAGTCAAGGCAGCAGAAGAGAAATGCCTTGGAAATGTCCAAGAGAGGTGTTGCCTTAGTGGCCAGTGTGAGACAACCTGTTGGGCAGGTATGTGATGTGTTCACACAACCTGATCAATAGGCTGATGATGAAAGAGAGGAAATGTCTAATGAGGAAGACAGTGCAGATCTTGTTGAGCTTGATGATGAGCATATGATAGCAATGCTTGTCAAAAGGTTCAACAAGAAGAGGTTTGGAAGAAATATGTTGCATCGGAACTCAAATGCTGTCAAGAAGAAGGCATTTGATAAATCTAAAGCTGAGTGCTTCAAATGTGGAAAAACAGGCCATATAGCGGCTGATTGTGTGTCAAAAACTGTTGGACAGTCTTCCAAACCATACAAGACTAACTGGGATGATGGCTATAGGGTTAAGTACCTTATGGCCATGGCTAAGCTAAAAAAGTTGGAAAACTAAGAGTCTTCCAACAAGCAAAAACGACTGATGGCAGAGACATGAGACTGGGAGGAGTCTGATTCATCCTCAGATGAAGAAGACAGCAATTGTCTGATTGCCAATATGGATGTCCCATCAACTAGCAACTTCAAATAGGATTTGGCTGAAGCTGAAGCCTTCAGCAGCTTAGAGAACTGGAACCCTACAATGATGTACAAGGTACAAAATTTTATGGCTTACAGTTCTGATGAAAAAGTAAAAATGTTTGAATATATGCTAGTTGATTTAAAAGCTGCTGTTGAGAAGCATAGTGTTTTACTATCTGAAATCTCTAAGCTTAAAACTGATCTTGAAATTAAAACTAAAACACATCAACTCTATTTTACTGGAAGAAAAGAGAGAAACAGATGTAAAACATGCAAAGCTTCAAATGAAAGTTGACTCTTGGTGCCAATCAGCACAAAAAGTCAGCCATTGCATCAGTCAGCAGATCCCTGCACAAATCCAAGCCTATCTTGGAGGGGATCTTGACAAAGCAGCTTCCATCGTTGAGATTAATAATCTGAAAGATGACTTATCCACTCTTGGTGAGCTTCCCAGTACTTTCATTCAAAAAGTTAATGGAAAGCTAGTCTCAACAAACAGGTTTGTCAGGCCTCAAAATACTAACAACTTGTGTGAAAAAGCTCCAAAAGCTGATAATGGAATGTGCTCCATTAAATCTGCCTGTAAAGTGCTCTGCTGATTAACACAAATAAAAGTAGGGTAAACATGTTCAAGCTGCAGCAGTGGACACTAAACCTGTTGACAAAACAGGATCTCGGTCCAAAGCTGATGGTAAGAGACATGTTAATCCTTTTGATGCTAAACATTTTGAAAATAAGTTTTCAAAAGGTAAGCAGCCTGCTTTCAACAAGGGTAAGCCTCATGTTGAAAGCAAATCTGCTGTGGTTTCAAATAAGTTTTTAAATCATAGTGGAAAACTGGTTATAAATGGAAATAAGTCTTTCAAAACCAGAAATAGTGACTATGCTGATACACAGCATCAATCACATCTCAGTAAGGGCAAAGGCAAAACCATTGCTCAGCCTGAGAAATCTGGGAATAAGTTTCCCAAACCTGTGGAAGGTCAAAAATCAATCAAGCTTCCTGTTTTTGACATCTGTCCTCCCAAAAAGAGGAAAGAAGAAACAGGCAAAGTTGTTGCTATTGTGCCTTCCACTCAAGCTGTTGATTCATCGAAAAATAGTAATAGGTTTACTAAAACTGCTGATAAAATCAACAGAAATAATTCAGAATGTGTTTCTGAAAACTCTTCTTCCAAAAATGCTAAAAAGATAAAATGCTATAAATGTGGGAAGAAGACACACATGGCCAAAGACTGTCCTGAAACTGAGGACATCAGGCCTGTTGACTCTGCTGGTTCCATCATTGCTAAAACAAGCAGTATTGGAAGTAACTTAGTCAATGAGAGTGGTATTCAAACTTATAGCATTCAAATAGGAAATATTATTGTGGATATTACTAGCCCATCAACAAATGTTGATGAAGTAGGAGAACTCATCACAATGGTGAGTTCCCCTAAAAGAAACTAATATTTTCCTATGACATTCTATAGGACAAACAACCATCCCAGGTTTGGTACTTGGACAGTGGCTGCTCAGGACACATGACAGGTTGCAAGGACCTGCTGAATGATCTCAGGCCTGAAAAAGGGCCAAAAGTCACCTTTAGTGACAACGTACAGGGATCCACTGAGGGATATGGAACTCTTAAAGCTGGTGCTGCAGTGTTCAAAAGAGTAGCCTATGTGGTTGGGCTAAAACATAACCTTGTTAGCATAAGTCAACTGTGTGATGCTGGCTACAAGGTTAACTTTGATGACTAATCGGGTTACATATTGGATCCCCAAGGTAAAGTTGTGTTGTGTGCTCAACGAAACAAAGGTGTATATGTTGTGGACATGAAATATGCTGATCCCACAACTGAAACCTGCTTCCTTACAAGAACAAATGCAGATTTAAACTGTTTATGGCACAAAAGGCTGTCACACCTGAACTTCAAGAATGTCAACAAACTCTGTAAGAAAGAGTTGGTAACAGGTTTGCTTGTGAGAATGGCAAGCAGAGGAAATCATCTTTTAAATCTAAGCATAATTTTTCTATTGATACTCCTCTCTTCTTAATCCACATGGACTTGTTTGGACCAGTTAGTGTCCCAAGTCTAGGAGGAAGAAGATACACTCTAGTAATGGTTGATGAGTTCTCCAGGTTTACATGGGTGATCTTTCTGAAGAACAAAGTAGAGAGGCTGCTAGAGAAATCAATGGATTTATCAAAAAGATGGAAATGCTGAACTATGCATAAGTGAAGTAGCTTAGAAGTGATCATGGTACTGAGTTCAGAAACAGTACTCTTGAGGACTTCTGTGAAGAAAAAGAGATCTCAAAAACTTTTCAGTAGTAAGAACTCCACAACAAAATGTAATTGCTGAAAGGAGAAACAGAACCCTCATTGAAGCTTCTAAAACCATGGTGTGTGCATCTGGTTTACCTTCATCATTTTGGGCTGAAGCTGTTAACACTGCCTGCTTCACCCAAAACAGATCCTTAGTGGTGAAAAGGTTCAACAAAACTCCCTATGAGCTGCTCAAAGGGAGGAGGCCAAATATTAGCTACTTCCATGTGTTTGGATGTCCCTGTTTCATTCTGAATCAAAGGGATCAACTGACAAAGTTTGAACCAAAAGCTGATGAAGGTGTGTTTATTGGATACTCTGCTATCTCCAAAGCCTACAGAGTGTACAACAACAAAAGAAAGGTGATAGATGAATCTATCAATGTCACCTTTGAAGAGTCCAGGAATGCCTCAACCAAAGCTGATCCTGAATAAGTTTCAGGAGGATTCAACTTTGATGATCACATGCATTTAAACAGTAAAGAGGACTCAAAAGCTTCCACTACACCCAAAGTGGAACCTGTTAACCATGATGGGCATGATGATAATTATGTTAATGCACCCTGTGTGAATAAGTGTAATGACTTAATTACAACTTCATGTCCTGAACCAATCAATGCTGATTTTCCTGGAATCTCTACTGATGTGTTCAACAATGGAGAGTCATGCTCAACAAGTGAACAGGCTCAAGACATCAGTGTGTCTGAAAATCTTGAAAGATGTTCAACATGCAAACAACTCAGAAGAATCCTCATTGAAAAATGATCCTAAGTGGATCAGGTGTCACCCCAATGATCAAATAGTTGGTGACATCAACAAAGGGGTACAAACAAGATGGGACAGCTTAGGGAACTTTTGTATGTTCTCTAGTTTCGTGTCTCTCATGGAGCCAAAGAAAGTGGATGAAGCACTTAAAGATGCCAATTAAATCACTGCCATGCAAGAGGAACTCAATCAGTTTGAGAGAAACAAGGTATGGAAGCTGGTCCCAGCTCCTAAAGGTAAAACTATAAATGGCACCAAATGGGTTTACAGGAACAAGATGGATGAGCAAGGTCATGTCATTAGAAATAAGGCAAGACTTGTTGCTCAGGGCTATAGACAGGAGGAAGGCATCGACTACGATGAAACATTTGCTCCTGTGGCCAGGCTAGAGGCAATTCGTTTGATTCTCGCCTACGCTGCTCATAAGAGCATGAAGGTATTTCAAATGGATGTGATGAGTGCATTTTTGAATGGAAAGCTGCATGACGAAGTTTATGTCAAGCAGCCTCCAGGTTTTGAAAATGAACATCATCCAGGTTTTGTCTATAAGTTGGACAAAGCTCTCTATGGTCTAAAACAAGCCCCTAGAGCCTGGTATGACACTCTTACTGATTTTCTAATGATCAATGGGTATTCCAGTGGTAAAGTGGATACCACACTATTCATAAAGAAGGTGAAGTATGATATTATGCTTGTTCAAATATATGTGGATGACATAATATTTGGTTCTACAAATGAGAAATTATGCAAGAATTTTTCATTAATCATGAAATCAAAATATGAAATGAGTATGATGGGAGAACTTACTTTCTTTTTGAGATTACAGGTTAAACAAACCTCAAATGGAATTTTCATAAATCAAAGAAAGTATACTTTAGATCTATTGAAAAAGTTTAAATTTGATCAAAGTTCTCCTATTAAAACCCCAATGGAAACCAATGTAAAATTGGATGCAGATGCCAGTGGCAAAGCTGTTTCAGTAACAGCTTATAGAGGCATGATTGGGAGCTTGTTGTACTTAACTGCTAGTAGACCTGATATCATGTTTGCTACCTGTTTATGTGCTAGGTTCCAAGATGATCCAAAGGAATCACATCTAGTTGTTGTAAAAAGAATCTTCAGATACCTGAAGGGTACACCAGGTTTGGGTCTTTGGTATCCCAAAGACTCAAGTCTTGAACTAACAGATTATTCAGATTCTGATATTGCAGGTTGCAGGCTAGACAGGAAAAGCACAACAGGTGGATGTCAAGTCCTTGGTGGTAAGTTGATAATTTGGTGTAGCAAGAAGCAAAATTCAGTTTCTACTTCTACTGCTGAAGCTGAGTACATTGCTGCTGGAAGCTGCTGTGGGCAGATTCTGTGGACGTAGCATCAGCTTGAAGATTATGGACTTGTATATAGGAAAACTCCTATTCTGTGTGACAATACAAGTGCCATAGCTATCTCCAACAATCCCGTGTTTCACTCCAGAACAAAGCATATAGAAGTCAGACATCATTTCATCAGGGACCACATTCAGAAAGGTAATGTGGGGGTAAGTTTTATTTCCATTGATGAACAGCTTGCAGACATTTTCACCAAACCTCTTGATGAAAACAGATTTAATTATCTAGTTAGCAAGCTGGGCATGTTAAACAAAAGTGACTAAGTGTCCAAAATGTTCTAAGTCATTATATGTCTCACACTGCTCAAGTTTCGCAAAACAGCTTAGACAGTTAAGGCTATGTATGTTCTATACTTCGCCGTTCTCTGCAAAACTTGAACAGCTTGAGCATATAACAAGTTTGACAACAACAGCTTATATGTCAAGCCTGATCTGATGTTCAAACCTCCACCCTGCTCACTCCTTCAATCTGTCATACAAGACACTGTCTTGTAACCTGATCAGCTATTATACACAACCTGTTGTTACATAGCTGAACAGGTTGAAGGAACATCCTGAAGAGTGAACAGCTTGTGATGACCCTGCTCATCACAGGTTTGACCATCAGCTTGGACCATCAGTTTTAATTACCTTTCTTCACAATTAAGTTACTTAAAATTTGTTTTTATTTAACTTAATTACTGTGGATAATGTGTGTTTACGTGTGTTAGTGAATAAAAAGGGCTCAAGTGGTCTGACAAACGGTCTGACATGGAAAACCGTTCCGTTTTCCGTTAACGACCATTTCAAATCAACCGCCCAAATGATTCTCTCTCATACCCACTCACATTCAAATCTTACAAATACCCCCTACTGTTTCATCTTCGTCTTCCTCACTACTTCCATAACTTCCTAAGAACCCTAAAAATCGACTAAGTGTCTTGTGCCTCTCCTACCTTCACTACTTCCCAAAATGGCTCCCCAAAACAACCCCTTTCTACCAGTGTTTGTGGGTGCTGATGTTTAGAAACATCCATCAGTCACCACAATGCTAACATTGAAACCTACCAACTACCTTGCTAACCTAACCATCCCCAAAATCTATGTGGGGAAAGGCTACGAAGATATGTTGGAGTTTTTGAAAGTTCATCCGTTGAACTATGCCATGACTACCACTCCTGGTGTCCTGTACCAGGAGATGGTGAATGAGTTCTGGTACACCTATGCCTACAACCCAGACACCAAATTCATCAAGGGCACCATACGCAATGGAACTCAGACCATTGAGATCTACATTCGTTTGATCAGGGAAGCTCTTCTTCTTCCTGTGGCTGAAACATATGATCAGCCACAGTCTGAAGATGAACAGATGATGAATTTGTTGCACTTCTGTGGTGTAGCAGAACCAAAAGTTGGAGCTACGTTGTTCAGGAAGGGCTTGTCCCCTACTTACATTTTTTTATTTGCCTCAGTGGTTATGTGTTTCAGTAGTAAGGTTGGTTCATTTGACCAACTAAGCCGTGATGAGATTCCTATTGTCCTACAGTTGGTGGATGGGACTACTATCTACATGGCCAGATGGATTTTCATGAATCTGAGGAATATGGTGCAGTAGGAGACACGTCAGCTGCAGTTCGTTATCCCAGATTTCTGAGCCTCATTTTCAAGCACGTTTGTGGTAAGCATCTGTATAACTCTCAGCCTTTACTTCGTACTGCTGCATTTCCAGTTATAGGAAATAGAGTTTTCTACACTCCGGTTCTCCCAAATGAGCCTCCTCTATCTACCCTAATGAGGAGGTTGTTAGGATTGGTAGAAGGACCCTCTACTGTGAGGGTGAATACAGAAGCTGCTCCCAAAAGAATATCCAAAGCCAGGGCCAAGTTTGTTAAAAGGACCTTGGAAACGACTGAAGTTGTGCCTGTCCACAAGAAGGCCAAAACAGCTAAGTCTAAGTCTGCACCCTCAGCCTCTGTGGCTGAGGGGGAGCAGGCTTCTCACCCTGGTTCATTTGTTGGACCTGAAGCCTCTATGGCTGGTGCCTCTGTGGCACCTGAGACTATGGAACACACCAACCCACCTGTTTCTACCCCAGTCTCCAAACCTGTCCAATCTGAACCTCTCACCTGTCCACAATCACCCACCTCATCTATCAAATCCTACCAAAGAAAATCCCTTGCCAAAAAGAAACCAAAAACCACCACAACCCAAACTAGCCCCTCTGTTCCCTCTCAACATGGTTCAGTTGAAAAAGAAGCTACCCCTGCTGCCTCTCCAATTTTGGGAAAAGGTTCAGCACAATTGGAGCATGCTTTACTCCACCCTGTGACAACCCCAAGTCAGCCTAGACCCTCTGGTTCCTCCCAACAGGAGCCAGTTGTACATATGGAAACAGCCACATCAACTATTCCAGCCTCCTAACAAGCTGTAAATATTGAAAGACAGGAGTTCTCTCCACTCCATACTGAGTCCACACTGTCCCCACCTCATATTTCTCTACACCCTGAGTCTGCACGAGGTGCCCACACTGCTGGCTTAGACCAACCAGCAGCTCAGCCTCAAACTTCTGCTCCTCATGATGCAGTTGTTCTACACCAAACAGCTGCTGAAGGACCCACAACTCAAGCTGATGAACCTCAGGGAACAGAACATCCCTTTGGTGAGGCTACTCCCATATGGCAAACTCCATCAGCAGGTTTCCCCACTGTTGATGTTGAAATGCAAATCTCATCTCCCCATGATGAGGTACCTTTAGATCAAGGTACGGCAGAGGGAACCACTACTGGCCTAAATGAAGGTGCTGCAAAACAAGCAGTGTCTGAAAGGCTACCATCCTCTACCCACTCTCCTGATGATGCAGCTACAGCCACTGTTGAAGGACCCATTGATCCCTCCAAGCTGGGCAACATTACTTTTGCCCAGGCTATGGAGCTTCTTTCTAAAATACCCTCTCCTTCTACATCACATCCCCATACACCAGCCTCATCCTCTTCATCTCCATCTACCCACTCTAAACAATCCAACCATACACCTCCATCCCCTAAAGACCTGCCATTGAAGGATCAGCTTTCCCTGCTGACCAACAAAGTTGGTTCTTTAGAAACTTCCATGTTTTCTCTATCCTCTCTCATTTCAGACTCTGTGTTTGCACAGCTAAAGGGATTCTTCGATGTGTTCAAGAATTCCTTTCCATCCACTCCTCAAACTGATACCTCCTCTCAGCTGCTTGCACTCACTGCACAGCTGCAAAGTGTCTCCACTTCCCTCTCCTCAATTCTTTCACACCAACAGGACTCTGTGTCCTCTACGACAGCCATTTCCCAACCGCTGTCCACTCTCCTCACTACTTGCAATACTACACATCCTACCACCTTGGCCAGCCTAAACACTCTCATCGTGTCTCTATCAAATTCTGTGTCAACAAATCTTGCTGATGTGCAGGACTCTCTTGAGTTACATCTTGCACAGCTTCAAAGTTTACTATTCACAGCTTCAGATAGAGAAAATATTCTAAAGTTGACCTCTTTTGCTGATTCCCAATCCTCTTCTCTTCAAACCTATCTTTCCCAAATTGTAGAGGTGAAGGATAACCTGGATTTCTTAGTGCATAGCCTGGTTGGTTCCAAGCCTGCTGCCAAAACAGCTTCAAAGCCTGCTGCATTTGTTTCTTCAGGCAGACCAGTTGTTGAAGGTGCTGGTCCATCTCCTTCAAAGGGGGAGAAGTTGTCTGCCTCTAAGATTAAGTATAACGGGGAGAAAACTTCTTCTCCTAAGGAGACATCAGCTCCTACTGGTCAAACAGCAGGTGCATCTGGAACAGGTACTGGTCCAGCTGAGGGTGCTTCTCATCTACCTGAAGCTGCTCAGCCTACTCAGGCTGAATCTCCAAACCCTACACAGTCTAAGGGGGAAGAATTCATTTCTGAGGACAGGCCAAGCAGCAGAAGGAGGCACCTCATTCTGGAGGAAGAAGAAGAAGAAGACATTCCTGAAGCTGTTACTACTACAACAACCAAAGGAAAAGAAAAGGCAGTGGTTGATCCTGACTACCAGAAAGCAGCTGAGCTAAAATTTGACAAAGTCAGGGCCAAAGAAATGGGTGTTCCCCTTGAAAAATACTATGAGCTCAGAGATGAACAGCTCAAAGCCCTGCAAATTCTCAGAAAAGAATAAGAATCTACCAAAGCTGCCATATCTCTAGCATTCAAAGAGGTAAGAAAAAGCAAAATGTCTTTTTTGGATGTACAGAGAAAACTGCTGGAAGCTACTAGAGAATCAGCTGGTGCGAAGGATAGTGTACATGAAAAGGGTGCTCTGGTCTCTGTGACCAAACCAAAGCAAGCATCCTCTGCAAGAGCCCAGTTCCACTTTGACAACCTGGCAAGGAAAAAGTTTCACAATGTTGCTGACTGAAGGCTTGCCAAGGAAGCAATTGTCAAAGCTGTCCCCACATCAAAAAAAGGAAAACAGTGGAAATTGCAAATAACCAGAATGGGTGCAACAGGCCCAGAACTGGAAACTTATTACTACACTAATGTTACACAGATGGGGTACAGGGAATGGGTTGAGCTAGCAGTTGCCTTGAGCCAGTCTAAGTCTGAAACGGCTAAGACTGTCAGGGCATATGTTAAAAAGCTGATGGAGAGAGTGAAAGATCTTGTCCTGATTTCAAAAGAAGTAAGTGAGGGTGTCTCTGTGACATACCCCAAAATAAAGGCCAGGAGGACAAGAAAGGATTCTAAGCTGGAGGAACTCCTCATCTTAATTGAACAAGGTGGTTATGCTGTTGAGATGAAAGGAATTGACTACAGCCTGCCTAGTGGAGTAGAGTTTGAAGAAGGCAAAATTATTGAAGAACCTGAATTGGGGGAATTTTTTGTAGATCCCTTAACACAGAAGAAGTGTTTTCAGAGAGCATCAAATCTATACAAAGTGGATCTGAGACAGCTTACAGCCTTTAGACTTGCAACTTCATTCAGGCAATCCAGCAGGTGGAGAGCAGCCATCTGGGACCAGCTAAGATATTTTTATGAGAGAGGTGAACTTCAAGATCCCAAGTTTATGATCCTCAGAGTTGAGATTCAAGATCCGGAGGAGGCAAGGGAAGAACTTGAAAAGATGTTTGAAGGACCACCTCCGTTGGAGTAAAGTCCACCTACCATCTAGGTAGGTGAAGAATGGAAGCTGTTCATCTGTTGGACAGGCTTGCCATTATTTGCTCCCAACATCAACAGTCCAAGTTGTTGAACTCTCTTGTACATTAGTTGTACTTTGTTACATATGTTGTAACTTTGCTTATTTACATTAGTTGTAATATACATTAGTACATTAGTTGTACTCTTGTAAAAACATGTGTTGTTTTCTGTAATCAAAATCAGTATGTATATAAACTGATCTTTTACTTTACCATGATGTTGAAATTATTTCAGCAAATGTACTGTAAAAATACATAGTGATTATTGATTAAATCAGCTCAGACTGATTATTGCAAATAGGGGGAGATTGTTAGGAACAAAAAGGCCTCAGTCAAACCTGCTCTACATTTGAGGGGGAGATTTTTAATCAAACCTGTTGATGCACTTGAAGGTATAATTTATGGCCTGTTTCTGCCTTATTGAAACCTGAAAACTGATTTGCAATATCAGCCTAAAGTTGTTTACCATGTTGCATTCGTTGCAACAAAGGCAGTTTGACCAAGCTGTTCTGTCTGCTGAACAGGCTGGACACAAACTGTCTACGCCGCTCTATTCAGTTGAGCAGCTTGGACAGTTTACAAGTGTTCTGTTCTTTGTTAACATAACCTGTTCTTTGTGAACAGGTTAAACACTTCATTGGAATATGTTTCCAAGTCCTCATGTATTGTTTTTGGCTACAAGATCAGTTTACAAGTCGAAGACAAAGTGGAAAACAGAACTGCACAGCCTGCCCATGCTGTTCTGTTTCATGAAGACAAACGGATATCTGAAAAGGGTGACAGACCTTTTCTTATATCAAAATGGTATTAGCAAAAGAAGAAAGATGCAAAGTTGACATTCTTCTTTTGGTTAAAGCCTTATGCAACAGTGACAAAAAGGAAAAAACAAAGATTCTGCCATGTGAAGACAAAGATACTTTATCAGAACATGGGAGAAAGGTGTTTTGTCCTTTTGGAACGACTCTCCACTAACTCATCTGTCCAATGAAGAAGCTTCACTGAGATTCTCCTTTTTGAGTATAAAAGGAAGCTTCTACGGATTATGAGCAATCAAGAGTGTGAAATCAGAACGTGCATTGAAGTGTGTTATTCCATGCATGCAAGTCTGCTTATATAAAACAGTAGAGTGTGTCTAAGTTGTTCTTGTGTAAGCTGTCCATCTGAGTCTTGTAAAAACAATGTGTGCATCTAAGTGAGCATAGTCATTGTATCTAGTCTGAGTGTGTCTTAGATTAGCTGAACAACTGTTGTATCTGTCATCTCAGCTTGAACCTTTCCGCATTCAAGCTTGTTTGTAATTAACACTTGTTAATAATATACACAAACATTAAGAAAAAGATTGTTAAGTTTTAAATAGTTGTATTCACCCCCCCCCCCCCCCTACAGCTTAGAACTATACACTTGGGAAACCTTTTGGGACCTACACAACGACATCGACATACACGATCTGTTCGATAGTCTAGTAGTCTATCAATCAGAAGTCACTGGTAAGCTTGAACCTAAGAAGGTAGATGAACTCATCACATCCGATTCTCTTGCTCTCCTTATAGATAAGAAAATTAAGTCCTCCAAAGCTGCTAAACTCCTTAAATTTCTTTCTAAGTCCGAACTGAACATCAGAAACAAATTGCATTACTCACAAATGCATTTCGTAAGATGTTTCCAAAATCATCCAACAAACTTCGGAAATAGGGGAAGAGTAAGAAGTATGATGACCAAAAGGGATGTAGCTAAGAAGCCTAAGGAAGAAGATCGCAAGACTGATGACAAAGAGAAATGATGCTTACCAGGACACTTTGCACGAGAACGTCATCTTCCAAAGCAGAAGAATCAGAACTATTACGAGATAAAGTACAAATTCGCCAGCCAAAGGAATGATGGCCGCGCCCTATTTGCTGAAGAGGAACACTGGTTAGAAGATACTGATGATGAAAAGGATGCTGCAGATCCTATGTGTTTCATTGCCGATACTCAACCAGAAGAGAATATGTGTGAAGCATCTGAAGTCTCATTGATGGCTCAAGACGCTAGTTCAAGCAAGGAATCATGCACAACAGATCAAGAGGAAAGTTTTCTGCCCGATGAATTTTTTGCTGAATTAAAGTGTTAAGAAAATAGGCCAAAAAGTTAAAAGTGTTTCAAAATGCCCTTTGGGATGCTCGAAATGGACAGTCTGATTTGAAAACAAACATTTTAGTGTTACAAGAAGAAGTGTCTAAGACCAAAAACGAGAAAAAGGACTTGTCTGCCAAAATGTCTGAGCTAAAATACAATCATCAAGTGCTTAAGTCTAATAAATCTGATGATGACTACAAATAGGAGTATGTCCTTGCTGAGAGAACGAAACTAAGAGAAAAACTCAAAGAAATGGAAGAAAGGTTTTACAAACATGGCCAAACTGATTAAACCATAAATATGTATAAACCTAGAGAGTTGATGTCTAAATACGGTTTTACGATTTACCGGTCCTAGAGTCATGGAAGAAATGGTGAACAAACAACATAGTTCTTTATATGATTATGAGACTCTGGGTTGCGGGTATATTATTCCTTATAACAAAACTTTGCCAGAAGTGCTAGCCGAAGAAGAAGAAAAACGAGCAAGACCTGATATGAAACAAATTAAATTTGTTTATGACTGGTTAAACTACGACTCTCTTCAAGGAAAATTAGAAAAATCTTTTAGAGAAGATGAGTTTGTTGAACCAAAAGAGATTACACCTGATCCAACTTGCAAAAACCTCGTGAATATGTACCATAGTCTGTTATAGAACAACGGGCTTCTGATCTAAAACAGATATTGGAAACTACAACATGACATTTTAAGCAAAAACGGATAGATTTTACAAATAAAATATCAGATCTCGATTCCGAAATTGCTCGACTTAATTCTTCAATAGCTGACACTTCAGTGCATAATGATAAATTACATGCCCTTGAGTTAACCATAAAAGAAACCAAAGAGTTGTTTGATTCAGACAGAAATATTTTTTTTAAGAAAAGAAAATGAGTTTAATGAGGCAAGAATACAGTTATTTTCAGTTCGGGAACAGAATTTCAAACTTGATGCTAACTCATTTGACAAAAAACGAGATCATCTCCTAGCCACCATTTAGGGGTTAGAATCTCAACTTGTTTCTAATCAACATAGTTTAGAAAAATAAGTTTCTGTCACTTAAGGTTATAACTGTATCTCAAGCCAGCGACTCAAACTCAAATCTAAGAAAACAACATCTCTTAGACATAAAGAAAGGCAAAGCCCCGATGATCGTACCTATTTCAGAACATGTTGGCAACACTTCCAAAACTGTTCCCGAAAATTCTGCTACTTCTATAATAAAGGCAAACAAGATTCTCGGAAACAAAAATCGCACACACAGTTTAGTAACTAAAAATTTGTGAACGCTAACAAACATGTTCATTTCATATCAGACTATCGAGTAAGACCAAAGGGCACAACACAAAAGACGACATCTAAAGTCAAGAGTCTAGGAGTAGTTTCTGTTATTTCAAAGTCATTAATTTTTAATGTAATAAAAGACAAACGTGTGGTTGATATAAATTCTAGTACTGTTTTGAATGATTGTAATGGTTTGAATGCTATTCAAGTTAAGACATATTTGTTTAAACAGTTTTTTAATTTGTCCAAAACGCCACAAAGTTCGTCTACGCCTACATTGTTAAACCATGCTCCTATAATCAAACATAAACGTCACCGCAAACCTAAACAAAAGGTTAAAAGGGAATCTGACAGACCTATCAGATATAAGTCTGTCTGGATTCCTAAGAATTGCATCTCTGTGAACAAAGACATTAAGTGTCCTTCTTTTAAGATCGATGGCGGTTCTCGCATTAAGAACCCAATCATAAATGCTAATCCATCTGGACCCAAATTCCGCACAATTTGGGTACCAAAGGTCACTGGACTGCCTTGCAGATATTGGTTTCTAATCACCTCGGATTAGGACCCGCTCTTCATTTTCAATGGCTTTTGAACACCCATTTCAAAACCTGCTCTTCAATCTTCATACACTAATCTGGCCTTTGCTTTCAGGAAAACAGTGTGTGGATTCTAGACTCCGGATGCTCGTGACATATGACTAGTCGAAAAGATCTACTGTCCAACTTCACGTCATCTTATGGTAACTCGGTGAAATTCGGCAACAACAGTGTTGCTCAAATCTGTGGTTTTGGGGATCTTGAAATGGACAATCTAAAGATTACTCAAGTATCCTATGTCCAAGGTCTTGGCCACAATCTCTTTAGTATTGGCCAACTTTGTGATAAAGGACTTGAGGTATCTTTCAAAGCCACAAGATGTAGCATTCGCTCTCTAACGGGTAAGGAGATTCTCGCCGGCACTCGACATTCCAATCTATACACCATTGATATCTCAAAAGTCAAAGTCAACAAGACGATCTGTCTCCTCTCTAAAGCCTCATCTAAACAATCTTGGTTATGGCACAAGAGATTCACTCATCTGAATTTAAAAAACATATTTAAGCTCGCATCAAATAATCTAGTAAGAGGTCCACCGGAGCTGAAGTTCGATAAAGATCAACTATATGCAGCCTGCGAAAAGAGCAAGATCAAGAAATCCTCACACAAACCAAAGCCAGTTCTCAACACTAGACAACCCCTGGAGCTTATCCACATGGGTTTGTGTGGTCCGATTTGCATTCAGAGCATCAATGCCAAGAAGTACATTCTAGTGATGGTTGATGATTACTCACGCTACACATGGGTGAAGTTCTTATGCACGAAGGACGAAACGCCAAAATTAATCATCTCATTTCTGAAACTAACCCAAGTAAACCTCCAACTTCAAGACCAAGCCATCCGTACGGAAAATGGAACAGAATTCAAAAACAATGAGTTAACCACATTCCTAGATTCTGTTGGTATAACCCATCAGTATTCCGCTGCCAGAACTCATTAACAGAACGGAGTTGTAGAATGACGGAATCGAACTCTGGTTGAAGCAGCTCGCTCCATGATCACGTACTCGAAGCTTCCGCTACACTTCTGGGCCGAAGTTGTGGACACTGCGTGCTAGACTCAAAATCGATCAATCATCAACAAACGGTTTGACAAAACACCCTATAAGATTAATAATAAACGTGCATCTAATGTCAAACACTTTAGTGTTTTTGGTTGCAGGTGTTTCATTCTGAATGATAAAGATAATCTCGGTAAGTTCGATGCAAAAGGAGATGAAGCAGTACTCATTGGATACTCCAAGAAATCAACCTCCTACCGGGTGTACAACAACCGTACTAGGACAATAATGAGAGTGTGAACATCACTTTCGATGATTTAGCTGAGTCTGAAAACATTTATGAGCATACTAGTTCAGAACCGGCTCCACATCAACAGTCTGAACCACTTCAGACACCATCTGCATCCACCACTACTACGTCAAACAGACAAGATAATCTAGACCTAGATTCCTTATTTGAATTATTATATCCGCATTCTAAGTTTAGTACTAACTCATTGTCTAAATATATTGCAGATACAAATGAAGTCAGTTCAAGCTCAACAAACATTGACATATCTGAGCCTATACCTACTGACACCACACCTCATTCTCCCAAAACTCCAACCAGTGACTCTACTCCTAACCTGAACTTAGAAATCATTCCAGAACCCTCTACACCGGTTGATGCTTCTCAAACCGACTCAACCCCCTCTGACTCACCCTAATCCACAGACGATCTCGTACCGCTCCTGCATAAATGGACCTTATCCTACTCCGAATCTCAAATCATTGGGGATAAGTCCACTCCGGTTCAAACCAGAAGAACAACCAACGCAGAGTGCATGTTCGCTGCATTCCTAAGCAAGATCGAACCTACAACAATCACTGAGGCTTTACAAGATCCAAATTGGTTGCATGCCATGCATGACGAAAAACATCAGTTTGAACGTCTATGCGTCTGGAGGTTAGTCCGGTGACAAAAGGATCGGTCCATCATTGGCACCAAATGGATTTTCAAGAATAAACGAGACGAGAACAGGATTGTCATCAGCAACAAAGCCAGACTCGTGGCTAAAGGTTATCGACAACAAGAGGAAATCGACTACAATGAAACGTTCGCTCCAGTGGCCAGACTCAAAGCAATTCGCATCTTCCTGGAGTAGGCAGCACACAAAGACTTCACAGTCTATCAGATGGATGTGAAGACGGCGTTTCTCAATGGAATTCTGAAAGAGGAGGTGTAGGTATCTCAACCTGAAGGTTTTGTCGATGAGCCTAGACCATCATATGCCTATGCTCTCGACAAAGCCCTATATGGTTTGAAACAAACACCTCGGGCATGGTACGACAGCTTAACTGAATTCCTACTTGATTCCGGCTTCTCCAAAGGTACGGTCGATACAACCTTGTTTATACGGCATAAAGGTAATGACATCTTACTCGTTGAAATTTACGTAGATGACATTATATTCGGTTCTACAAAACCTTCACTATGTGAAGAATTCTCGAAATTAAAGAATCGAGGTTCGAGATGAGTATAATGGGGGAAATGAACTTTTTCCTCGGATTACAAGTCAAACAATTTCATGATGGGATTCTCATTAGTCAGTCAAAGTACTTCCATGATCTCCTAAAGTGATTTAAGATGGAAAACTGTATGTCTATGAAACTCCCATGTCGATTTCCTCAAACCCTGATGCTGATCCGATGGGTAAATTTACAGACACAGCCTATCAAGGAATGATTGGTTCCTTACTGTACTTAACCGCTAGTAGACTGGATATCATGTATGCTTCATGTTTATGCGCTCGATTTCAAGCTGATCCTAAAGAGTCACACTTGGCTGCCGTGAAACGTATTTTTTGGTATTTAAAAGGCATGCCTGACCTTGGTCTCGGGTATCCGAAAGGAACCAGTTTCGAACTAACTGCCTACTCAGATGCATATCATGCAGGTTGCAAACATGATAGAAAGAGTACATCAGGTTACATCCAGTTCCTTGGAGACAAACTGGTAAGTTGGGCATCGAAGAAACAATACATTGTTTCTCTGTCCACCGCTGAAGCAAAATATGTAGCTGCTGCAAGCTAATTTGCACCTACTTTGGATGCGCACTCAACTCCGAGACTACAGGTTCAAATTAAATCGATTCCGATCTATTGCGACTCCATGAGCGCAATAGCCATTACTGGTAACCCTGTACAACACTCTCATGCTAAACACATTGACATTCGGTACCATTTTATAAAAGATCATGTTGAAGAAGGTACCGTAGAATTACATTTCGTAAACACTGTAAATCAGATAGCTGACTTGTTCACAAAAAGTTTGGATGAAAAGCGTTATAATTTTCTGGTGAACATGTTAAGTATGCTGAATATATTAACATAACTTAATTAAAATGCAACATTTTTGCAAAGTTTATCTGTCTTCTCAAAAAGACAGATTTTCTTTACGCTAATGTTACATTTTCTACTAACTTATGTTTCGTGTTTATTTAATTTAATTCTAGTCTCTGTTTTAATTTTTTCTGTTTCATGTTTAATTGGAAAGCATCTAGGTAAGCCTCCGAGTGTTTTTAAATTTCTTTTAATGCACACTCGAAGGGGGAGAAAGTAATTTTATTATTGGTGTGTTTAACATTTTTGTTAGTCTTGTTATTAAGAAAAACCAAAAAGATTTTATTTTTTAAAGTTTTATTTTAATTATTTTTGGGTTTAATATTTAAGTTTGTTATCTTTCATTAATAAGAAAACCCAAAAAGATTTTCTTTTTTCTTATTTTATTTTAGTTTTATTTTCCTCATAAAATATATAACCCAAAAATATTAGGTATTATTTTTTTCATTTTTTTATTTTATTCTATTTTCTTTTGTTTTTGAAGTTTTTTTTCTCTTTTCTCGAAATGAATGGGAAATGGGTCGGGTTCCCCCCATCGGGTTTGGAGGGAACCGAATTTCAAATGCATATATATACCACCCAAAACCTTCTCATTCTCTTTTTCTCGTCTTCTTCATCATCAAGAACACCTACAAAAAACCCAACCAAAACCCACAACTGTTTCATCATCAAATCGAGATTAAGAAGTGTTTAAAAGCGATTTCGTGTCTGAAAGTAAGTACCATTTATGTTTTCGATCACTATTAAGCCATTTCGATTTAATCTCTGCACTATAATCGGTTTAAAAAGGGGTTTTAAGGTCTGAAATTGGTTTTTTCTTCGTGTTTAAGAAACTAAAATGGTTATTCAAAAACCACTTTATGATCCAAAAAGGTTAAAAGTCGAAGTTGTTTGTGGAAATAGAATAGAAATTTTGCTAAGTTAAACATCTATCCGCAAGTAATAACTTGCGGATAACCCTTGATCCGCACAAACACCATCTCAAGTGTTTATAAAATTCATGTCAAAACATGCGAGTAAAAGTTCATCCGCGAGTTACAATTCATGGGTACGACCTCGTCCGCAAGTTACGTATCAAAAATGAAGGGGCTCTTAAAATTTCTAAGTATGAAAGCTTCACCGTTTTTCCAATGACTAAACTTGCGTATAATGCTTTGTCCGCAAGTCACAACTCGCGGATAAAACTCCACCCGCAAGTCATCCTCAAGAGTGAACAATCGTTCCAGGTCAAACCTGCGACTAGAGGTTTATCCGCAAGTTACAACTTGTAGGTAACACTTCTTCCGCAAGTTGGTGGGTTTCCAAACTTTTAGACTTCAATTTTAAAACCCAATTCTATTTCAAAGTTTCATCCGAGAGTTTCAACTCTCGGATGACACTTTATCCGCAAGTTGTGGTCCATTTTTCCTAAGTCTGAAATCTAAAGTGTTGAGCTCACTTGAAAGTTCACTTGTTCAGAGATTTTAAGTCTTGTCTACGGCTGTTTCACATGAATTAATCTGAGTTGGGACTAGTCTTATAGACTTTGGTTCTGCAGTTGAATTTTCTTTCTGAGAATTCTTCTACAGAAGCCCTTTAACAAATCAGATTCATTCTATCCAATGCCTAACACAAGAAACATCTCTGAACTAGTCAAATATACCCTGCAAATACATATCTAACTTTCAATTGTTTTTGACACGTACTATGGCATCCCATTCCCATTACGATGAAAATGTACCTATTCCCAGCCCTCAACACTCAGACCCAAACCAGCAATTAGACGAGTAAATAACCTCGAGATCTTTTGCCCACCCCCCAGAGCCTTAGAGCAGATCTTTCCAAAACAAATGTGGCTCGAAATAAAGCCAAACAACTTCCTCCTTGACCCAGCCTTTCTAAACAAAACCGAGGAAGATCCAGACATTCGCCTCTCTAACCAAGTGGTTGAAGAAATCTTGTTGGGCCACCGCATATCTTATGCCCTTACCAGCCGACCCAGACCCCTTCCACCCTAAGTGTACCTCCAACAATTCTGGCATACCCTCACATACCACCCTGACCTTGAAAACGAACACATTACCGGTGATATCGAGGACCATACCATTGAAATTCTATTCCAAAAATTTCTCCATATACTTTGCCTCCCTTGCCGCCACGATTTCCCATGCCGTCCTGAATACGACGAAGAATTGCCTGAAGACCAAATATGCCAAGATATACTAAAACTAGGCTATGATGGACAATTCCGAAAGGCAATAGAATTTTTCCGACGAAAGTGCTTAGGCCACTGGTACTATATATACTCAATCTTTGATCGCTGCCTCATTTTTAAAGCATCCGGCACTTACCGAGCGAGTCTCTGAATCCTCCGAATCTTCCACAGCTTAGCCTACAACCGCCATCACAATTAAACCAGGATGCTGTGGACCAAATTGATAGAAGTGATTCAGGCCAAAGGGACTCATCAGGCAAGAAAATTTATCCCAGCTCAGTGGTTTCTACAAATGAAAATCTCTCACTGCATGACACATATTCCAGTATCCGTCGCAGAGATCACGAAATGGGGGTTAGAGACTTCCAAATAAAGTACTTTCACAATCCAGTCTCCCTCCCCGCAGATCCAAGTCAGACCGCTTCCCGAAGATCTTCTCGCCTATGGTATCAAGAGTCTCAGGCCATTAGGAGTTTCAAAGAGAGACATGTCTCGATGACTCAACCACAACTGGTCGAGCCTATCCATGGAGCCCAACCTGAGTTGATAGATATAGGGGGAGATGAGAGAGAAAATACTGAAGAGAGGGGTGCAGAGGGTAGAAGGCCTTAGATTATTGAGGCAGGAGACCGAGAGAGTGAGGAGACACATACTACACATATTTCTCCTCTAAGAATTCCATCTCCTCAGTCTCCTCAAAATGATAATCAAGATGATGATGATGTCACTCCCCCCGCTCCGATTCTAACTCGCTCTCTCGCAACCTTGCGAGAGATCATCAAGAGTCGAGGGGGAGTTAGGAAAATAGAGGAGAGCTCCCAACCACATATAAGTCGGGCAGCCACATCTGCTACTGGCGCCCATGTGTTGGGCACTGGTATTGTAGAAGTCGCCACTAGCCCAGTGGCGCAAGCACTAACCCCAACCAGCCACTCACCAGTTTCTCAACAAGCCGGTGTTCCAATTTCACACGGGGATCGAGCACATATGCTATCCGTAACTCACTTGGAGTTCGCGGATATTGAACAAGGCAAACAAGAGCCCTAGTCGCCGACTTCAATTCATGCATAATCGAGTCTAGAGCTCGTTGCTATTTATAAATCTTTGGCTAAAACACTCGAGTCATTTCATAAGCAACGTCTGAGTGATGTTGCCAGAACACTCGGAGTCGTGCACACTGAAATTGCACCAGCATTGACGAGTGGAAGTCCTGTCATGGACACATCACAGCCAGCTATGCACACAGGCCATCAAGGGACCTCTTCGGAGTCTCTCGCGATGCAAACAGAAACCCTAAGTGGCACCGGGTTACACCCGGACTCTGTGTCCAAAACTGAGTTCGCTGAGTTTAAGGCGCTCATGTCACAACAACTGAATGACATGTTCACCTTTATGACTTAGCAACTAATAATCCTAGCAGTTCCATCACTCAACGAAGTAAAGTTCACTTTCCACTCATTACTCAAGGCTTCATAAGATTTGTCTCCAACCAACGCCTTAATCCTTGATATATTGAACAACGAAGCTTTGGGGTCATCATCTCAATTAACCAATCCACTGGTTAATCAAATGGGTGAGCGACTAAAAGTCATCGCTGAATCTTGCCAAATTGCTGCCCAATGTTCCAAAAGAAAGCATGATGATCAGGATGATCCTTATCAGCATGAGGGGAAGAAAAGAGCCAGAGCCGCCGGCAAAGCCCCGATGGTATTCGAGGAATGTGCTCCGACAAGTCCAAGACCTTCATTTCCTCAATCTCAATCTAGGCCACATGAATCAGAAGTAGAGTTTCCAGCTGAGTCACTTGAGGAAACACACTCAGGCTCTCAGCTAGCTCTTGCAATATGGGAAGACCCTAAAGATTTCACTGCTTCTGTCGAAGAATAAGAAATTCAGATTGCTATTCCTCTGTGGATGTTCGATCCAACAGAAGTAATCATATTAGACTCCGATGAAGAGGGACAAGAAGCTAGGGAAGATCAGCTGAAGGAGTCCCTTCGGATCGAATATGCTAGTGAAGAAGGCGTAGATCCCCAAGAACTTGAGTTTGAATTCCCTTCTAATGATCTAGTATCACCATCTTTGTCTCCAGTACAAATACCAACTCCAGTTCAATCTCCAGCTCCAACTCAATCAGTCCAACAAGGCTCCACTAGCCCATTGAAGAATCCAGTGATTACCGACCAGTTCTTTGATCCTGCTGATTTTACAAAAAAGATATCCTATCTTTCAGGAGCGCTCGGGTGTTCCAACTGTAGCCTCTGCTGCTCCCAATGTCGTCAAAGAAATCACTAGGCTGCCCAAGCTCTTAACTAGGTAAAGCAGAGGGTCAGGAGCCTGTATATGGAGGAAAAGTAAACAAAGATGTTTGTACGCCAAGTGAAGACTGTCAGAGCTGATCTAATATGGTCCTCAGAAGGCATGGCGCAAAGGGACAAGTCAGTATATGTTTCTATGGTCGGATCGTTGAGAAAGAGCAAAGAGTCAGTAAGAAGCAGGTTGTCGATCATTAAAGTAATAAAGATTAAGTTTGATAAGTTCCTAAGCATCTTCTATCCGATCTTCAAAGTGAATGGAGAAGATAGAACTTTCTCTACATTTACTGAAGCAGATTTTCCTAACCTATTTTTGCAGGATCTTGAATTTTTATATCTGCACCTGCTGCACAACTAGAGCAGAGATCCGATTAATCAGAATCCTCAAAGATGCGTTGTCAAGTTTCTTCGAAGGAATCTTACTTTGTCTCTGATTTTTTACTTCCAAATGGCACTTGAAGCAAGGCAAAGGAAAGTAAATCTGATTGCGCCAAATCAAGACACTTCGAACCTCGAATGACTATCTGTTTCAAAATTTACAGTATCACCAACGGTCAGAGTAGTATATCTGAACTCAAAAAGAAAGAAATCATTCATGAGAAGAGATGAACTCAAGAAGTATTGTGACGGCACATTGTACATGGTCAGAAAGATGTTGATGATCAGGATAGATAATTTGAAAGAAGCTTTGAAGCTCGGGACAAGGATATGGGAATTTAAAGTCGTACTTAAACTTGTAAGAGACTTCCAACAAGATGTTCGAGACAATCTAGAGTACAGAATGACAATCAGATGCCTTGACAGATATTTTGATCATAGGAAGTTGATTACCAACTTAAAGTCACAATTTGAAAGCTAATCACAAAGGAGGAGGATGTTAGATCTAGAATTGTGATAGTTTCAGGGATCTAAATGTAATAAATGAAACTTGGTTTTGTGGCTATTTTGTAAGGATTCTAACATTGATATAAATGGCTTAAAACACCAAAAGGTCAACTCATGGGTTAGGATAGTATTTGAATCCATTTCTTTGTTTATATATAGATGGTTTTCTAGCTTTGCATGTAATCTTTCAGCACTTTGTACGTACGTGAATTTGCAATCTAAGGTTTCTCTAATTCCTTTGAATATTCTTATTGTTCTTATTATTATTATCATATTGTTATTCATGTTCTTGATTATACTGTTGAATATATTGAATCTTGAATGAATGCTTCATAAATGGGAATTACAGTTTTAGTGTTGTACAAACAATGTAAGTTTCTTCGTCTTCAATTTCATATGTGTAAATGGTCACAATTTGACCTAATCCTTACGGTGTATGCATTAACCCTTGATACCTGGGTTTCCCGGTTGGCTAGATGGTCTAATATGTCCAAGAGCTGTACAAGTGATACCTGGGTTGCTGATATTCTTGAACCTGGTTGCAGCTAAGCTGAAAGCAAAAGTAGAAGAGAACAGAATATTGAAAATAACATTAGTTATTAGTTGGGTTGTTTTTGTGTTCTGTTATGTTAGTAGTTGAAAAGAAATATTGTATTTGTAAGCTTGTAACATGCTAAGTTTAGCAATGGTGAATCTGGTATTTTGATATTAAATGTCCTCATATCAACCTCCACATCATTAACCATATTCTCTTCATCCACCAAAAAATCATTATCAGATTTTGTTTCACTATTATAATTTGATCTATGTTTTCCCTTATTTCTTCACCATTTCCTTTCTGTGCATTGATATGATTTAAACTAACCCTAGTTTGTTCTTGTTGGAAAAGTGGATCAAACTCATTGTGAAATTGATTGACAAAGTCAAATTCATGCCTAACAAATGCATCATCAACTATTTCTTCTACTACCAGACATGAATGTAGTGGCCATCATCATGAACTCGTTCTTCTCTAATATTATTTGCATGGTGTGACTTCAAGTATTAAGATTTGTAACCTAATACTCAACATACACTTCAATAATCTTGGTTTTATCAACATACATAACCAACTTTAGCACATCACTACCATTACCTAGTGGGAGTAACTGACGAGCCGTCGTTGTGGCCCGTAGAAATAACCTTAAAACTACCTACTAGCGTAGGGAAGTAAGGGTCGAATCCGCAGGGAATGCGTATGTGAATTAGGGTTAAATTTTTCTTTAGGTTTATAAAAGCAATTAAATTATGAACTGAGTAATTGACTGGAATGGTGATTACGACTAAATTACTACTAAAACAATAGCAAGCAAATGGTAGTTGATTAAAAGATCGAATAAAAGATAACCATTTACGAAATCACTACGGCTTAAGTTATTACCTACTTGAATATCATGCAACTGTCACATAGACATAAATTACTTAGTAATTTTAATCATACTTGTTTGAACCAATAAATCTCGACATAGCGCATTCAACATTCATTACTGGTCTTAATCCCTAAACTAATGGACACGACACAAATAATAATATCACTATCAACTATCTTGCTTTTACCAATTAAACCATTTACTCATCAAAACAACCAAATGGATATCATTTGCATTACACCTGATATTCAATAATCATAAAATACGTCAATACATAAAAAGAGATTCAAGTAAATAAAACTTAGTCATTAATCCTCCGCAAATGGCTATGGAGCGTTTAGCCACTCATCGTGTGTTCTTCACCGGGAATGATTATGGAAATCATCATAGGCCTCCACGAGATGAACGGTTGCACTCCACCTTCTTTGTACTCGATTCGTGAACCAACTTCAGCAGGGCTTCGCCAATGTTTTCAATATTTCGGGACCTCCAAATACGAATGACAGATGCCCCTATTTTTAGATGGTGTGGTTTTTAGGGTTTTGGACGTCAAAAAGCAGTTGTAGGGTTTTTACGCCCCACGGGCAAAGACCCGGGCGTAGGCCTGTGCCTGGCCCTGCGCTGGGTGGTACGACCAGGGCTATCCTGGAAGAGCTCTCCAACTCTAAATAATTTTGTTTTGAGGGTGTAGGGTGGCGCAAATCTGTGCCCCCACCGGCTTCTTACACGTTGAATTTTCTCGAGATGCTTCCATTTGACTTCTTGACCCTGAAACACAATTCTGGAGTAAAAGTATGTAGTTACGAAGCACAAGTGCATAAATAAGCCTTAAATGATACCGAAAACACATAATATTATAGCTTTTATTAAACCTCCTCAACTTAACTCTTGGTCGTCCCCGAACAAGCCTTAGAATCAGAGCTAACTATGTACCGGATATATTAACAATGTGTCTAGCAATTTTATGTTAAGCTAGCCTTCGCAATAATGCATTAAATTTTTTAATATGTAAGCCAAAGAACATTTTCAGTTAAAATATATTTTCCTTAGAATTTACATAATGTATCTCACTCTTGGAAATTACCATTTTAGCTCAAGGTTACAAGACTTAAAACACGTGGGTCTTTTGACCATCTTTTCCCTCTATGCATGTTTACGACAAAGTTTTTCTTATAATACCATGCTTATATCCATTTTTTCTAACTCAAGTTATCTAGTTGGGCCATGTAGCGAGACTTAGGTCAATCACTCCCAAACCAGATGGTTTTAAGGGATTAGGCATAAGTGGTACCCCAAAGGACTTAGTTTCCCAAACCATCTAAATTATACTCGAACTATTTCTCAGGCTAAAGACATGCTTAAGCTCTCCCCCTTATTGTATGAGTTTTCCAAAACCTTTTGACATATTACTTATAAATAATACAAAATATATTTTAATCTACTTGAATTCAACTTACATAACAAAAATGTTAATTATTATCACGACTCTTAACTTAATTATAGAATATTCTATCAACACTAGCCAATTCCCGAGTACATATATTTTCTATTTATTGTCAATTTTCACGACCTGATCGGCAAACAAGACTTAAATGGGGAAGTCTAAAGAACTATATTAACATTAAAATTCTTGAAAAGGACTCAGCTAAATAAAAATAAAACACTACTAAAATAAAGAAATAAAATGCAAACCACGCAACTAGAAATAAATGAAATAAAGGAAAATAAAGAACAAAGAACTAAGGAAAAATAGTACCCGGTCATTGGTATGGAGGCGGCTGACCGAAGATGCTGCTGTAGAAATCTCCGTACGGGCCTTGATCAGCGAGGTTCGGTGGTGGCGGTGGATATAGGTGAGCGGGGATCTGGTCCGGTAAATCCTGCATGCCATGCGCCGAATAGCGCTAATATGTATCTACGCCAGGGTCGTACGTCTAATACTGGGGCATAGTATCTCTAGCGTAGGATTGAAGATTTGACGTGAAAAGGGTGTTATTTGAGAGGGATTAAGCCTTTGAAATCGATAATCGCCGCTCCATTGCCGTTTTATAAGGTTTATGACGTTTAGAACGTAGGTATCTATAGGCTTTTCAGCGAATCCGGGCGTAGGCCTGTGCCCCCCCTGCTCTCCGGCCCTCCGGATTTCTAATCCGGGGCGCACATGGGCCTATAAACCTATTTTTCAATTTTCAGAATATTTAAGCTCACTCTCCCCAACTTAAGGTATTAAACTGGGTTAAAATAATTCACCGTGTCTGCTTAAAAAAATTCAATTTCTGATGAGATTTTTCCTATACTAACTTAAACCTTAAAAAACAACTTACATTGAGAGAGAAATCCTTCCCAACTTAGTTGGTTACGTAAAACTAACAATTAAATTTAAAATTAACTGATTAATATAAAATATAATAAAATATTCCACGTTTTCGTAGGGAATCACAATTGCACTTAGCACGTGCAACAAGCCGTTAAATTCCTCGGTATCCCGAGTGGATGAGTGTTGTCTTGTGAGGGTTTCCAAAACCAAACCCACAAAGTTCTCTGGATTGCCTCCCAGGAAGCGCTAAGTTTTACGTCTTCAGCCAGACGTACTGCTCCTATGCTAGCCTAACTAAATTTGGGATCTTCTAGCCTTATAAGTTCCGAGACTAGCATATTATTGGTGGCCCATTGGACATATAATTTGGGTCTATCCATTAACTTTGAATAGTGCACCACCTTTTAGGTCTTGAATTTCTACCACACCATGTGGCTAAACTTTGGTTACAACATATGGACCTGTCCATTTACTTTTTAATTTACCCGGAAACAATCTAAGTCTTGCATTAAATAACAAAACCTTGTTTCCTTTGGTAAATATTTTGTTTTTTAACATTCTGTCATGAAAAGCCTTGGTTTTCTCTTTATAAATTTTAGCACTCTCATAGGCTTCTCTACGAATCTCCTCCAATTCGTTTAATTGGAAATTTCTATCGACGCCGACATCATGCAAATTAAAATTAGTGTTTATAATTGCCCACATAGCTCAGTGTTCCAATTCAACAGGAAGGTGACACAACCTACCATACACAAGTTGATATGGGGACATACCAATAGATGTTTTTAATGCAGTCTTGTACGCCCATAGAGCATCCTCCTGCTTTTGTGACCAATCTTTGCGATCTCGTCATACAGTCTTTTCTAGGATTCTCTTGATTTCTCTATTGGAAATTTTGTCTTGTCCGCTAGTTTGCAGATGATAAGGTGTGGCTATTCGATGGTTAACTCCATAATGTTTAAGGATTTTTGCGAAATGCTGTTTTTTAAAATGTGACCCTCCGTCACTAATAGTCCTAGGGATACCGTGGCGTGCAAAAATATTTCTCTTTACGAATTTGCATACTACCCGGTTATCATTGGTTCTCGTGGCTTCTGCTTCCACCAATTTGGCAACATAGTCTACTGCAACCAAGATATACTCATACCCAAATGATTTCAGGAAAGGTCCCTTAAAATCAATCCCCCAGACATCGAATATTCCAGCAATTAATATTGTGGTCATGGGGATTTCATCCCTTTTTTCAATGATGCCTGTTTGCTGGCATCTTTTGCATCCTTTTACAAACTCATATGCATCTTTAAAAATGGTGGACCTGAAAACCCCACATTACAATATTCGGTGGCCAGCTTTCTTGGCACTGAAATGACCACCGCATGCATATGCATGGTAATGTTTGAGAATGTCTTCGTGTTCTGAATCAGGGACACAACATCTCATAATTTGATCCGCACCTATCTTAAATAAATCTGGCTCATTTCGTATGTATTGTTTTGCTTGAGCATAGAAATATTTTTTTGTTTGGAATTCCAGTGCTCTGGCAATCTTCCTGATACGAAATAGTTGACTAAATTCGCAAACCATGGAATTTCGGAGATCAATAATAATTGTTCATCAAGGAAGGAGTCCCTGATGTGATCAGTTGAGTCTGTTGGGATAATTGGGAGCCTACATAGGTGGTCGGCAACAACATTTTCTATGCCTTTCTTGTCCCTAATTTCTAAGTTAATGTCCTGTAATAGAAGGATCCACCAAATAAGTCGAGGTTTGACATTCTTCTTTGCTAATAAATGCCTTAAAGCGTTGTGGTCTGAGAACAAAATTACTTTTGCCCCCCAATGTATGGTCTAAATTTATTCAGGGCAAAAACTACGGCTAATAGTTCTTTCTCCGTAGTAGTATAATTTATCTATTCCTCGTTTAAGGTTTTACTTGCCTAGTAAATGACCACTGGTTTCTTTTCTAATCTCGGGCCGAGCACAGCACCCACTGCGTAATCACTTGCATCGCACATGATCTCGAAAGGTTGAGCCCAATCTGGAGATTGCAGGATTGATGCTTTAGTAATTAACTTCGCTTTAAGTTTTTCAAATGCTTGCATACATGCTTTATCAAAGTTAAACTCTACATCTTTTGCTAGTAGATTACATAATGGCCTTGAGATTTCACTGAAGTCCTTAATAAACCGCCGATAAAAACCAGCGTGACCTAGGAAAGACCTCACTCCTTTAACATTGGTGGGGTGGAAGTGATGATATTAATTGGACTTTTGCTTTGTCCACTTCCATGCCTTTCTCGGACACTATATGTCCCAGGATCACCCCTTCCTTCACCATGAACTGGCTCTTTTCCCAACTTAAGATGAAATTGGTCTCAGTGCATCTCTTCAGGACTTTCTCTAAATGTCCTAGGCACTCTTCAAATGACTTATCAAATATTGAAAAGTCGTCGACGAATATCTCAAGAGAACCACCCACCATATCTGAGAAGATAGCCATCATACAACGCTTGAATGTGGCGGGTGCATTACACAGACCAAACGGCATCCTTCGGTACGCAAAGGTGCCATCTTGGCATGTGAATGTAGTTTTCTCTTGATCCTCTAGATGGATTGGGATTTGATTATAGCCAGAGTAACCATCTAGGAAACAGTAGAACTTTTGACCTGCTAACTTTTTCACAATTTGATCGATAAATGGTAGTGGAAAATGATATTTAAAGTAGCAGAATTCAGTCCTATAATCAATGCATACTCTCCATACAGTCATAGGGCGGGTAGTTATCTTTCCTCCATCTTAAGTGTCAATAACTGTGATCTCAGATTTCTTTGGCACAGTTTGGGTTGGACTCACCCATTTGTTATCAGATATGGGGTAGATTATCCTAGCGTCCAACCATTTTAATACTTCTTTCTTAACTACCTCCCATAGATTGGGGTTTAGTCTCCTTTGTGCATCCCGTGCTGGTTTAGCTTTTGGATCGGTAATGATTCAGTGCGTACACAAAGTAGGACTAATTCCCTTTAAGTCTGCTATGGTCCACCCTACTGCCTCTTTATATTTTACTACAGGTCCGATGAAATTATGACGGGAAGAGTGCCATTCTGACCTAAGAAAGCGTACTTTAGATGAATAGGAAACTCCTTCAACTCTAGAACAGGTGGTTGTTCTATTGAAGGCTTTGCTAAATGAGGCAAATCAGTAGGTAACTTCTCTGTCATACGGGTCCACGGTGGTTGTTTCGATTCTAGTGCGGATTCCATGACTGCCTCTAATTCATTACAGGTATGAGAGTTCATCTTGGTTGTGTCGTGTTCGGCAAAGAATAACTCAGTAGTGTCTTTGGTGTTGATTAACGAACTATGCTGTTGTGCAAGTTCATCCACCACATCGATCATATAACACTCTGAATCAATCGCAGCGGCATTTAAAGCATTAAACACATTTAATCGCAATTTGTGATTACCGAAAGCAATATCTACAGCTCCCGTTCTATAATTAATTTGAGCATTTATTGTTGCTAAAAACGGTATGCCTAAGATAATATCCAGCTGATTATCTTTAATGGAACTTTCGGTGTCCAAGACTAGGAAATCAACGGGATAGTAAAAATCTTCAATCTTTACTATAACATCCGATAAGATCCCCCTGGGACATTTAGTTGACCGATCTGCCAGCCGTGAGATTATATCGATCGTTTGCAACTGGCCTAGATCATGTTTGTCAAATAAGTTTCCAGGTAGAATATTGACACTAGCTCCAAGATCAAGTAATCCATTCTTCATCTGCACATTGCCAATAGTCACTGGAATCAATGGTGAGCCAGGATCTTTTAGCTTAGGAGGCAAGGAGCTTGAGACTACTGCACTTAATTATTCAGTTAGATTGCTCTACTTGGGAAGCGAGACCTTAAACTTTCTCTTTTGTGTGCATAGATCTTATAAGAATTTGGCATAGGAGGGTACTTGTTGAATAGCCTTAATCAAAGGAATATTGATCTTGACTTGATTAAACAAATCCCACAAATCCTCTGGTTGTGGGCCTCTTTTGCCATAGGGGGGAAGATTTAGTATTTTCTAAGGTAGCAGGATAAGGTGGAGGAGTTGTGGTGTCCTGATCCTTAATCGCCTCCCTAACTTTGGGAGTTGGAATATATGTTTTAATCGGCTCTTTGAAAGTGACCTTTTTGGGATTCATTCTTCGGATCCTCCTTTTCCTCGTACACGACCTCAGTGTCGGTCTCCTCTTCTGCCTCTTACTCTTTGGGCATCTCAATCTTATTGTCTACTTCTCTATCACTTCTCAGGGTAGTCACCTTAGACACTTCGTTTACCTTATTTACTTCGTGCTTATTCTCTTTTCCATAAGCATGTGAAGGGTTACGAACGGTATTGCTTGGAAGCTTTCCCTCTTCTCGTCTTGTGAGCGATTCGGCTATCTAACCCATCTGGCGGCTTAGCATCTCCATGGTCTTTGTACTGATCGCCGACTATTGCTTCATAAATTCAGCGAACTCTGAGAATTGTGAAGAACTCACGTTCGTCGTGGTGGTTCATACCTTAGTTTAGATTGATTATCGATAGGCTGATCATTCTTCCATTAGAAATTAGGATGATTTCTCCATCCCGGATTGTAAGTCTCCGAAAATGGGTTAACTCTCTATCGGTGGGCTCTATATCCATAGACTTCGTTTGCAAACTCCTTAGTGGATTGCACTTGAGGACATGCTTCGGAATGATGAGATGGATCACGGCATGTGACGCAGTTAACCGATACATATGGGTTTGAATTATCAGTTGAATCCATTTTCTTACCTAATTTTGAGATCTCGATCTTTACCTCATGTTTCTAGGCATTATCTATGCCCATCATTTGAACTCCTATGTTATTCTCAGAACCAGCTTGAACCTTGAGACCCTTACCGAGTTGATTCAGTAACTCCCAAGCCCCATCGTCTTCTTTCGCTAAAAATGTGTCACCCGTAGCTGCAATGATCATGTTGAGACTCTCTTGACTCAAACCATCAAAGAATGTTTTGATAAGCATCCATTTTGGGACTTCGTGATGTGAACAGGCTCCCAATAACTCATACATCCGATCAAATGCTTCATAGAATTGTTCACCAGGTTTTTGTTTGAACCCGGGTAATTTCCTTCCACTTTTCAGTGGTTTTACTAATTGGATAGTATTCATTAAGAAATTCCCTTTTCATTTGATCCCATGTCATGATGCTATTGGTGGGTAGCGACACGAACCAATTCTTAGCTTTCTCATTTAAAGAGAAAGGGAATAGTCGAAGCTTTAAACCATCGGTGGTTATACCTCGAACATGGTTTGCTTTGCAAATAGCCGTGAACTCAACTAAATGCTCGTAAGGTTCCTCACTTAGCATCCCTCGGAAAATAGGAAGAATTTGGAAAAGTTGAGGACGAACTTCGGGTTCATTCTCGATCAGTGCCTTCTTGTCCCTCCTGGCCTGCTTGCTTGCTCATTCTACGAGGGCAGCCACTCCATCTGTTCAGGGTATCGAATTGGAGAAGGGTCGGGCACATCACCAAGGCGGTCATGTGACTCAACAGTCCTTCGCATTTGTTCACCCATCCTAGCGACCACACGCTCCGGTTCTATTTGATTTCTTAGCGAAATTGGACGACCTTCTAAAATAGGAATTTCCTCCTCGTGCTCGTTTCCATCCTTCGTGTGCCTCCACTGATTGCTTGAACTCTCTGTGATTAATCTTTGTTGTTTTTGCACCCTAACGGTCTTTCGGTGAGATTTAGCTACTTTTCCGATTTCGGGTTCGAATTTATCGGAAATCCTCTGGCCGGTCGACGTGTGAGCATAAACTACTAAAAACATTTAATTAAACTAATTATATTTTTTGTGGTAAAGTAGAGGACTACAATTACCTTTTTGGGATTTTTGATTTTTTATGTGATTACGAAAAAAGACGAAATATAATTAAACTAAAGTACTTAAAATTAAACTAAGACCGAACTAACTTTCTAGCCGAAACTAACATTAGCACTCCCCGGCAACGGCGCCAAAAGCTGACGAGCCGTCGTTGTGGCTCGTAGAAATAACCTTAAAACAACCTACTAGCATAGGGCAGTAAGGGTCGAATCCGCAGGGAGTGCGTATGTGAATTAGGGTTAAATTGCTAGTTTCTTTAGGTTTATAAAAAAATTAATTTATGAATTGAATGATTGCTTGGAATGGTGATTACGACTAAATTACTACTAAAACAATAGCAAGCAAATGGCAGTTAATTAAAAGATCGAATTAAAGATAACCATTTACAAAATTACTACGGCTTAAGTTATTACCCACTTGAATATCATGCAACGGTCACATAGACATAACCAATTACTTAGTCATTTTAATCATAAATGTTTTAACCAATAAATCTCGGCATAGCGCATGCAACATTCATTACTTGTCTTAGTCCCTAAACTAATGGACTTGGCTCAAATAAAAATATCACTATGAACTATCTTGCTTTTACCAATTAAACCATTTACTCATAAAAACAACCAAATGTATACCATTTGCATTACACCAAATATTCAATAATCATAAAATACATCAATACATAAAAAGATATTCAAGTAAATAAAACTTAGCCGTAGATCCTCCGCAAATGGTTATGGAGTGTTTAGCCTCTCATCGTGTGTTCTTCACCAGGAATGATTAGGGAAATCATCATAGGCCTCCACGAGATGAATGGTTGCACTCCACGTTCTTCGTAGTCGAACTGTGAACCAACTTCGACAGGGCTTCTCCAATGTTTTCAATATTTCGGGACCTCCGAAAACGAATGATAGCCGCCCCTATTTATTAAGGATGTGGTTTTTAGGGTTTTGGACGTCAAAAAGCGGCTGTAGGGTTTTCACGCCGCACGGGCGTAGACCCAGGCGTAGGCCTGCACCTGGCCCTGCGCTGGGGGGGTACGGCCAGGGCTACGCTGGAAGTGCTCTCTAACTCCAAATAGTTCTGGTTTGAGGGCGTAGGGTGGCGCAGGTCTGCATCTCCACCGACTCGTTTCGCGCTGAATTTTCTCGAGCTGCTTTCATTTGACTTCTTGACCCTTGAAACACAACTTTGGAGTAAAAGTATGGTAGTTACGAAGCACATGTGCATAAATAAGCCTTAAATAATACAGAAAACACATAATATTATAGCCTTATTAGTAACCCAAAACCTAAATCCAAGTCAGGTACTTAAAGTGATAATACATTGGTTCCTCTTCCATGTACGCTAACTCTTGTATCATAGGATTGAGTTCTATGAATATAAAATACATCACCATCAGCAAAGTCCACAAAATTTACCTTCCCATTTAAATATGACCTAGTTTGACCCTTGGAAAAAACTACTCCATGACTAATCCTCAAAGTAAACATGTTACAATCATCTCTTGCAAATGAAATTTTCCTCAAATCAGTAACCAAATATCAATATTCAATGAACTAAAACAAAAAATCCTAACGTAAAAAAAACTACATTTACTTACCGTATTCAACGTTGGGATCAAGCAAATCATCTTCTCTCAAATGCCACAACGTAAGCACCATTTTTGTTCTTCTATGGTGGTTAGGTTTTTTTTCTCAACATATCAATAACCAGACAACATATGAGGACGAAAGTGATAGGTAGAAAGTGAGGTTGAGGGAGTCAAAGGGTTTTTGGGTATTTTGCTTATCTAAAAAATGAGAGGGAAAGTATAAAAGGACAAAAAGAAAGCCCTCATGTGTACTGCACATGGATATGTTTAACGGTGGGAAATAGACGGGATTAATTCCAGGGACAAAAAACAAAAAGCAAAGAAGTCAGGTCAGGATGGACCAAACCCGTAAATTTTCGGACCCAAAGACCGATTCCATAATTTCAGTGAAACCACAGGGACCAAAACTGTATATATATATATATATATATATATATATATATATATATATATATATATATATATATATATATATATATATATATGTATATATATATATGTATATGTATATATGTATGTATGTATGTATGGTTGAAATCCATGGAGTACCACCATGTTAGACTGGGAACCGGAGTACCACATGAAATGAACATGTTCATTACGATAAAATGTAAAGTTTCATGCAAAAGTATAATATGCATATGTTTAAAAGTGCATTATGATTAACTAGTTCACATCATTTTCATATTCATCAGTTAAATTTGTTTAAACCTTTAATTTTATGCAAAATTGTAGATGCACATGTTCATGTATATTGCACATTTGAACATGTGCATATTACTATTGTGCATGAACTATAACATTTTATCATAATGAATATGTAAATGATGTACACTAGTCAATAATAATGTGCATTTGAACATGTGTATATTGCAAATTTGCATGAAATTTAATTTTTTTTCATATTGAACATGTTCATTGGTACTCCGGAACCAAGTCTAATATGGTACCCCATTGATCTTGAATATATGTACCCCCATTGATATTGGATATATATAGGGTTAGGTTCTATGGGGAACCTTTATACATCGTACAACTAAAGAACCATGTGATAGTCATTGGATCAATGTCATCTCGTGATGCAACATGTGATGAAACATGCATGTGTAATAGTTGATGCAACATCTCAGATGCATCTATTGAAGGGTAGTTTCAGAAAAAATATATATCTAGATTAATCAAATTTTATTTTATTTTAATTGAATATTCCATCAAATTATTAAACAATAAATTCTAAAGAAATTTAATTAAGACACTTTCAAATTTAACAAAAACAATAAAAATTCAACAAAAATGATGAACATGTCGATGCATCGTTCAATAAAAAATTATACAAATTCAAAAATTATAAATCTTTTTTGTATGCCAGTCGATGCACAACGGTTATCATAAGACGATGCACAGTAGATCTTTCATGTTCATCATCTTCATGCTGGTTCTTCGTTTGTGTTCATCATCTTCGTGGAGAACACGATGCATCATTGTTGGTCATCCTTCATCAACTTCGTGTTCAACGTGTCCATCAATCCATCATCGTGATGCATCTCCTCATCGTGAATCATCATGAAAATCAAACAACCTTCGAACCACCTATCAATTTTGAACAAACTTCGTTCATCCTTCAATTCGTCTTCTTCACATCGTCTACGTTCATAGGTTCATGGGTTCAACGTGATGCATCGTCTTCATCATTGTTCATCCTATCATCATCATCGCATCATCTTCATCTCAGCACATCTCCACCTTTATTCATCTTTGTTCTTCTCTATTTATCGCATCATCTTCATCACATAAAACAACAATGCATAGCGACATTGAATGTGGATGCCGATTGCGAAAGGTGGCCGGTGAGTTTGAGAAAAAAGAATTGATGGGTGGACGGCGAGTTTAAGAGAGAGAGAGAGGAGGTGCCCGGCAAGATTGAGAAGGAGAAAATGGTGTAGGCCGATTGTGTGTGTTAGAGGAGGGGGAGGGGGGGAATGAGGAAGAATATATGGAGAGTGATTAATGAGATTGATTTAGTTTTCTATTTTAATTATAATCTATTCATTAAAAGATTAATTAATTTTTTCAAATAATTAGTATTCCAATATTACCCTTATTGCATCATTATTAAATTGATAACACATTTTTGGTTCTCAATGGTTCTTAATGCATTGAGGTTTTCCATTGAACCTCTCTCTCTCTCTCTCTCTCTCTCTCTTTCTATATATATATATATATATATATATATATATATATATATATATATATATATATATATATATATATATATATATGTTAGTGTATAGTGTGTAAAGATGACATTACTACTGCATCATGACTGATTTCATAAAACACTTGAGGGTCACACCGATGAGCACAACTGAACAGATGCAATTATACTATTGAATAAATAATATTGGATATTGTTTATGACACAAAATGATCATTGAGATTAAAATAATGGATGATTAATTATATCTCAAAGTACGGGGATTAAAAATGCAATATTAGATATTGTATTGATTTAATTGTCATTGGATGATAATTAAATAATTATCTAGTCTTTTATTTAGTATTGGATATTAAATAAAAGATGCATTTATTTGAATTAGTATTATCGTCTATTATTAGATAGTGGAGGGATAATTATAAACAAATAAATAAGAGATAAATATAAATAATTATCTAGTCAGTTATATATTATTAGATAATGTATAAAATATTAATATTATTTAAAGGGTATATAATTATAGAGATAATTATATAAGGTTTAAGTAATAATGATAATTATTGAGATATATATTATATTATTATATTAGATTTTGATTAAAACTATAACTCTTAATAATATATATATATATATATATATATATATATATATATATATATATATATATATATATATATATATATATATATATATTTGATAACGTGACCTACTTGATTGGGTGAGCCGCCGCACACACACACTTGAAGGTGTGTGTGTGGTGTGCCACGGCCGTACGAACCAAACACGCGATTAAGTGTTTGGTTTTCTCGTTCTTCGTGTGTTTGATTGCATATCTGGCGCCGCTCGATCGTGTCATCACCGGTGGATACCGAAAGCGTCTCATTCGTGTATTCTTGTCATAGAATACAAATGTACGAATTTATTGCTTTCTCGTTTACTTATCTTATGTTTTACTTGATGATCCGTGTACGGAATTCGTAATTTAAAAGCTTCCGTTGTGCGTTAATTATATTAATATTTATGTTTTTATGAAAAACGATACGAATTCCCAACAGTGGTATCAGAGCCATCTCAAGTAACATAATGTAGTATTATTCGAGTATTTATGTCCAACGATCTTAAAGTTTCGATTTTTAATAACTAAAATTGTTTAAACGGTCGAAATCAATAATTAAAATGTTTAAGGTTTTGATTTGGCTTGGAGAAAATCGACCAAAGGTTTTGGAAACCTTATGGTGATTCTCGGCCAACCTTGGAGTTCCTCGGAGCTTGGGATTTTGAAACCTTAGTTCGTTTTATTTAGTTGATGTTCGATTGTTTAAAAGTGTTTAATTAATTAAAGTCGGAAAATTAAACGTTTCGGTTCGCGAAATCAAACCTAGAGATTTCGGCCATGGGTTGAGACCCATGACCTCTCGGTTGTGATGTGGTAACCGAGGTGATGGATTATTTGTTCCGTCGTGTCGTTTAATTCACGGTTAAACTCGAACGATTAAATTAAATGCGTTAAAATCGAATTAATAAATCCAAAGTGTTTGGTTATTAATATTTAAACATTTGTGACAAAATATATGTAAATATGTTTTCGATTTTATAAAATTAAAGTGGAGACTTTATTAGTTTTTTTTATAAAATTCACAAATTGGTTTAAATATTGTTTGATTCGATAATTAAACGATTAATTGGAATATGGAAATCGAAATAATCAAAGTGAGTTGAATAAAGGCTTCGATTAATTTCAGCCGTCAAAGGGTTTAACACCCTACTTGTTTTCGGTTCATATGGGTTATTGAACCCGAGTATGAGTCGGTTAACTAAGTTGGTTCTTTTCCGTTTTCCGGTAATTCGTCGTTTAAATTAAACTGGTTTTAATTAAAAGTTAAGTTTTAATGTTGAAATTAAAATTAATGGTAATTTTAATTCATAAACTAGATTTAATTTATGCATTTAATATTTAGTTCCATAAAATGCATTATTATAATAAAGAGAGTTTAATTTAAGGTATCTATTTTTAAATCGATGAAATCGTGACTTTGAGTTTCACGCTCGGTCATGGTTTAATGTTTTGAGATTTGATCTCGACATTAACATTTTTGGTAGAAATTGTTTAAAACCATAAAGAAAAGTTTTTGGTGTTATTTAAAGATGATCAAATTTTGGTAAATTGTTTATTAAGAAAATTGACATTTTAAATAAAGTTTAGTTATTTATTTTGAAAAGTGTTTCAATTAAATAATAGTTAATTGATAATTATTTGAAGGAAGTTTAAATTATTTATCAATATTATTTGAAAATAAAACTATATTTATTAAAGGTTGTTTAATAAAAAGTTTCTTAAAATAGTAAGTTTAAGTTTCAAAGGTGTTTGAATTGTTAATTGAATATTTTAAGAAAAGTATAGTTATGAATCCAAAGATAATGCAAAGATGGAATTAAATTTGAATTTTTTTTTTGGGAAAAAGTTTCTAATTATGGAAAGCGTTTCTTAATTTCGAGTTTACGAACCGTATTTAATTTAAGAACGATATTGGACATGAATACTTCAATTAATGGTAGATTAATTGGTCTTGGAATTATTTTCATTGCAAGATGAAAATGAATTCTGAATTATTAATATGTTTTACTACTTTATTTATGTTTGTGACATAGCCGAGCCTTGAGACCCCTTGTTTGTGATGGTTGTTTGTTTAATCTCAATTTATTCTATTTTATTATTGGTTATATTTTTTGGAAGGCCTACGTGCCATTTGAATCTCGGGTTTTATGATGTAATCTGTAATAGGTTAGAAAATAGACAAATGTATTTAGATTAAAATTATGTAAAAAATCTTGTAGAAGATGTCCATCAAGAAGGAGGTCATTCATCAAGGACGCTCGGTGACATCATCGGATGCTGAGGCTAGTGGGAGCTGAAAGAGTTCAACCTTCTTGCCTTGTGTGTTGATTTTGTCCCTTAGGTTTGACTTAATTGGTTTGTCCGTATGACTCTCGAAAACCAATTTAGTTTTGGCAAGGCTATGTCACCATGTGGTTGTATGTTTTATTTCTTTATGCATTATTTATATCTGCGTGATTGTGGTGACAAAGTAGATAAATAAAAGAAATTAAAACTACAATCATTTTTGATGAAAAATTAAAGTATTTAAAAGGAAGTTTTGTTGGTACATCCTGTGTGACGATAGCAGTCTAAGTGATCCTACATTGTGAGTCTAGCAAGTGTTTGTTATATATGTTTATATATGGTTGATAGTTATTATTGTTTGTGTGTTTGAACTTGATGTAACGTATTACAAGAAGGTCAAACATAAAGATCAAAGATAAAATCAATCATAAGGTAAAAACATAAGGTTCAATACTAAGTTGAGTATGTGAAATAGTTAGATTCGAATTCTATAAGGTTGTACATTCGAATCTGTGATAGATTCAAATGTAGTCCTAGATTCGAAGCTAGGCAGATTCGAGAGTGTCTATGAGGACAAACGCGAATGGGCCTTGGGCCAGATTCGAGTTTGGCCCATAACAGACTCGAATTAGCCTCTATAATTAGGGATAGACAAGAAATATTATAAGACTTTTTGCAGAATTCGTGAGTGATTAAGCAAAAGGCGATCTCGAGTTTATCATCAGTGTTAGTGCCGTTTTGGAGAGAATCAGTTCGTAGGATCGTTCGTGTGTCGTTCGTTCAGCCTCTGATAGTCTCCGTGTTTCTGTGTGAGAGTTGTTTCCATCATATCCCTGAGGCGCAGGGATTCAGACAAATGTTGGATTTCCTAGTAGAATCTAGGATTGGTTTTGCTTTGTGTGACACCCTTGCCACAACAACCACCAATTACAATACACCCAGGATTAATCATCAACATGCAATAACATAATGATCTGATAACCTAAATTAAGTGCGGAAGCATTAAAACATAAATAAAGTGGTGCAACAAGTGTTAAACACCCTACGGTGCTATCAGGTACCAAGTCTAGGTCTACACACCCATACATTTATTACAGTCATCCAGAATATATTACAACATTTGTCCCACAACATAATTACCGATTAAATAGCAGATATCTTCCAAATCTTCCAAATCGACCTAACTAGAAGGTCCAGCAGTAGATTTTCCCTTTCCTGTAAAAATACAACAACTAAAACGTAAGCGAATGCTTAGTGAATACAAAGATTGCGCATTTTATAAGTCTTTATGAAGCCCAAGAGTATCCCGACGACAAACGTCGTATACTCTCTTCGTACACCAAGTACGGACCAGAGCCGCAGCCCCTTCGAGCTCACAGCTCGGCATTTAGACATACCATCTGAGACAAACGTACGATCGGGGATGACATACTGCCTACCGGGCCTAGGAGGGATCAGCTCCAGGTCATATAGCACAGTAACATCAGAGTAATCGATGCGACCCACCGGTCCATCACTAGATGCACAACAACCGAAAGGACATGCAACAAGTAAGAATGTGCATCTAAATCTACGCAAGTTAGTAGAATTCCAAACAATCAATGAAACAACAGGTCTCAGCAGGCAAAGCTTACATAAAACAAATATAACAATGCGAAATCTACTGTACTCACAGTGGGTGCGTAATTTATCTTTAACCAATTTTATTTCTCTTCGGGCTTTCAACCGGATCCTCCAAGTACCCCACTGTGGGTTAAACAACACCACAAGGGACCTGTCATATTAATTACAACAATTTCCTTATATCATTAACCGTTTAACTCATAAAAATCAAGTCTCGTAAGTTTTGCAACGTTTTCCCCCATTTCGGGTCTATGTTCAAATCCATTTTACCATTGAGTTGAACCCATCTCAAGTTCATAACTTGTCCCTTGAATAATTCTTGCCATTTTATGTGTTGTTTATAAGTTCCATTCAAAATACACAAGTTTAGAGAGTATATTTCTCAATTTTAGGCATTAAACTCGAATTTAATGGGTTAGATTCGAAACTATGCATCAGATTCGAATCATATGTATCAGATTCGAACCCTTAGCACAGATTCGAACCCCTTGGTCATCAGATTCGAATAACCCCTCGAATCTAGGGTAGATTCGAACCCTTCATTCGAGTCTAGGGGTAGATTCGAAGCCCTCCCTTAGAATCTAATGGTACACACTCGAATCTAGCACCAAACTCGAGTTTGTTCTTGTATTTCGACTCTGATCTTGACCCATTCGAGTCTGATCATCATTTCAACTTAAATCCTTCATTTCTAAGGCAAAAATCACTAATATATCATGTATAATACCTAGATTCGATTCGACTATGCATATACTTTCATATTCCAGCAATATTTCAATCAAAAACAAGCTTAAATATGCATAAAATGATAGATTCGAGATTCTTGTTCTTCAAAACCGAAACCATAACTTAAAAAAAAAGATCGATTCTTACCTCAATTCACACGAAATCTGAAATCCGTTTGTAGATTACTGTTGTACTCCTCGATACCTTTCCGATGACGTATAATTCTCGAAAATCCGACGGTCGGTTTGTGATTTATCTTAGAGAGATGTAGAGAGAAAATTTCTAGAGAGATAGAGTAGAGAGAGAGTGTAAACTAGAAAATGAAGCCTATTGCCCTTTATATACTACTTTCGTCATTTTTTGCACATTTCATCACCCGACTTAACCGGTTCCATAAAATACCGATTTAATCTTAAATTTATCATAAATAACTTTTAAATTCATAATAATCCACAAAATTGATTCTGAGTTCAATTTTCTTAAAAATAACAACAAACTTTGCTAAATATCCAAATACATAATCATCACCCAAATTCAACTTAAATATAAATTTTCCACTTAATTAGTCAAAATACATCAAATTGAATCCGTGGATGTTACAGCATGGGCTCCACCACGCTCAACTTCGTCCTCGAAGTTACTCGGACTCAAACAGTTTCGGATATTTTCTTAACATTTCTGACTTAGTTTCCCATGTATGATTTGCTCCTTTATGATGCTTCCAACGTACAAGCACCATTTCTATTTCCTTACTTCTCAATTTCTTCATCTTAGTATCTAACACACACTCCGGCTCTTCAAAATATCGGAGCCTTTCATCAACCTGCAGTTCAGTATGGTCGGCCCAATCCTCGTTACTAGAAGTAAATGACTTTCGAAGATTTCCAACGTGAAACACCGGATGTATGCCCGACATCTCTTCAGGCAATTCCAAACGGTATGACTGATTCCCCACTTTTTCAGTTATCTTAAATGGTCCGACGAATCTCGGAGCCAACTTTCCCCTTTTTACAAAACGAGTAACACCCCTCATGGGTGATACTTTCAAGTAGACCCAGTCATTCACTTCAAAATTGATCGGCTTGTGCCTCCGATCATAGTAACTTTTCTGACGATCCTGGGCCGCCTTCATGTTCTGCCTAATCAACTGTATCTTCTCGTTTGTTTCTTGAAGCAAGGCCGGCCCAACGATTGGTGTTTCACCAGTTTCTCTCCAACATGTAGGAGTCCTACATTTCCTTCCATACAATGCCTCGAACGGAGCTTTCTTGATCGTAGCGTGGTAACTGTTGTTATACGAAAATTCTATGAGTGGCAGATGATCGTCCCAATTGCCACCGAGATCTAACACACACGATCTCATCATGTCTTCAAGCGTTAAGATGGTCCGCTCACTCTGACCATCAGTTTGCGGGCGGTAAGCTGTACTCATTGCTATCCTTGTCCCTAACCCTTCTTGCAAAGCCGACCAAAAATTTGAAGTAAACTGGCTGTCCCGGTCCGATACTATGGTCTTAGGCACTCCATGCCTAGAAACAATCTCGTCCATATAAATTTTAGCCAACTTTTCTAAGGAGTAACTTTCTCTTATCGGTATAAAATGTGCGGACTTAGTTAATCTATCGACTATCACCCAAACTGCATCATGTTGGCGCCTAGTCTTCGGCAGTTTTGTAACAAAATCCATAGTAATGTGCTCCCACTTCCATTCCGGAATGGGAAGCGGCTGCATACTGCCGTACGGTTGTTGATGCTCAGCCTTTACCAACCGGCAAGTCCTACATCGTTCAACATACTGACCGATATCCTTCTTCAATCCCGGCCACCAAAAGTCTGCCTTTAAGTCGTTGTACATCTTTGTGCTCCCGGGATGTACAGAAAACTTAGATTGATGTGCTTCCTCAACGATCACGTCTCTCACACCACCATATTTCGGCACCCAAATTCTTCCGTACACACCTTTTATACCAGACTTGCTCGTTTCCATATTCTTTAAATGTATCCTAACATCCTCAGCACCAATATTCTCCTCTTTCAAGGCTTCTTTCTGAGCAGCCTTGACATCATCAATTATCGTGGAGGTCAACATTGTAGAAGTCATCATATAACAGAAATCCTTAGCATACGCTTTCCGGCTCAAGGCATCGGCTACTACATTAGCCTTTCCGGGATGGTACAGTATCTCACAATCGTAGTCTTTAATAAGCTCCATAGACCTACGTTGTCTCATATTAAGTTCCTTCTGGCTAAAGATATACTTCAAGCTCTTATGGTCCGTGTAAAGTTGACACTTAGTACCGTACAGGTAGTGCCTCCATAACTTCAATGCAAACGTTACCGCGGTCAACTCCAGATCATGAGTCGAATAATTCTTCTCATGCTGCTTCAACTGTCTTGAAGCATACGCTATAACCTTCCCACGCTGCATCAATACAGCGCCTAACCCTAACCTCGAAGCATCGGTATACACCACAAAGTCATCATTGCCCTCAGGTAAGGCAAGTATCGGCGCTTCACTCAAAGTTTTCTTCAAAACATCAAACGCCTCTTGCTGCACGGTCTCCCAAACAAAAGGCGCATTCTTCTTCGTTAATGCCGTCAGCGGAACTGCAATCTTTGAAAAGTCCTTTATAAACCTCCTATAATATCCCGCCAACCCAAGAAAACTCCTGATTTCCGTAGCTGATTGTGGCGGTTCCCAATTTCGTATAGCCTCAACTTTAGCTGGATCAACCGAAATCCCAGCTCCAGATATAACATGTCCTAGAAACTGTATCTGTTGTAGCCAAAACTCGCACTTTGAGAACTTGGCGTACAACCTTTCTTTTCTTAACAACTCCAACAGTTCTCTCAGATGTTCAACATGTTCTGCTTCAGACTTAGAATATACCAGTATATCATCAATAAACACTATCACCGACTTATCCAACATCGGTCTACAAACCCTATTCATCAAGTCCATAAAGACAGCCGGGGCATTGGTTAACCCAAAAGGCATAACCAAGAACTCGTAATGCCCATAACGTGTCCTAAATGCTGTCTTAGGCACATCCTCTTCTCGAACTTTCAGTTGATGGTACCCCGATCTCAGGTCAATCTTAGAAAATACACTAGCGCCATGTAACTGATCAAACAAGTCGTCTATCCTCGGCAGAGGATACTTGTTCTTAATCGTCAATTTATTCAGCTCCCGGTAATCTATGCACATCCTCATCGTGCCATCTTTCTTCTTTACAAACAGTACCGGAGCTCCCCACGGCGATGAACTCGGCCGAATGAAGCCCTTGTCCAACAACTCCTAAAGTTGTGTCATCATTTCTTTCATCTCGGTTGGGGCAAGACGATAAGGAGAACGAGCCACCGGTGCAGCTCCAGGGATCAAGTCAATCCTAAACTCAACTTGTCTCTCAGGCGGCACGCCAGACAAGTCTTCCGGAAACACATCCGGGAATTGTGAAACAACCGGCACATCGGCCAAAGTTCTCTTCTCTGCCTTAGCATCAATCGCATATGCTAAGTATGCATCACATCCCTTTGCAACAAGCTTTCGAGCTTTTGCAATAGTCAGCAAACACAGATCCCCGCTTCTCCTATCCCCATATATACATATCTCACGCCCCTCCGGGGTAGTTATCTTTATCATTCGGCTCTTACACACTATGTGGGCTTCATTCTCGATCAACCAGTCCATCCCGACTATGACATCAAACTCACTGAATTCTATCGGTATCAAGTCCAAATTGAAGACTAGATCTTCAATTACTAACGTGCAGTTACGGTAGACATGATCTACTTTTACTAGAGTGTTGCTAGCAGTTTCTATATCCAGAACAGCAGATAATCTAGATAGTGGCATGGCAAGTCTTTGTGCAAACATAGTAGAAACAAACGACCTATTGGCACCCGAATCAAATAAAACTCGTGCAGGCATAGAATTAACTATGAACGTACCCGTGACGACCTCCGGATTTTCCCTTGCCTCCTCTGCAGTTATCTGAAAAGCACGAGCAGGTGCCCTCTGTGACTGACCCCGGCGGTTAACTGAACCACCACTCGAACCTCCAGACGATCGTGTTGATGATGGTGCAGCAGCTGTTGGAGCATTCTTTCTACAGTTCCTGCTATAGTGACCCCACACCCCACACTTATAGCAAGCATCACTCTTCCTTGGGCAATCATTCTGAAAATGTCCCAGTTCTCCACAGCAAAAGCAAGCACGTCTGTTAGGGCATTTGCCAAAATGCTCCAGATGACATTTATTGCAATATTGCGGCTCAGTGTTGATGGAGTATGCACGCGCACGACCGCGATCAGATGAACCAGATTGTCAGCGATACGACTGTTGAGGTGAGTACTGTGAAGACCGGGAAGAACCAGAATATCCTCCCTCCCTTTGGCGCTTCGGCGGTGACGGCTGTGTCGGGTTGGTGGAAGCAGCAGCAGACCCAACAGAGTAGCCTGACATAATCAAAATCTGCTCTACATTTCTGGCAGCCTCAAGTAAGCCAGCAAATGTAGGGTAACGAACATTGCTCATGACCCTCCTAATCTCTATGTCAAGACCAGCCTCGAACCTGGTCACTTTCCTTTCTTCGGTGTCTACCTGATGAGGTGCGAACAGACTTAACCTCGTGAACTCCACAGCATATTGGGACACCGTCTTCGTCCCCTGTACTAGCGCCATAAACCTTGCCTCTAATCTCCGACGCTCATCAATCGGACAGTACTGCTGAGTGAATAAGTCCTTAAACTCAGCCCAGGTCATAACAGAAATCTTCTCCAATGTCAAAGCGTTTACCATGGCATTCCACCACATGATTGCATCATTCGTGAACATAGCAGTTGCATAACGAACCATGTCCTTCTCAGCATAGTCGCTGATTCGGAATGTTCGCTCAGTTGCTGTTATCCATTCCAGTGTAGCAACAGCATCCCCTAAACCGTTAAACTCTACAGCTCCATTTCCTTTAAAATCCTTAAACCGACAACCCCTGGGCTTATTAGATGACCCAGTGTTGTCATCTTGTTCCTCATTAATTTCTTCTCTTTCTTTTTCTTTGTTCTTCCTTTTATCTTCCCTTCGCTTAGTTTCGGCCTCATCTCGAGCCCGAAACTGCTCTTGAATCATCTCTCTTTGCTCAGCCATCATGGCTAGCATCATTTCTCTCGTCTCTTCAGGTGTCATTCCTCCTCCAGACATGTTCTGAAATACGAAACATATAACTTATTTAGCAACATGTCATAAATTTAAAGACACCATTCATTTGTCCCGTATGATAGTCAATTTCTTATAATTACTAGATCATAACCTATCTTAGTTCAGATCATTACTTAGCATCACTACATATCATCACCTAATGTTTGAGATCAAGACCTCACGGACACTTGAATCTCAAACTACTGCTCTGATACCATCTCGTGTGACACCCTTGCCACAACAACCACCAATTACAATACACCCAGGATTAATCATCAACATGCAATAACATAATGATCTGATAACCTAAATTTAAGTGCGGAAGCATTAAAACATAAATAAAGTGGTGCAACAAGTGTTAAACACCCTACGGTGCTATCAGGTACCAAGTCTAGGTCTACACACCCATACATTTATTACAATCATCCAGAATATATTACAACATTTGTCCCACAACATAATTACCGATTAAATAGCAGATATCTTCCAAATCTTCCAAATCGACCTAACTAGAAGGTCCAGCAGTAGATTTTCCCTTTCCTGTAAAAATACAACAACTAAAACGTAAGCGAATGCTTAGTGAATACAAAGATTGCGCATTTTATAAGTCTTTATGAAGCCCAAGAGTATCCCGACGACAAACGTCGTATACTCTCTTCGTACACCAAGTACGGACCAGAGCCGCAGCCCCTTCGAGCTCACAGCTCGGCATTTAGACATACCATCTGAGACAAACGTACGATCGGGGATGACATACTGCCTACCGGGCCTAGGAGGGATCAGCTCCAAGTCATATAGCACAGTAACATCAGAGTAATCGATGCGACCCACCGGTCCATCACTAGATGCACAACAACCGAAAGGACATGCAACAAGTAAGAATGTGCATCTAAATCTACGCAAGTTAGTAGAATTCCAAACAATCAATGAAACAACAGGTCTCAGCAGGCAAAGCTTACATAAAACAAATATAAACATGCGAAATCTACTGTACTCACAGTGGGTGCGTAATTTATCTTTAACCAATTTTATTTCTCTTCGGGCTTTCAACCGGATCCTCCAAGTACCCCACTGTGGGTTAAACAACACCACAAGGGACCTGTCATATTAATTACAACAATTTCCTTATATCATTAACCGTTTAACTCATAAAAATCAAGTCTCGTAAGTTTTGCAACGTTTTCCCCCATTTCGGGTCTATGTTCAAATCCATTTTACCATTGAGTTGAACCCATCTCAAGTTCATAACTTGTCCCTTGAATAATTCTTGCTATTTTATGTGTTGTTTATAAGTTCCATTCAAAATACACAAGTTTAGAGAGTATATTTCTCAATTTTAGGCATTAAACTCGAATTTAATGGATTAGATTCGAAACTATGCATCAGATTCGAATCATATGTATCAGATTCGAACCCTTAGCACAGATTCGAACCCCTTGGTCATCAGATTCGAATAACCCCTCGAATCTAGGGTAGATTCGAACCCTTCATTCGAGTCTAGGGGTAGATTCGAAGCCCTCCCTTAGAATCTAATGGTACACACTCGAATCTAGCACCAAACTCGAGTTTGTTCTTGTATTTCGACTCTGATCTTGACCCATTCGAGTCTGATCATCATTTCAACTTAAATCCTTCATTTCTAAGGCAAAAATCACTAATATATCATGTATAATACCTAGATTCGATTCGACTATGCATATACTTTCATATTCCAGCAATATTTCAATCAAAAACAAGCTTAAATATGCATAAAATGATAGATTCGAGATTCTTGTTCTTCAAAACCGAAACCATAACTTAAAAAAAAGATCGATTCTTACCTCAATTCACACGAAATCTGAAATCCGTTTGTAGATTACTGTTGTACTCCTCGATACCTTTCCGATGACGTATAATTCTCGAAAATCCGACGGTCGGTTTGTGATTTATCTTAGAGAGATGTAGAGAGAAAATTTCTAGAGAGATAGAGTAGAGAGAGAGTGTAAACTAGAAAATGAAGCCTATTGCCCTTTATATACTACTTTCGTCATTTTTTGCACATTTCATCACCCGACTTAACCGGTTCCATAAAATACCGATTTAATCTTAAATTTATCATAAATAACTTTTAAATTCATAATAATCCACAAAATTGATTCTGAGTTCAATTTTCTTAAAAATAACAACAAACTTTGCTAAATATCCAAATACATAATCATCACCCAAATTCAACTTAAATATAAATTTTCCACTTAATTAGTCAAAATACATCAAATTGAATCCGTGGATGTTACACTTTGTCCCATAATGTTCAGATTGTTCTACCATATATTCTTCAAATTTATGATCATCTTCAGGTAGACTGCTCTGTCACCCCGACAGTGCTAAGAACTAGAATAGCTGGCCAACCGCTAGTGTTTTCTGCGGATATGATGCGTCAGGTGTTGCAGCTGGGTTCACAGGAAGAGGAGTCTGGGCCAATCGACTTTCCTCTGAGTATTAGGCAAGCGGCCTTTCAGAGAATGGGTTATAGTTTTGATGTGACGAAGGTTTCTTATATGAAGAGCGGGCTAATCGGCCAATGGAGATTTCTGGCTCATGTCTTTATGGTCTGCTTTGCACCAAAGAAAGTCGGTTTTGACTATATGGTCTCGAAGATCCAGTCTGGGATTATCGCGATAGTGTATAATCGACCATTCAGTTTCTCGGAAATGTTTTTCTCCGAATTTGTTCATCAGATCACCGCTCCAGAAAATCAACAATTCCTGCTGTATCCAAGGTTCATCATGATGCTTATCAGGCATTTCTTGCCAAATCTGCCTCAGTCGAATGAGATTCAAAGCGTAGCTGTAATGGACAAGAGGATCTTTGCTGATTGTTCCTCGCACAGAGGAAGATTGGCTGTTCCAGTTGAGCGTCCGTTGTTTGGAGCCATCTTGGATAGGAATTTTGAAGCCCCAGATATTGCCAACTGGGCAGGGGAAGTTGAAGTTCAACCGAGACAACCACAGCCACAACAACAACAACAACCACAGCCACCGCGTGCACAAAGGCGAAGACAAAGAACCTCTGCGAGTCAAACTCAGGTGTCTAGGCCTTCTACGAGTCAACAGCCAGAGGTACATGAAGTCGGGCCGTCGAATGTCCCAAATGAAGCTGATCAATTGTGCCAAACTCTAAATGAAATTTGGGAGGCAGGTCCTCATGCTAATGAAGATATAGCTGCAGCATTGGTGGGTGAATTACTTGAGCCTCCAGAGGGAGAAGAAGATGTGTTGAGAGATGTGGATGAATATGTGCCAGAGCAGACTGGTACTGATGAGTCATCATCTGCAACCGAATCAGAAGAAATGGAGGAAATCGAAGTTGAAGCTCCCGAGTCAGAAGCTACAGAACCTCATATTCAAATAGGAACTTATGGTTCACGGATAGTAGTTAATGAAGAAGCTTCAAGGAGGCGAGTAATGAGAGAGGCTGATGAATCCGATTTTCAAGAAGACGAAGTTGCACCTTTAGTGAAGAGGCAATGGGCCAAACGTCATAGATTCATGCAAGGATCATCTTCTGCATCAACAGATCAACCAGAAATTCAGCAAACTCAAACTCCTCAATCTCAAGAACCTCAAACCACCATTCCACCACCACCACCTCAAGATGAACCGTATATCCCATCGCCAATCATTCCAACGCCAATTCAGTCCATTCCATCAACCTCATCCACATATGCTGAAAATCAAAGGTTTCTGCGCTTAAAAGACCGAGTTGACTTCCAGGAAATCCAAATCCTTGGGCTAACAACGGCAATCGGTGAGCTTCAGAGGCATAACACAGATATTGATAAGGAGAATGCCGATTTGAAAAAGATTGTGGAGAAAGTCTAGGAAGAGAACACAGAGCTAAAATCATTTGTAGCAGATCAGGCAGCTGAGATAAGGTCGATGCGCTCCCTAATTGAGCAGTTAATGAAAAAATTACAGGCTCAGGGGGAGACGTCGTGCCGAGATCAACAAGAGAGGCCAAGGGATGATGATGAAGACGACAACCAAGGCAATGATCCCAGCTCTCAAAGACAGGATGAGCCAGTAGATTTTTCTGCTGCTCAGACTGCTCAATCTCAGGGGGAGCCTAGTCTAGCAGGAGGAGAAGTAGGAGAAGCGAGTTCATCTAAGCCTACAGATTTTGAGATTAGTGAGATGATCGATGCTCTTATGGATCTTGATGATGATCCGATGGATTTAGGTTTTGATTGTGAAGATGAAGAGCTAGAAGAGGGTGAGTTTGTACCTGAAGAGATAGTTGACTGGCAATCAGATGACGAGGTATGTGCTGATGACGACGATGAAGCTGATGAGATCGTCGTACAGCAGAATCCTATCACTGATACATACGTGATAGATGGGAATGATATTGTTAACGTAGAAGTAGTGAATGCTGCGTTAAATGTTCAACCATCAATAGAGGAACCAGCCAGAGAACTAACAAATGAAGGGAAGAGAAAATTATGGTTCAGAGCTGAAAAGAAGGAGTTAGAGCTTAAAAGGAAAATGAGGGTGCCGGGTACTGGGAAGTTGTCTGCACGCATATTAAGCTGGTTCTTTGATCGAGAACTGCAGCTATTCATAATTAAGAGGAAAGACGGGCTCCAGTACCTGAGGCGAACTCTGAAAGCTTTCAATTCACTGCCAAAGATCGAGATCACAGCGTTAGCATGGAAAGATATGATTAATATTGGCAATGATCCCTACGCAGACGTAATTGCAAGAATCATAAGAAAAGAGGGAAGATCAAGAAAGTTTGAACGCCTGAATCCAAGGGTTGGAAAAAGAGTAGAAGATCCTTCACGTATTGATCCTCTAACTGGGCGACCTTGGATGAGGATCCATTACAAACCAGTAAGATGTCTTAGGAGGGTGCCGCTCAAGCCTATGCCACAGAATGTCTTGAAGAATCTGCATTGGTGGTATGCTGAGAGTGAGACTGGAGAAGCGGTCATGGAAGATTTTGAAGAAAAAGTTATTCTTAGAGTCTACGATCCTCTTCACCTGGTAAACCTTTCTAGAGATGATCTTCATATTTTGCATGCTTGTAAGATTTCTAGTGATGCACATATGGATAGTGAAGCTAGGAAATATGAGAATGTAGTCAAAGTATGTGTTGAAAAAGGCTTGTATGCTGCAAGTAGTTTGAATAAATAATAAACAAAGTTCTTAATGAAATGTGTGAATTATTAGAAGCTATCGTCAAGGGGGAGTCTGTTGGTACATCCTGTGTGACGATAGCAGTCTAAGTGATCCTACATTGTGAGTCTAGCAAGTGTTTGTTATATATGTTTATATATGGTTGATAGTTATTATTGTTTGTGTGTTTGAACTTGATGTAACGTATTACAAGAAGGTTAAACATAAAGATCAAAGATAAAATCAATCATAAGGTAAAAACATAAGGTTCAATACTAAGTTGAGTATGTGAAATAGTTAGATTCGAATTCTATAAGGTTGTACATTCGAATCTGTGATAGATTCGAATGTAGTCCTAGATTCGAAGCTAGGCAGATTCGAGAGTGTCTATGAGGACAAACTCGAATGGGCCTTGGGCCAGATTCGAGTTTGGCCCATAACAGACTCGAATTAGCCTCAATAATTAGGGATAGACTCGAAATATTATAAGACTTTTTGCAGAATTCGTGAGTGATTAAGCAAAAGGCGATCTCGAGTTTATCATCAGTGTTAGTGCCGTTTCGGAGAGAATCAGTTCGTAGGATCGTTCGTGTGTCGTTCGTTCAGCCTCTGATAGTCTCCGTGTTTCTGTGTGAGAGTTGTTTCCGTCTACCCGTTAACGAGGATTCCGCACTCGTTGACGGTTCCGCGTCTAGATAGATCTCGTAGTGGTAGACCTTACAAAGACCTTACAAGTTTAAATTGGAAACTTTAATTATTTTGTCAGGTGTTAGATATGACATTTTTTGAAATTAGTTTTTCAAATAAAAGAAGATTTATTTATAAAATGTCATATGATCAAAGAGTTGAAATTCTTAAAACTGGTACATTAACTGGATTGTTTACCAGAATAGGTGGTGTCTAGGACAGTCTTGCTCAGGCTGTGGAATTTCCGAAGCCCGCTGACTAACCTGACTGGCCACTAGTTCTTGGTAAAATACTGGTTATAAACCCAAATTAAAAATCTGACACAACACATCGTCCATATAGTGGCACTCACGGTGACCGGTCGTCGTAAGTAGGTTCAACCTTCCGTGGGTGCTTACGCCGCAAACTCGAGAAGCTGTGAGGTAAGCTCTGCGGATCCTAAGTGAGACTTGGGCCAGTAACTTGCAGTTGTTATATGGTGTGTGTCAGTGGTGGTTCCTCAGTAAAACTGTTACCCAAAGTGTGGATGAGATTAAACATGATCAATTTAAGAATTTGAAAATCTCATAAGATCTAAGAGTTGCAAGGGGGTTGTAATTGGTAATAAGTTTCCTGCCTGAGTAGCTTATTCATGTAGGTTCAGCCTTCGTTGGGTGCATGAATAAGTAAAATGGTTCTTAGGATTAATAAATCATTTTCTAAATTTTGGGTTATTGATTTATTAATGATTAATCAAATACTAATTTTTTAAAAATTGTTTTAGATGGTTGGAAGAGGCAGAGATAGAAGCAGTTTAAACAATAACAACAACAATGACAACAACAACGATAACAATGATAACGTCAATCTCCTTCCTCCACCTCCTCCTATTACTAATCCCTCTCAAATGCACAACACTGCTACTCTGAGATCCATTCTGGACAAAGAAAAACTCAGAGGAAATAATTTCTTGGACTGGGAACGTAATCTGACGATTGTTTTGAGAATGGAGCGTAAGTCGTATGTTCTGGAAAGGGCACTAGGACCTGCTCCTGAAGAGACTGCTACTGTTGAGGAGAGAAATCTCCACAAGAAGCACTCTGAGGATGCGATTGATGTTACCTGATTAATGCTAGCGACCATGACATCTGAGCTACAGACTAACCTTATGGATGTCCCAGCTTACCAGATTTATCGCCAGCTAAAGGATATGTTCCAGACTCAGGCTCGGACTGAGAGATATAATACGACTAGGGCTCTGAACTCCTGCAAAATGGCAGAAGGAACAGCTGTCGGACCCCATGTGCTGAAGATGAAGGGTTATCTGGATCATCTTAGCAGGCTTGGGTATCCCGTGACACAGGAGATGGCCACAGATCTGTTTCTCAATTCCTTATCGAAGGATTTTAAGCATTATTTGTAATTAAGTACAATATGCATAATATGGAGAAGACGATTAGTGAGCTACATCAGATGCTCCAGACTGCTGAAGAGAGCATGGGTCTGAAGCCTTCTGAGAAGCCTAAGGATGTGCTGATGGTCAAAGACGAAAGGATTAAAAAGAGAGGAAAAGGAAAGAGACGGAAGGGAAAGCAAGTTCCCAAGCCGGAGGCCAAAGCTGAAGAGAAGTTGAAGCCTAAGACCAAAGAAGTCAAAGCGAAGATTGACAAATGCTTTGAGTGTCAGGAAACTGAGCACTGGAAGAGGAATTTTCCTAAATACTTGGAAAGGATTAAGGCCGAACGTGTCGGGACTTCAGGTATCTGAATTATTCTCACTTCTTATGATTGTTCTTGGTTATGTGATTTCCAATGAACTAACATTTTTTGCAAATTGTTTGTAGGAATTAATAAGAAGTGAAGAGGGATGACGAAAGCAGTGGGAGCATGAAGATCTTTTTCAAGATTACTTTACTTATTGCTTATGTTATCTTATCATGGTGCTTAGACAATTTATTTACAGTCATTTGAATAATTTGTTTTTGAGATACATGTTCGAAGGTTTTTGAATAAAAGTGTTTATTAAATATCTACATGTTCAAATTGTTGTGCCATGATAGACTATTGATCCAAGTTAAGCTTGGATGATAACTGATCAATGTAGATTGATCAGTTAGTAGTCAAATTCAGATAACAGATATGCTTGTTATTGTGTAATACTGTTGAAATTGTTCAAGTGTTCAAATGCAGTTTCATTGAACTTGTTAATTCTTGAAAGTTAGTTCAAGAGATTATATGAGTTGGATAATCATCCGTGATTATATAGATGAAACTAATAAAATGCAAAATTAAATGTAAAAGAGTTGCATGGAGGTTAATTCACTTAACTTGTTAGAAACAACTAAAGACTTGATAAGTCAGGATTGTTTAGACAAGAAGTAATCGCATTTTATAAAATTACATGTGAAATATATACAACTTGTGGGATGGTTAGTCAATTAATAGCCTTTGACTTGTTTAAACACTCGTCGGAAAACTTGACTGAACACCACAACAAAATGTTGTCGATAACCAGGTTTTGGTGGTTATGGATACATATCACAAATTTTGAACACAATGTTGTTAAGTTAAGATATCTTGTTAAGATATAGATAAACTGCATACTGTCAGATTCAAGACTAAACATCTAAATGTATCACTAGTAGCAATTAATCTAAATTGCTAGAGCTTCTAAATTTTAATCATGGTGTCTTTATGAGTGATTTACCAGTTCCTCTAAAGATAATTGATATAAATTTGTAAGGAGATTCAGAATGGGTCTGAATAAAATTACAAGAAGTTGTAATAAAGAACTAGTGTAATTTTTCAAAGATAAACGGTAATGGATGTTAAGTCAGTTAACTAAAGAACACTCCCACAAAGATCATGTCTGAAATTAATTTTTCGATAGATCGTATTACCGTTACATTTGATAAAGGAACAGTAGGATTAAATTGATGGAAGTCATGTTGTGTTTATTGAGATAAAGGAGAGCAACATGATATCTTTAATGTCGTTCAATTTTGCATGTTTTAGAAATCCAAGAATAAAACTGAAGTTATTCTAAAATTATTCCATAGCTGCTTGTTGTCGTGGGAACCACAACGAGAATAAAAAGGCTACTGTGGTTTTTGGTTGATATTCATGGGTGATGAATATAGCAAAGGTTGGACCAAATTCACAGGTATTTGTTGCGAACAAATATTGGAATGACCCACCAATTGAGACCACTTTGTGGATCATAGTCATGAGTCGTCTCAAAAAGGTAATCCTTAGTACCTGAGATGTCTACGTACTTTAGTGCGGGTGCTGCTGTACATTTGGCCTAACCTAACGTCATCCGTAACTGGGTGATCATAACGGTTCGAGGCTGGTTGCAATGGGAGTCGTGCTGGAGGCCTAGATAGTCAATATGGGATTTGCACCTTCTTTTAACTAAGAAGAGATATTTCTGGGCCCCTCGGCGATCGATACTGACAGAAATGCATGACCATGCTCGGAAAGAACTGATGTGTTCTACTCTGTATGTTACAGTTCAGTATGAGATCAGGGAGTCGAGAAACATAATCGTGTTTGCTACGGTTGATCTTATCCATGCCTAGTATCACATTGAAATATCGCGATACATGGGATATAACCTAAGTTTCTTTTTGGAAGGCTGTTTCAACAAGAATGCCCGAATGGGAGTCAGAGTTTTTATGACCTTGGTTGCCTATAGTGTCTAGCCATGACCTCCTTTAGGCGCATGCTGCAGGACAGTATGTCGTCTTACACAAGTGGGAGTATGTTAGTGTATGGTGTGTAAAGATGACATTACTACTGCATCATGGCTGATTTCATAAAACACTTAAGGGTCACACCGATGAGCACAACTGAGCAGATGCAATTAAACTATTGAATAAATAATATTGGATATTGTTTATGACACGAAATGATCATTGAAATTAAATTAATGGTTGATTAATTATATCTCAAAGTACGGGGATTAAAAATGCAATATTAGATATTCTAATGATTTAATTATCATCGGATGATAATTAAATAATTATCTAGTCTTTTATTTAGTATTGGATATTAAATAAAAGATGCATTTATTTGAATTAGTATTATCATCTATTATTAGATAATGGATGGATAATTATAAACATATAAATAAGAGATAATTATAAATAATTATCTAGTCATTTATATATTATTAGATAATGTATAAAAGATTAATATTATTTAAAGGGTATATAATTATAGAGATAATTATACAAGGTTTAAATAATAAAGATAATTATTGAGATATATATTATATTAGAGTTTGATTAGAATTAAAACTCTTAATAATATATATATATATATATATATATATATATATATATATATATATATATATATATATATATATATATATATATATATATATATATATATATATATATATATATATATATATATATAGAGGTTCAATTGAGAACTTTTGTGCATCGGGGCACCTCGAGGCACTTTTGTGCATAAGATAATCTAACAATGGTGCACAAAGGGCATTTAGGGAAAACTAAAGATATGATAATTAATTTATTTTTAAAAATCATTAAAAGATACTTAGGAGTTACATTTTGAATTAAAATCTCATAGTAACTAATTCCTCATTTTCCTCCCCATTTCTCTCTCTCTCTCTCTCTCTCTCTCTCTCTCTCTCTCTCTCTCTCTCTCTCTCTCTCTCTCTCTCTCCCCCTCTCATTTTCTCTCTAATCGTGTTCTCATGATTTTGATGGTGATGATGATTTGAAGACGAAGATTAACGATGAACAACGATGATGATTATGAAGAACACGATGCATAGATGGATGATGAACGATTAATAATGATGATGCATAGATGGATGATGAACAATGACGATGCATAGATGGATGATGAACGATGAACAACGAAAAATGATGATGCATAAATGAATGATGAACAATGACGATGCATAGATGAATGATGAACAAATTGAACACGATGCATACATGAATGAAAAAATATGAACGACGAACACGATGCATAGATGAATGATGAACAAGTTGAACACGATGCATAATGAATTTGTGTATTTTTTTTGTTAAATGCATCTTTTTTGAACACGATGCATAAATAAACACGATTACGATGAAATGCATCGATCTCCATCATCTTTTTTTGAATTTGTGTAATTTTTGTTAAATTTGGAAATGTATCAATTGAATTTATTTAGCATTTATTATTTGATTATTTGTTGAAATATTAAATTTAATGAGGTGTGCACATTCCCCAAAATGCCCTTCTTTGTTTTATTCTATAATGCACAAGATGCATCAAATTGTCCAACTATTTACCCTTTTGCCATTAATCTAATCCATACAATTTTTTGATCTAATGGATGATATGGGTTCTTTTGTGCCTCGATGCATAAAAGTTCTCAATTGAACCTCCCTCTATATATATATATATATATATATATATATATATATATATATATATATATATATATATATATATATATATATATATATAAAACATACGGCCGTACATGTGATATACAAGGTATATATATACACACACATAAACCCCACAGATTGGTGTGAAATCGATTGTGTGTGGGTTTTTTTGTGGGGTTCGGCCGCAAAAAAAAACCTAGGGTTTTGGTTTTCTCGTTCTTCGTGTGTTTCATTGCATACCTGGCGCCCCTCGATCAGGTCATCACCGGTGGATACCGAAAGCGTCTCATTCGTGTATTCTTGTTATAGAATACAAAGGTACGGATTTTATTGCTTTCTCGTTTACTTATCTTATGTATACTTGATGATCCGTGTACGGAATTCGTGATTTTTAAAAGCTTCCGCTGTGCGTTAATATGATTAATGTTTATGTTTTTTATGAAAAACCATACGAATTCCCAACAGTCTTATATATTGAATATGCATACAAAATCACTAGACCTGACAATTCGTGTATTCGCATCGTGTCATAAGTCAGACACGAATTTTACAAAGCACGAATTTGTCAAATATAACAACCTAGCTTTTAACCGAACTGTAATTTCTGTGTTTGACTTAAATAATGTAATTTTAATTACATTATTTTATTTTAATTTAATTAAATATTGAAATTATTTAATTAAGTTAAATATTAGAAATTATAGCAAGATACTTGACACGAATTAAAATTTTGGCACACAAATAAAAGATTAGAAATGTAACTGTTTTTGTAATTTTATTTAAAAGTAATGAGAAATATATAATTATACTTAAAATTATATATTATGTTAAATTATAAAATTTAATTACTAAAAGAAAGAGATAAACAAAAGTTTATTGCTTGAAATGAGAGTTTTGAGAATTAAGAAAATATATATGCTTAAATGCACATCTGCTTATTTTCCCCAAAACAAAACTCTCTGCTCTCTCTCTATACCCACGGTTCCTTCATCTTCATCTTCATCTTCTCCTTCTAAATCCATCAATTTGCAACAAGAAATCAAGAATTAAACCAAGATTATCAACAAACAAGCATCACGTTACAACATTCTACAAAGATTCAAGGTAATTTTTATGTTTAAATGTGTTCAGTAGGTTCAAATTTAACCTACGGTTTCTAGAATTTTTATAAGTTTCAAAATGAGTTCAAAATGTATCAAATAGAAACATCAATAACCATTTTAATCATAACTTCGTTACTGAAATCGAAAGAAAAACAGAAAGAAAAAGTGTAACAGTGTGTGTTGGTGTGTTTGCATGGGAACCGAGACCCATGTCTCGGTACCGAAACTCAATTGAAGGATACCGAAACCTTATGGTTTCAGTACTAAGATGTTTAATGATACCGAAACCACACCCCATGTAGTACCGAGACCCATTTATGTTACCGAAACCATTGAAGGTTTCGGTACAAATCTTGATACCAAAACATATATATACTGAAACTTTTGGAATACTGAAACCTATACCGAAACCTTTAAGGTTTCGGTACATTACCGAATCCCACCTAAGTGAAGTACCGAAACATACATAATATATATAGAAACCATAAATCTACCAAGACTATACATGTTAATACCGAAAACATGAAACTACCAAGACTCACAATGGAACACTGAGACATACCGAAACCTTTTTAAGGTTTCGGTAATCCTATACCCACCTACCGAAACAATTCAGCAACCTTTTCTTTCGTTTTCTTTCTTGAATTCGGGTGAATCATGCATGTGTGTGTATATATATATATATTATATACATGTCAGAGTGCTATGATACGTGTACATATATAAACTATGAAATGAGATATGTGTGCATGTGTGTATGTACCACAAGACATCAAGATATATATCATGCATGTGTGTGTATATATTATATACATGTCAGAGTGCTATGATACATGTACATATATAAACTATGAAATGAGATGTGTGTGCATGTGTGTATGTACCAAAAGACATCAAGATATATATATATATATATATATATATATATATATATATATATATATATATATATATATATATATATATATATATATATATATATATATATATATATATATGGATTGTGTGCATTGGGTATAAAAGAGCATAAGTGTGATCAAACTTGAAAACATATAAATATATAAAAGTGATCATTTTTATAAATAACTGTTAAAACACACTTATAATTGATACAAGGCACAAAATCTATAAACTTATTAATCTTAAAAGGGATATTATGATATAAATATGACAAAAGTCACACATGTCCATGAAAATGGACATAAAAGTTTATAAGTCTTCAGAATCAGATCAATTAAAGTTTAAAACTAACGTTCTTGCAAAATGATAAAATGTTGGACAGGTTCAGTTAAATTCTGAACATAGATTCAAAGAATTAAAGAGATTGGCAGTGGGTCAAAGACTTGAAAAGAAAGGCCAGAGCTCTGATTAAAGATAAAATTCTGAGATAACTCAGGTGGTAGATTATAAATCTGCTTGATAAAGACCCCAGACCAGTGAGTTATAGATATTCAGTTTTACATGCAAGATTTCCGGTTGAGACATATTGTTGATGATAGATTATATTGACATTCATACATGATCAGCTGAATTGAGACCTGTGCACACCATGGTTCGGTGATGCCCAGTGTATCATGATAGCTATTTGATTATCATTTCATATGACATTGCATTTACAGTTTCTTTCAGATATTGATATGAGATTTATTGCTATCATGACTTTGATTAATTATGCTTCACTACTGATCGCATCCTTTGACATATCGATTCAGCTTAAGATGATTAGCTTAGACGGTCTATTGTTCTAGACCATGCTACTTCACCAGTTCTATTGAACTTGGTATGATACTCCGATGTTCCGCCATGTTGATTTACTGGTAGCTAGCCCAGTATGTGGCTGATCCCCATGATTTAAGCGTGAGTGTGGTTTGAACATCATCCGATTCTATGAATTCTATGTCTCAATCATGAGTGGCTGTAGCGGCAGTCAAGATATATCACGCTAAGACCTATGATCCGCTTGATAATGCATGTTAATCTGAAAATCTATATTCTCACTAAGCTTTGCTTACAGTTGCTACTTTACATTTTTTACAGAAAGAGATAAAGGAAAGTCACCTGCTGGACCTAGTACTTAGGTCATTCAAGTTCCAAGTTTTGAAGCTTTCATAGACCACTACTCAACGAACCCTTCGGTACTAATTGGAAGATGACAATTGTGGTGGTTTTGGGTAGACTTGATATGATTTTATGATGTAATGTATTAGATTAGATGGTACCCTTTATAAGTTTAATTTGAAAATTGTAATCTATATTAAACTTAATTCTAATATGTTTGTATTTGTAATTTATAATTCCGCAACTTAATTACCCTATCTTAGTATGATTGATATCGTATTGCATGATGTGGGACCTAGACTAGTGAGAACTGCCTAGTAAGGGGTGGTCTTCACATCAAACCTGTACATGACATGAAATAAAAAGCTTGTCTGGTTATGAAACCTGTACACGACACGGAAAAAATTCGTGTTACCTGTGACACGACACGCAATTTAGTCGTGTCACACAAAAACACGAAAACACGACCTGTAAACGAATTAGACACGAATTTTTAACAAAAATATGAACTTATAATGATTTGAGAGAGCTACGATATTGATCAAGAACCTTACCTATAATGATTTCAAAAGCATAGATTAACATAGCAACATAGCAAGTATTAAATAAACATCATTCATGCCAAGTTTAATAAATATAATTAATACCTCCAACACAAAAAAGCAGACTCGGATGCTACGGTTGAAACCGGAATAGTCAAAATATCTCGTGCCAAGGCAGTAAGGTTAGGATAGCGAATTTTATGTCCCCTCCAATAATCCAAAATGTCTATCTCAGTTGACCTTGGCATCCTTGCCTCCTCCAAATATAACTCGAGCTCGGTCTTTTTCGTGGAAACGTCATACTCATGATCAAATGATTCAAACTCCTATTAAAAATAGATTAAAATTAGTATCAAAACAATTAATATATAATGTTATAAAAACAATACAAATATATTGATAACATTACCTCCCAAGCTTTATTTGTATGTATATTATTAATCATTCCACTTGCACTTGAGCTTTCATCATATTTGTTCACTTCCTTCGGCCTTGAACCAACATTTTTTCTCATCATAGAATTGGCACAATATAGAGAATAAAGTGATGATAAGGTATCTTTGACTTCATTGAACTGAAGTGATGAAACTCCATATATCTTAGCATAACCCCATTCTACCGTTTGTAACTTGTAACGAGGATCAAAAATCACGAGCATAAAGTGATGATAAGGTATCTTTGACTTCATCTTTATCTTTCCCCAATAACATTTGACCTAAATCACGTGTGTCTCTCCTAAACAAGTAGATATATGGCGGTTTAAGTTGTAAGTCCCTGTTTCGCTGAAATACTTCTTGATATCCCCACACCACATGCATTTTACATTCTTGGAACCATCCGTTGTAACGCCGGGTAGTACCGCGAATATATTCCAAACTCGTGAGGTGTGTTTTTTCTGTCACTTTCTTTTGCTAGATACTCCCCCACCTTCATCATTCACTTCCACATCTGTTGTTTGTTCGGCTCCTCCAATTGGTGAACCGATTTCCTCATCCATCTAAACACATATAAAATTTAAATATGAATTTAGAACATTATAAAAAATATTATATGTTCAATCTTGCTGTGTTTTTTTTGGAGGTCCACATCGAAACAGACTCAAAAAATAGGTTAGGTTCAATGTAAAGTTCAGCTTGGCTCGTGATTCATTTTACATGCTCGAGTTTAGTTTAATCAAACACATAAACTTCACATAAATAGTAAATACCACATATAATTATATAAAGAATAAAGATCTGAGTTTAAATTTTATACCAAAGTATTAGAAGCCATGAAATCCTTCGAATCTATGATAATGTGTTGCCGGTTCAGAAGGAGAAGAGGGAGGCAGAAGCAGAACGGGAAACGAGGGAGTGCCACCGGTGAGGGACGAGGGAGGCAGGAGGGAAAAGCAAGTCGAAGATCTGGAGGTCGCCAACTAGCCGCTGGTGCCTGGTGTGGTGGTCGCCGAAAGTGAGGGAGGCAGAAGCAGATGGCAGATCTGGAGGAGAGAAGAATGTGAGACGTGTTTAGTCTCTTGGATATGTGAAACGGTGAAACCCTAGATGTATAATGTATTTCGAATATGAAATTAAAAATGTTTTAAATCCTAATTTTATTTGAATTCCGTGTCTTAGACGTGTCAGGCTTGACTTAGGCGTGTCATTCGTGTCATACGTATTTTACACATGTCTTATACGTGTTTATACAGGTAATTCGTGTTTGACACATGTAAGACACGAAACACGAATTTCATAAACAGGTCAACCTGTTTTGACACGAAACACGAATTTACCAAACATGTACACAAAAATTTCGTGTCGTACACGTGTCGTGTCTGTCGTGTCGTGTCCCATATTGCCAGGTCTAAAAATCACACAAACATAAAGTGATGTGTGGCGTGGTTAAAAAGTCACGGCGCACATACACTTGAAATTCGATTTGTGTGTGTGTTTTGTGAGACTCGGCTGCAAGAAACAAAGCACATAGATTTGTATGTGTTTTGTTTTTCCCTCATTCTTCATGTGTTGGATTGCGTATTCGGCGTTGTTCGATCGTGTCATACTAGTGAATACCAAAAGTATCTCATTCGTGTATTTTTGTCATCAACTATAAATGTACGATTTTATATGCTTTATCGTTTACTTATCTTATGTATATATAATGATCCATGCATGGAATTAGTAATTTTTAAAAAGTTTACGTTGCGTTTAATTTGATTAAAGTTTATGTTTTTATGAAAAACAAATACGAATTTCCAACATTATATCAATTAAAAATATAAAAATTTAAAATAGGGTTATTATTAAAAAAAACATCTGAATTTTTATGATTTTTTCGGTTTAATCACTCAAATTTTTTTCCAACCGATCGAAACACTAAACTTTTTAATTTTTATTGGCTTGACCAGTTTACCTGTTATCACAGGGTGATTTGGTGACGTGACAATTATGTGACGTTTTATATCATTAAAAAAGCCACTCGAACTTCCAAGATTTTTTTGGTTTGACCACCATCCTCTTAAACTAAAAATTAAAACTCTGATGACCGATAATCTAATGATATCAAACATATCTTTTCATACTTTTATCAATGACAATAATATATCAAATTAAAATCAATTCATTTTTATTTTTATGTTTTTTTAAGATTTTATATACACCAATAATAAACTCAATTGAAGTCTCAAATTGCTTACGAAATTTTATAATAAAATTTTAATTTTTAATTTATTATTATTTAGTTTTTAAAAAATTTATTTAATTATATTATTACTATCATTAGTGATTACTATTTAATTTATTTATTTACGATCCTTTAAAACATCCAAACCATAACAAAGAACAAGAAACATAAATCAAAATCAAATCATATGGATTTCAACTGGTGAAAATTGAATAAACAAATACCAATTATTACTTGATAGGAATTTTATTTGAAACTATAATCAGTTAACATAATTGTCAACAAACTAGATAAACAATACAAAATCTTAGAGAATCAAATTGATTAAAATCTGTTTGGATTAACACAATGATAATGAAGAACTGATGAAATATAAGAGGATGATAATGAAGAAGCAGAAGAGATCAATGAAGCATTGTTGGTGATAAAAGCAATATGATGATGAAAAAAGAGAGAAACAGTTTTCTTGAAATTAATGTTTATTTAAATCATTTGATGTTATGAACAATAAAATAATAGAAATTATAAAAATCTGGACATCAATTAAATTTAAAGATTAGATCATGAAAAACTAATAAAGTGGTTAAAGAAAAAGAATTATGAAAGTTCGAATGGTTTTTTTTATAATAACTCTAATTCATAACAACAATTGACCGGTCAAACAGGTTACCAGTAAAAAATGAATGGTTATGCCAATAAATTTGAAAGTATATTAATTAAATTAATAGAAAATAAAAAGTTTATTAATTTGATCGGTTGGGAAAAAAATTGAATGGTTAAACCGAAAAAATCATAAAAGTTCGGATGGTTTTTCAATAATAACCCTTTAAAATAATAAGATTATATTTGAAAAGAAAAAAATTGCAATATTAATAAAGAACATATATCATAACATTATTTGTTTATTATAATAAAATATATTTATATTATGTATTAAACGAGTTATTGACACCCGCGCGTTGCTGCGGGGTTTAAAATGTTAATTACAAAAATAAATAAAGAAAAATACTTTACAAACAATGCAAACAAAAAGTGAAATTGGAAAGCTGATATTTCAAAAAGCAAGACAAATGATACAGTTAGTTGGTTCTTATGATTGACTTTCTAGATTTTGCAATGCTAAAATAACAAACAATGTCTTATTAAATCGCATCGGAACCAGAATTAACTAATTAAATATTCATAACTATAATATGAAAATTTGACATTGATTAGATTTAATCGTCAATTTAATTTGTTGGTTTTACGATCAAATCAAAAAAATTTATAACGGTAATGTCTCTAATACATCGATTAGGGTTTGTCAACATTATAATAGTAATGTTCAATGTTATATATGATCATATTTAATAAAAAAATGTAAATATTAAATAGTTACATTTTATTTATAAAACAATTACACTAGAATTTGTATCGTGCATTTGAATAATAAAGTTTTTTTCATACAATTAAACATAACTTAGTAGTTTTAAAAGACAACTCCAAACATAAGTACAATTAAAATCATAATATTAAATTTGTAAGAAAATGTTGTAATAATAAATGTTAAAAGAGTACTAAACGAAAATTTATTAAAATAGGCTAAATAAAAGATAACACTAAGATAATGGTGTGTTATGAAAAATTTAAATTTAAAATTAACAAAAAAATAAAGAAAAAACGTGGTTGGATGATCCCAACCGTTATAAATTCTTTTGATTTGGTTGGAAAACCAACAAATTAAATTGATGATTCAATGTCAAATTTCATATTATGGTTATGAATATTTAATTAGTTAATTATGGTTCCGATCGGATTTAATAAGACATTGTTTGTAATTATAGCATTGCAAAACCTAGAAAACCAATCATAAGACAATATCATTCATATTGTTATTTGAAATATCAGCTTTTCAATTTCACTCTTTGTTTGAATTGTTTGAACGTTCAATGTTATACATGATCATATTTACTAAAAAAATTTAAATAATAAATAGTTGCATTTTAATTATAAAACAATTGCATTAGAATTTTGCATCGTGCATTTAAATTAATAAAGTCTTATTCATATAATTAAATATAACATAATAGTTTCAAAGATAACTTCAAAACATATGTATAATTAAAAGCAAAATTTTAAATGTGTAATAAAATATTGTAATAATAAATATTAAAAGAGGACTAAACAAAAATTTATTAAAATAAATGCATTAAAAAAAAGATAACACAAAGATAAGGGTGTATTATGAAAATTTTAAAATTAAAAAAATATGAAAATTTTAAAATTAAAAAAAAGGAATAAAAAGAATGTAAAATTTTTGAAAATTAATAATAAAAACCAAAATTAATAATTAAAAAAAGAATTAGAAAAAGTTTAAAATTATAAAAAAAACTCAACCAACCATGGTTGGCCAAGTGGGAAGTTTTTATTGGATTAGAAGATTATGTAAATGGATGTATATATAATATATAACTAAAATATAAATTAAAAATATATATAAATCTGTACGTATAACTAAATGAGAATAAAAATACTACATGGCGCTGTTTTGGTATATTTATGTTTGTTTTAAAACAAAAATTTCTATCGATGAAATATATATATAAACTTAAAAGTGATTTTTTTTAAATGTTAAATAAAAAGTAATTACCATGCATTTATATTTAAAAAATATATAAATGATAACAGTTTACTATGAAAAAACCAACATGTTTTTACGTTGTCGTCCCTTCATGTTATTTTTTTTCCTATTAAGTCCTTAAATTAATTTTTCTTTTTCTTTTAGTGAAATTTGATTATTATAACCCGAGATTTTAGTTTTTAAAAACCCGGTTTAGTAATTATAACCGGGTTCTAATTGTCAAATTTCACAAAACTAGGAAAAAAAATTAACTTGAGGAATTTTATAAGAAAAAAATAAAATTGAGAGACGAAAACGCAAAAACCATGAAACATGTTAGTTTTTTTCATAATAAACTCGTGTATAACTTAATCTTAAAGAATATAAAAACTGTTAGATTTGTTATGGTAGCCACAGGAAGTGGGTCTCAGCACCCATAAATTTTGCTCGGTACCGCGATGGCACATCGCGCAGAGGCCTTGGCAATTGCATCCAAATGCCGAGTCTCTCTCCTCTCCGATCAAACAACCACTTCTCATACTCTATATATACACATATATTTTTTTAATTTCTTACAACTCAAACACATTTCTCTCAAGCATTCTATAAAAAATTCCACAAACCTCAAACAACCTTATCTAGGGGTGTAAATGAGCCGAGCTACTCGTGAGCTACTCGAGCTCGACTCGTTAAAAGCTCGAAAAAAGCTCGAGTTAAACGAGCTCGAGCCGAGCTCGAGCCTCAGTTGGAGCTCATTTAATAAACGAGCTCGAGCCCAAGCTTCACATATCGAGCTCGGTTCGTCGAACAATCCAAACACACCAAACTCGACGAATCAAGGTTATCGTCCGATCCCGATACAAATGGATCAACTAATATTTTCTCCGACGGGTTTTTGAACTTCGCGGGTGTGTAGCAACACGTTTTCAGTTGAGGGTTTTTGAACTTTGCGGGTGTGTAGCAACACTTTATGCCTTTGGAATATTCGCAGTTTAATCTGTTTATGGAGTACCAACCACTCTCATCCCCATCCCCATTCGTACACCAACAATCTCAACCCATTACACAATCTCATTTCGATCGGATATCGTTCCGGAAACACAACCCGAAGTCGAGCCCGAGCCCAAGCCCGAGCCTGAGCCGGCTAGAAAAGATAAAGAAAAGAAAACGACAACGAGGGATCCTACTCAACTTTGGACCCCGCAAGAAGAAAAGACGTTGGCACGAGCTTGGCTCGATGTTTACAAAGATACAATTATTGGTACCAACCAAAATAAGGATTTTTGGAATCGAATTTGGTTACGATTCCAGCAAGAAATGGGTAAAAAAGAGTACCGTTCGAAAGACCAATTATATACAAAATGAAGGAATGTCAACGCCGTCGTTAAAAAATTTTCGGCAATATTTCACTCGATCCATTGGGAAAGTGGTCAAAACGATGCCAACATTTTACAAAAAGCACTTGCAATGTTTAAAGACACGAATGGATTTCCGTTTCGACGTATCGAGGTTTGGTCGATGATAAAAGATTCCCCAACTTGGCAACATGTTGCGACGGCCGACGATTTTATCGAACGTGGGTCTAAACGATCGAAAACAACGGACTCTAACGAGTACATCATGACATCGGACGCGCATATCAGAGTCAACCTTAAAGACATAGACAATGATGACGACTCCTTTGAGGTTCCCCCACCTACACGGCCAATTGGAAAGAACGCGGCAAAACGTAAGGGTAAAGCGGCGACAAGTTTTGGTACCACCATTACATCGGGTTTACAAGATCTTGAAACCATTACAGCAATGGGTTACAAGATCCTTTAACCAAATATTTGGTGTTAAAAAAAGAAGAGGTCATTGAGAGAAAAAAATCTCGTGACATGAGAATTTATTTCAAATACATCATTTGACCGGAAAACTACTCGAAGTCGCGTTGAAACAAAAAGAAGAAATTAAAAAAAAATGAGGATCGTAGGTTTTTATTTTTAAGTATGTTTTTTTAGAAAAAAATGTTATGTTTTTAGTTTGAATGTTTTAATTGTCTGTTTTAAGTTAAATGTTCTAAATTTTAAATTGAATGTTTTAATTTTTAATGTTATGTTTAAGTTTAATATTATTAATTCAATGTTATTTTTATTTCAATGTTTTTCTTTTAAATTAAAATGACATTTAGACCCTCGGAATGACATCAAAATGGCAAAGAATGACAAAGTGGATGTGACGCTGACGTGACCGTAGTTTTGCTTGGCATTCACACCAACGCTGCGTCAAAATGGCAAAGAAGATGGGAGATGAAAAGGTGCATGGTGAGCATGGTGTGCACGGAGAAAGCGTTCGATATGGAAGATTCTCAGATTGGGTGGATGTAAGTTCGTTGAGTACCACATTTTTCATTGTAAATCTGCCGGAGGGTATAGATAGTAAAGGGTTATGGGAAGCAACCACGAGTGTGGGTAATATTGTGGATGCTTACATAGCTAGAAAGAATGATACAAGTGGGGGTAAGTTGCGGTTCGTAAGGACGATTAAACTGAAGAATGCGGATCAAATAGTGGAAAGGCTAACCAAAATCCACCTAAGAGGAAAGAACTTCAAAGCAAATATAGCAAGATTTGAGAGAAGTAGAGAAATAGAGATGGTGTTGGAAAAGAGTTGATACTAAAATCAAAAGTTTCTCTACTCAGAAGCAAAAAGAGAAAATAATAGAACTTATGCAGAAGCACTCAAGAACTCGTCCAGTTTACTAAAAACTGAAAGTTGATTCAAATCCCTGCAAGCTTGGAGTCTGTTAGTTTCAAAAACACTTCGGAGGTATTAATGGGGGAAGCAAAGACTTGGCAGGTATTGGATAACAGGAAAAACTTATTAAAAGCAGCAGGATTTGAAGAGTGCAGAGTTAAATATACGGGTGAGCTTTCATTCTTAATCATTTTAATTCTGCCTAGGCTGCGTCAAATTTTTTAACAAAAAATAGGAACTCCTGGAGGCATTGGTTTTCCTGGATCCGAAATTATCATAAATTACCAAAATTAGTTAAAAGAACTGTGTGGGTAAATTTATGGGGTTTACCACCTCATTTATGGACGGAACCCATTTTACAGAAAATCTTTGGTAATTTTGGTCATGTTTGGCTTCCTCTGGAATGTGATAACACTGATAATGATTTATCTATGGTTAGTGCGTGTTTACTAGTGAACATTCAGGAGAAAGTGGATTCAAAAATCATCATAGTCTGGAAAAACATGAGGTATTCTTTAAGGATTCGAGAAGTTGAGGAACAACGGTGCCCAGAATTTACTAAGACTCGAAGATGCGTTTCAGATTTGGGTATGGAGTCGGATAAGACGCTGAATGAAGAAGATTGGGACGATGATTCAAGCAAAGACTTTCGGTTTAATGAGATATCTCCTATGAAAAATTTCAACCCATCAGAAAATATCGCCGGAGAAAACGAAGAGTCACCGGTGATCAAACAACTAGATAAGGAAACATCATATGAAGTTTTAAAGGTTGATGACACAGAATTTGAGGAAGGAGAATATATAGATTCTGCTGTCCAAAAAAAGTCAAATTCCAAGATCACAAAGGAACTTTCGAAGGAACTTATTCAATTTGAGGATATATTTGGGCTTAATCCTCTTTTGGATCGGTTGAAATACTATAAGGTTAATGAAACGACTGATGATGATTCACATAATAAGCCCATTAATGTTTCAAATGACAGTGGGTCGAATGATGGTATTGGGCTTATTGAAAATTCATTACATGTTGGATCGGGGTGTAATAAACGGGTGAATTCAGAACTGAGGAATAATAATCTAGGGTTTCCCATACTGGATCTTAATATCCCCCTAAGATTTGATTTAGCATTTACGTAGCCTTCAACTGAGGACAACTAGAGCACTGGTTTTCGTAGAAATATAAAAGAAATGTCTCACTGGAAATCAAAAATTCACGAGGATCGCTGGAATAAGGAAAAAAGAAAGGCGATTTTAAACAAAAGAAATCGCAAGGCCAGCGGGAAGTTATTATTGACGGAGAATTCTGAATCCGCTGGAGTTAATTCATCTTTACAAGATGAAAAGGTGTTGGAGGAAGTACTACAAGCAATTCACGCTGCGAATCAAGTGGGGTTTCAGATGGAGGGGTTTGAATAAGAAGTTCACAGATTGGTTGACGACTCTCATGTGAATGAGGTAAGTTCCAAATGAAATATCTTTCACTTAACATTAGAGGGGCTGGGAGTAAAGGAAGGCTGATTGGATTCGAAAAATCCAAGTGGATCACAGAATAAATTTTATAGCAATTCAGGAAACTCGACTATCCAATTCAGAAAGTTTAAGGGTAAATAACTTCTGGAATATTTCTGATTTGAAGTTTGAATCGGTTGCTGCACAAGGAAGATCTGGTGGTTTGCTTAGTATGTGGAATAGTTCTATTTTTATAAAACATCTTGCATTAAAGGTCGGCTTTTTCTTAGTATCAATGGGACAATAAAACAATCAGGTGTGGAGTTATTTGTTGCTAATATCTACGCTCCAAGGCTTGCTAATGAAAGAGATAATCTGTGGTATGAGTTAAAAGCAATTATGGCTGCAAATAAGGGTACTTGGATTTTAATTGGTGATTTTAATGAACTGAGATGCAAAGAAGATTGAGTTGGTTCCACTTTCTCTAATTCGGGGGCAAACAGATTTAACAGGTTCATTTTGGAAGCTGAATTATCATAAATGAGTCTAGGAGGAAGAAAGTATACATGGATGAGTGAGAATGGAATTTCTTTGAGTAAAATTGATCGAGTTTTAGTCTCATCAGATTTTTCAGGAATTTGGCCTACTGCTTCTGCTGTTGTGTTGCCCAGGGATAAATCTGATCACTGTCCGATCGTCGTGCAATGTCCAAGTTTTTTAATTCTTGGACTTACCACAAGGATTTTCTTTCGCTGATGGAAAAAGCATGGATTTCTTGCAATATAATGACAGAGCGATAAAGTGTTGGCAAAGAAATTAAAAGCAGTTAAAGAGGCTTTAAAACGTTGGAAAAGGAAAGTGGTGAATTATGAATCTGCAGAGATTGATAAGCTGAAAAGAAAGGTTGATAATCTAGAATTGGTGGCCGAAAAAAGAGAGTTGTCTTCTTTTTAATTGAATAATAGATTAGAATCGAAGAAAGAAACTAAAGCTAGGGAGATGGCAAAGTCTTTGGATCTCAAGCAGAAAGCAAGAGTTAAATGGTTGAGTGATGGTGATGAAAATTCCAGATACTTTCATGGGAAAATTAAAGCCAATCAAAACAGAAATCGAGTGAATGGTCTGAGCATTGAAGGAATATGGGAGACAGATCCTAGGAAAATAAAGGAAGAGGTGGTGAAATTTTACTCTGAAAAATTCAAAGAATCTGAGTTACAAAGGCCGAAACTCAGCAACCCTTTATTTAAGAAGTTAACAACGTTGGAAAGAGCCAGGTTGACTGAATCATTTTCCAAGGAAGAAATTAAAATTTGCTGTTTGGATGTGTGGTAGTGAGAAGGCTTCGGGTCTGGATGGTTTCATCTTTAAATTCATAAAGACAAGTTGGGATATTATAAAAGAAGAAGTATTTGCAATGGATTGGGTATTTGAAAGAAAAGGTTCCTTCTCGTTGGGTTGTAACTCTTCTTTTATAACTTTGATTCCCAAATCTGCGGATCCTTTAGTGTTGAAAGATTTTAGTCCAAATAGTCTTATTAGGTGCATATAAAAAATCATTGCAAAACTCCTGGCAGAACGATTAAAAAAGGTAATAGGAAAGGTCGTTAGTTGTGAACAATCTGCATACATTGAAGGAAGACAAATTCTCGATGAAACCTTTGATGTCAGGAGAGATATGTAAATGGGTAAAAAGAGCTAAGAAGAAGATGTTGATATTTAAAATGGACTTTGAAAAGGCATCTGATTTGATTTGTTGGAATTATCTCTATCTAATTCTCGACCAAATGAACTTTGGGGGGCTTTGGAGAAAATGGATTAATGGGTGCTTATCGTCTTCCAGAGCTTCGGTATTAGTAAATGGATCCGCCACTGATGAATTCATTTATCAAAAGGTTTCAGACAAGGTGATCCTCTTTCACCTTTTGTTTATATTATAGCAATGGAAAGGTTGCATGTAGTTATGCAAGATGTTGTCTAAAAATGGATTTTTATGTGCATGAAACGACCAAATGAAGGTCATTTTTATAACACTTTCTATTTGCTGATGATGTGATTTTTTAGGAGAATGGAGCTTTTCAAATGCTCAGAATATTAAAAGGATTTTGAATTGATTTCATCTTGCTTCAGGGTTGAAAATTAATTATGCTAAGTGTAAAACTTATGGTGTTGGTGTGCACAAAAAGGAAGTTAGTCGTGTTACTGGTTCTTTGAAATGTGGAATGGACTCCATGCCTTTTAACTATCTTGGTATTATCGTTGGAGCAAATATGTCTAATACCAAATATTGGAATCCTATTCTGGTCAAAGTGGGGAAAACATTGTCATCTTGGAAAGCAAAAAGCATTTCATTTGGTGGAAGGGTCACTCTATGTAAAGCTATCCTCAATAGTGTTTCACTTTACTTCATGTCAATTTATAAAGCCCCTCAGAAAATCATTGACTCCCTGGATAGGATCAGAAGGAATTTTATATGGGGAACTTCTACTTCTGGAAACTCCAAAGTAAAATGGGTGAATTGGAATAAAATGATGGCTCCTAAAAAGTTTGGTGGTTTGGGTCTAGGTTCTTTAAAAGCTGCTGTAGGTCCCAAAAGGTTTTCCTTAGTGTATTGTTCTAAGCTGTAGAGGGGGGGTGAATACAGCTAATTAAAATTCAATACTCTTTTCTCCATGTTTGTGTATATTATTAAGAAGTGTTAATTACAAACAAGCTTGACTGCGGAAAGGTTCAAGCTGAGATGACATATACAACAGATGTTTAACTAATCTAGAACACACTTAGACTAGATACAATCAATGTACTCACTAAGATGAACTCACTGTTTTACAAGACACAGATGGTCAGCTTCAACAAGAACAACTTGAACACACGTTACTATTTTATTCAAGCAGACTTGCATGCATAAAAACACACTTCAATGGACGATCTGAATTTCTCGCTCTTGGTTATCTCACAATCCTTAGAAGCTTCCTTTTATACTCTTATTGAGAATCTCAGTGAAGCTTCCTCATTGGACAGGGAGATAGGGGGATGTCTTTCCAAAAAGACTAAACAACTTTTCTGCACATTTTGATAAAGCAGACTTGTCTTCATGTGGCAGAATCTTTGTCTTTTTCTTTTTGTCTCTGTTGCAGAGGCCTTTTACTAAAAGAGGAATGTCAACTTTGCAACTTTCATATTCTATTAAGGCCATTTTGATATAAGAAATGGTCTGTCACCCATTTCAAAATATCCCTTTGTCTTCATGTAACAGACCAGCTTAGGCAGCTTTTGCTGCTTCTGTGTTTCCACTTTGTCTTTGACTTTGTAACTGATCTTGTAGTCTAAAACAATACATGAGGACATGGAAACATATTCCATTAAGTTTTTAGCCTATTCACAAAGAACGAGTTCTGTTCACAAAGAACAGAACACTTAGAATTTGTCCAAGCTGCTCAGCAGAATAGAGCAGCGTAGACAGTTTATGTCCAGCGTGTTCAACTGAATGAACAGCTTGGACAATCTGCCTTAGTGGTAACAATGCAACAGGGTAAACAACTTTGACTTATATTGCAAATCACTTTTCAGGTTTCAACAAGGCATTAACAGACTTTAAATTATACCTTCAAGTGCATCAAACATATTTGATTAAAAATCTCCCCCTAAGATGTAGAGCAGGTTTTGACTGAGGCCTTATTGTGCCTAACAATCTCCCCCTATTTGCAATCATCAGTCTAAGCTGATTTTATCAATAATCACTATATATTCTTACAAGAGTACAACTAATGTACTAATGTGGATTACAACTAATGTAAAAGAAAAGTTACAACTAATGTAACAAAGTACAACTAATGTACATAAAAATTCAACATGTTGGACTGTTGATGATGGGAGCAAGTAATGGCAAGCCTGTCCAACTGATGGACAGCTTCCATTCTTCACCTACTCAAGTAGTAGATGGACCTCCAAGCTGTGGAGCTTCTCCTTCCAACATTTAATCAAGCTCCTCCTTTGTTTCTTCAATTTCCTCCATTTCAACCCTTAGGAATCTGAAGTTGGGATGTTGGAGCTCTCCTCTTTCATGGAACCCTTTGAGCTGTTCCCAGATAGCTTCTCACCATTTTACAGATTTTCTAAAGGAGTTTGCAAGTCTAAAAGCAATGAGCTGCTTAAGACCAACCTTGTGTAAATCTTACGCTCTCTGGAAACACATTTTCTTTGTAAGGGGATCTACAAAAAATACCCCCAGCTCAGGTTCTTCAATTAGCTTATCTTCCTCATGTTCCACTCCCTTGGGTAGGCTGTGATCTACTCCTTTGATTTCCACGGCTACATCACCTCGATCAATCATTAACAGGAGTTCTTCTAGCTCTGTATCCTTTCTTTTCCTCCTGGCCTTTATCTTGGGTTCAACCACTGAGGTACCCTTGATTTGTTCTTCTGTGATCAGGCCAAGATTCTTCACTCTCTCCATTAAAGTCTTGACATATGCCCTGATAGTCTTAGCAGTTTCAGACATAGACTGGCTCAGGGCAACTGTCAATTCTACCCATTCTCTGAATCCCATTTTAGCAATGTCAGTGTGTTCATATGCTTCTAGTTTTGGACCTTCAGCACCCATTTTGGTTATCTGTAATTTCCATTGTTTTCCTTTTCTTGAAATGGGAATAGCTTTGACAATGGTCTCCTTAGCAAGTCTTCTGTTTGCAACATCAAAGAACTTTTTCCTTGCCAGGTTGTCAATGTGAATCTGGGCTCTTGTAGAGGAGGATGCTTGCTTAGGCTTGGTCACAGAGACCTGAGCACCCTGTTCCTTCTCTCCTTCCTTTTCAACCACTGACTCTTTGACAGCCTCTAATAATTTCATTTGGACATCCAAGGAAGGCATTTTGATTTTTCTTGCCTCCTTGTATGCAAAGGCTTTTGCAGCTTTAGCAGAGGCCTCATCAGTCTTTAGCTTTTCAAAAAGTTTGAGTTGTTCTTCTTTGAAATCATAATAGGTTTCCATAGAGACACCCATTTCGTTGGCTATGGCCTTCTCAAACTTCAATTGAGCAGCTTTGAGGTAGTCAGGGTCTACAGAGGCTTTCTTCTTCCCTTTAGCTGTTGTTGATGGAACAGCTTCAGGTTCTTCTTCCTCTTCTTCTTCTTCTTCTTCTTCTTGTTCCAGTATCAGATGTCTCCTTCTACTTGACCTGTCCCCAGGAATGGATTCCTCCCCCTTTAGATGGTGTAGGGATTGGAGATCCAGCCTGAGTAGGCTGAGCAGCTTCAATTAGATGGGAGACATCCTCAGTGGGACCTGTAGGACCTGTTTGTGAGGCACCTGCTCATTGACCAATGGATGCTGATTTCTCCTTAGTAGGAGAAGAAGATTTCTCCCCCTTAGACTTGGTCTTTGAGGCAGATATCTTCTCCCTCTTTGAAGGAGATGGCACATAGCCTTAAACACCTGGTCTGCCTGGAGAAACAAATTCAGCAGGCACAGCAGTAGTTTTGGCAGCAGGTTTGGGGCCAACCAGGCTATGCACTAAGAAAGCCAAGTTGTCCTTGACCTCTGCAAGTTGGGTAATGCAGGTCTGAAGAGAGGTAGTTTGGGAAGTAGCAATAGAAGACAGCTTAGAGAGGGCTTCCCTGTCAGAAGCTGTGAACAACAAACTTTGAAGATGTGCAAGATGTAGTTCAATAGAATCTTGCACATCATCAAGGTTTGATGACACAGAATTGGACAGAGAGACTATTAAAGTGTTTAAGCTGGCCAATGTACAAGGAAGGGTAGTTGTGTAAGTGTTTAGGAGAGTGGACACCTGTTGGGAGACAGCTACCAGAGAGGACACGGAGTCCTGTTGAGTGGATAGTGGAGAGGGTAGTGGAGATTGTTTGCAGCTGTGCAGTGAGTGCAAGCAGCTGTGAGGATTGATCAGCTTGAGGAGGAGGGGTTGGAAAGGAATTCTTGAACAAATCAAAGAATCCTTTAAGTTGTGCAGACACATAGTCTGATATGATTGTTGGTAGGGAGGTCATGGAGTTTTCCAAAGAACAAACTTTGTTGGTCAGCAATGATAGTTGATCCTTCAAAGGAAGATCTTTGGGGAAAGGAGGAGTATGTGTGAACTGTTTGGATTGTGTGGATGGTGAAGAATGAGAATGAGATGAGGCAGGTGTTTGAGGATTTGTGGGGGAAGGCAGGGATACTTTGGAGAGAAGTTCCATAGCCTGGGCATAGGTGAGATGGCCTAGCTTGGAAGGGTCAATGGATCCTTCAGCAGTGGCTGTTTCTGCATCATGAGGAAAAGTGGTAGGAGATGGTAGCCTTTCAGATGCTTCTTGTGTTGCAACACCTTCATCAAGACCGGGGGTGGTTCCCTTAGCAGTACTTTGGTTTATAGGTACTTCATCATGGGGAGATGGGATGTGCATATCAACATCAGCAGTGGTGAGACCTGCTGATGGATTTTGCATTTGAGGGGCAGCTTCAACAGAGGGATGGTCCATTTCCTATGGGTCATCAGCTTGAGGAGAGGGTCCTTCAACACCTGTTGTGTGTACAACAGCTGCCTCACCAGGAGCAGAAGATTGAGGCTGGACTCAGATGGTGTAGAAGTATGAGGTGGAGACTATGCGGACTTAGTGCGGAGTGGAGTGAACTCATGTCTTTCAATATTCTCAGCCTGTTGGGAGGCTGGGATAGTTGATGTGGTAGTCTCCTTATGTACAACTGATTCCTGTTGGGAGGAACCAGAGGGTCTAGGCTGACTCTGGGTCGACTCAGGTTGGAGTGAAGCTTGCTCCAAAGATGCTGAACCTTCTCCCAAAATAGGAGAGGCAGCAGGGGTTGCTTCTTTTTCAAATGACTCTTGTTGAGAGGGGCCAAAGGGGCTAGTTTGGGTAGATGGTTTCTTCCTAGGTAAGGATTTTATCCTTGAGTATTGTGATATTGTGGGGGATTGAGGAGAAGTAGTAGGATGTTGTGTATCGACTGGTGATGAGACCGGGTCAAGAACAGGGGGGGTTAACGTGTTCCATGGTCTCAGGTGCCACAAAGGCACCAGCCACAAAGGCTTCAGGTTCAACAAATGAACCAGGGTGAGAAGTCTGCTCCCCCTCATCCACTGAGGCTGAAGGGGCAGACTTTGACTTAACTGTTTTAGCCTTCTTGAGGACAGGCTCAGCCTCAGTCAATTCCAGGCCTCTCTTAACAATCTTAGGCCTGGATTTGGATTTTCCTTTGGGAGCAATCACCGAATCCACCCTCACAGCAGAGGGTCCTTCCACCATGCCAAGCAACATCCTCATTGGTGTAGAGAGAGGAGGTTCATTGGGAAGAACTGGAGTGTAGAAAGCTCTATTCCCAATTACAGGGAATGCAGCAGTAAGTAAGAGGGGCTGAGAGTTGTAGAGATGTTCGCCACAAACATGTCTGAATATGAGGCTCAGAAACCTTGGATATCTAACAGCAACTGGACGTGTTTTCTGCTGTACCAGGTTCCTTAAATTCACAAAAATCCAACGAGCCATGTTCAATGTAGTCCCATCCACAAGCTGTAGGACTATTACGATTTCATCACGGCTAAGCTGGTCAAAAGAACCAACTTTGCTGCTCAAGAACATCACCACTGAGGCAAATAGGTTGGTGATAGATCCTATCTGAACAGAGTGGCTCCAACTTTGGGTTCTGCTACACCACAGAAGCGTAGCAGATTTCCCATCAGATCATTCTCAGGCTGTGGCTGGTCATATGTTTCAGCCACAGGAAGATAAAGGACTTCCCTGATGAGATCAGTAGTTATCTCAATGGTCTGAGTCCCATTGAGAATGGTTCCCCTGATGATTTTGGTCGCTGGATCATAAGCACAAGTGTACCAAAATTCATACACCATCTCCTGGTACAGGACACCAGGAGATGCAGTCATAGCATTGTGTAGGGGGTGAACCTTCAGAAACTCCACCATGTTTTAATAACCTTTCCCCACATAGTTTTTGGGAATGGTTAGATTTGCAATATAGTTTGTGGGTTTCAGGGTCAGCATTGTGGTAACAGAGGGGTGTTTCTCGACATCCTTACCAACGAATACTGGAAGCAAATGGTTGTTTTGGTGAGCCATTTTTAGAGTAGTGGAAATACGAGTACTGGACACTTAGTCGATTTAGGGTTCTTTGGGTTGTTATGGTAGCAGTAGAGGAAGAAGAAGATGAAACAGTAGAGGGGTATTTATAGGATTCGAATGTGAGTGGGTAAGAGAGAGAAAGGTTTGGGCGGTTGATTTGAAATGTTCTTTAATAGAAAACGGAACGGTTATCCATATCAAAACGATTGTCAGACCACTTGAACCTTTTTAGTCACTAACACACGTTAACACACATTATCCATAGGTAATTAAGTTAAATGAATACAGAAATTAAGTAACTTAATTATGAAGAAAGGTAATTAAAACTGATATTCTAAGCTGTTGGTCAAACCTGTGATGAGCAGTGTTCATCACAAACTGTTCATTCCTAAAGCTGTTCATTCAACCTGTGCAGCTATATAAGAACTGGTTATGTTTAATAGCTGATCAGGTTAGAAGACAATGTCTTGTATGACAGATTGAGAGACTGAGCATGTTGGAGGTTTGATCGACAGTATAGGTTTGAAGTGAAAACTGATTTTGTCAAATTTGTTATACGCCCAAGCTGTCCAAGCTTTCAGAAGTTGGCTAAGTGTAGAACATGCATAACCTGTTTTATCTAAGCTATTCAGAGAAACTTGAACAGTTTGAGACATATGATGTCTTAGAGCATTAATGACACTTAGTCACTTTTATTTAACATGCCCAGCTTGCTTACAAGATAATTAAACCTGTTTTCATCAAGAGGCTTGGTGAAAATGTCTATAAGCTGTTCATCTGTGGAAATAAAACTTACCTCCACATTACCTTTCTGGATGTGATCCCTCATGAAATGATGTTTGACTTCTATATGCTTTGTTCTGGAATGAAATACTTGATTGTTGGAGATAGCTATGGCACTTGCATTATCACACAGAATAGGAGTCTTCCTATATACAAGCCCATAGTCTTCAAGCTGATGCTGCATCCATATAATCTGCCCATAGCAGCTTCCAGCAGCAATATACTAAGCTTCAGCAGTAGAAGTAGAAACTGAGTTCTGCTTCTTGCTACACCAACTGATCAGCTTTCCACCAAGGAGTTGACATCCACCTATTGTGCTTTTCCTGTCTAGCCTACAGCCTGCAAAGTCAGAATCTGAATATCCTGTTAGCTCAAGACTAGAATCTTTGGGATACCAAAGACCTAAACCTGGTGTACCCTTAAGGTATCTGAAGATTCATTTTACAGCAGCTAGATGCGATTCCTTAGGATCAGCTTGAAACCTAGCAGATAAACAGGTAGCAAACATAATATCTGGTCTACTAGCAGTTAACTATAGCAAGCTCCCAATCATGCCTCTGTAAGCTGCAACTGAAACAGCTTTGCCACTATCATTAGCATCCAACTTTACATTGGTTGCCATTGGGGTTTTGATATGAGAACTTTGATCAAGTTTAAACTATTTCAGAAGATTAAAGTGTACTTTCTTTGATTTATGAAAATTCCATTTGAGGTTTGTTTAACCTGTAATCATAGAAAGAAAGTAAGTTCACCCATCATACTCATTTCATATTTGGATTTCATGAGTAGTGAAAAATTCTTGCATAACTGCTCATTAGTAGAACCAAATATTATGTCATCTGCATAAATTTGAACAAGCATAATATCAGACTTCACCTTCTTTATGAACAATGTGGTATCCACTTTACCTCTGAAATAACCATTGCTCATAAGGAAATCAGTTAGAGTGTCATACCAGGCTCTAGGGGTTTGTTTTAGACCATCGAGGGTTTTTCAAACTTATAGACAAAACCTAGGTGATGTTCATTTTCAAAACTTGGAGACTGCTTGACATACACTTCTTCTTGCAGCTTCCTATTCAAACATGCACCCTTTACATCCATTTAAAATACCTTCATACTATTGTGGGCAGCATAGGCTAGACAAACGAATTGCTTCTAACCGGCCACTGGAGCAAATGTTTCGTCAGAATCAATGCCTTCATCCTGTCTGTAGCCTTGAGCAACCAGTCTTGCCTTATTTCTAATAACATGACCTTGCTCATCCATTTTGTTCCTGAAAACCCATTTAGTGCCAATTATTGTTTTTCCTTTAGGAGCAGGGACTAGCTTCTAGACTTTGTCTCTCTCAAACTGATTGAGCTCTTCTTGCATGGCAGTGATCCAATTGGAATCTTTTAGTGCTTCATCCACTTTCTTAGGCTCCATCAGGGACACAAAACTAGAAAACATACAAAAGTTTCCTAAGATGTCCCATCTTGTTTGTACCCCTTTGTTGATGTCACCAATTATTTGATCATTGGGGTGACACCTGATCCACTTAGGATCATGCCTTAATGAAGATTCTCATGTGTCATTTTCATTTCAACAGGTCCTGTTGAACAGCTTTCAGGATTTTCAGACACACTGTTATCTTGAGTCTTTTCACTTGTTGAACATGACTCTCCATTGTTGAACATATCAGCAGAGGATCCAGGAAAATCAACATTGATTGGTTCAGGACATTGTATAGTAATTTTGTCAGTACACTTATTAACACAGGGTGTATCAACATAGTCATCATCATGTCCATTGTGGTTAACAGGTCCACTCTGGTTGTAGTGGAAGCATTTGAGTCCTTTTCTTTATTGATGGAATGCATGAGATCATCAAAGCTGAACTCTCCTGAAACTGATTCAGGAACAGCTTTGGTGGAAGCACTCCTAAACTCATCAAAGGTGACATTGATATATTCATCTATCACATTTCTTTTGTAGTTGTATACTCTGTAGGCTTTGGAGATAGCAGAATATCCAACAAACACACCTTCATCAGCTTTGGGTTCAAATTTTGCCAACTGGTCCCTCTGATTCAGAATGAAGCAGGGACATCCAAACACATGGAAATAGCTAATATTTGGCATTCTCTCTTGTTGAACCTTTTCACCACCAAGGATATGTTTTGGGTGAAGCAGGCAGTGCTGACAGCTTCAGCCAAGAATGATGAAGGTAACTAGATGCACATAGCATGGTTCTAGCAGCTTCAATGAGAGTTCTGTTTCTCCTTTCAGGAACTCCATTCTGTTGTGGAGTTCTTACAGCTGAAAGTTTTGTGAAATCCCTCTTTCTTCACAGAAGTCCTCAAGAGTACTGTTTCTGAATTCAGTACCATGGTCACTTCTAAGCTGCTTAACTTGAGCAGAGTTCAACATCTCCATCTTTTTTATAAACCCGATGATTTCTCTAGCAGCCTCTCCTTTGTTCTTCAGAAAGATCACCCATGTAAACCTGGAGAACTCATCAACCATTACTAGAGCGTATCTTCTACCTCCTTGACTTGGGACACTGGTTGGTCCAAATAAGTCAATGTGGATTAAGAAGAGAGGAGTTTCAATAGAGAAATTATGCTTAGATTTAAAAGATGTTTTTCTCTGTTTTCCTTTCTCACAAGCTGTGCAGAGTTTATCCTTAACAAAAGTTATAGAAGGCAAACATGTTACCAACTCTTTCTTACAGAGTTTGTTGATATTCTTGAAGTTCAGGTGTGATAGCCTTTTGTGTCATAACCAGTTCAGGTCTGCATTGCTTCTGGAGATAAAGCAGGTTTCAGTTGTGGGATCAACAGATTTCATGTCCACAACATATACACCTTTCTTCCTTTGTGCACACAGCACAACTTTGCCTTGGGAATCCAATATGTAACCCAGGTGCTCATCAAAGTTAACCTTGTACCCAACATCACACAGTTGACTTATGCTTACAAGATTATGTTTCAGCCCAGACACATAGGCTACTCTTTTGAATACAGCAGCACCAGCTTGAAGAGTTCCATATCCTTTTGTGGATCCCTGGACATTGTCACCAAAGGTGGCTTTTGGACCTTTTTCAGGTCTGAGATCACTCAGCAGATCCTTGAAATCTGTCATGTGGCCAGAGCAGCCACTGTCCAAGTACCAAACCTGGGATGGTTGTTTCTCCTGCAGAGTGTGATGAGAAAATATTAGTTATTTTTAGGGGAACTCATCATAGGGATAAGTTCTCCTACTTCATCAACATTTGTTGATGGACCAGTAATATCCACACTAATATTTCCTATTTGGATTGTATCAGCTTGGATACTATCCTCATTGACCATATTACATCCAACACTGCTAGTTTTTGCAATGTTGGAACTAGCAGAGTCAACAGGCCTCATGTCCTCAGTTTCAGGACAGTCTTTGGCCATATGTGTCTTCTTCCCATATTTATAACATTGTCTCTTTTTGGCATTTTTGGAAGAAGTACTTCCAGAAACACATTCTGTATCATTTTTGTTGATCTTTTCAGCAAGTTTAACAAACTTATTACTGTTTTTAGAAGAATTAACACTTTTAGTGGAAGGCACAATGGCAACAGCTTTACCTGTATCCTCTTTCCTCTTTTTAGGTAGACAGATATCAAATACAGGAAGTTTGATTGGCCTTTGACCTTCCATAGGTTTGGAAAACTTATTCCCAAATTTCTCAGGTTGAGCAATGGCTTTGCCTTTGCCATTACTGAGATGTGATGGATGTTGCCTATCAACATAATCACTACTTTTGATTTTGAAAGACTTACCTTCATTTATAACCAACTTTCCACTATGATTTAAAAACTTATTTGAAATCACAACAGATTTATTTTCAACATGAGACTTACCCCTATTGAAAGCAGTATGCTTACCTTTTGAAAACTTTTTATCAAAATGATCAGCATCAAAGGGATTAACAGGTCTCTTACCATCAGCTTTAGACCCAGAGCCTGTCTTGTTAACAGGTTTAGAGTCCAAAGCTGCAGCTTGAACTTGTTTTCCCTTCTTTTGCTTGTGTGAACCAGCTGAGCACTTAACATACTGGTTTGATGGAGAACACATTCCATCATCAGTTTTTGGAGCTTTTTTACACAAGCTATCAGTGTTTTGAGGCCTGACAAACCTATTTGTTGAGACTAGCTTACCATTTACTTTCTGATGAAGGTACTTGGAAGCTCACCAAGAGTGGATAAGTCTTTTTCCAGATTATTTATCTCAACAATTGAAGCTGCTTTGTCAACATCCCATCCAAGATAGGCTTGGATTTGAGCAGGGATCTGTTGACTAATACAATGATTGACTTTCTGTGCAAATTGGCACCAAAAGTCAACAATCTTTTGAAGCTTGGCATGTTTTGTGTCTGTTTCTCTCTTTTCTTCTAATAAAATGGAATTGATGTGTTTTAATTCATCAAGTTCAGTTTCCAACTTATGGAAGCTGTCCAGTTTACTAGTTTTTATTTCAAGATCAGTTTTTAGCTTGGAGATTTCAGACAACAAAACATTGTGCTTCTCAATAGCAGCTTTTAGATCAACAAGCAGATATTCAAACAATTTAAAATTTTCATCAGAACTGTAAGCCATAAAATTTTGTACCTTACACATCATTGTTAGGTTCCAGTTCTCCAGGCTGCTGAGAGCCTCAACTTCAGCCAGGTCTTGTTTAAAGTTGCTTGTTGATGGGACATCAGTGTTGGCCATCAGATAGTTGTTATCTTCTTCATCAAAAGATGAGCCAGATTCCTCCCAATCACATGTCTCAGCCATGAGTCCCTTTTGCTTGTTGGAAGCCATTGAGTCTTCCAACTTCCTAAGCTTGGCCATGGCCATTAGGTACTTAACCCTGTAGCCATCCTCCCTGTTTGTCTTGTATGGTTTGGATGATGGGCCAACAGCTTTAGACACACAGTCGGCAGCTATATGGAAAGTTTTGCCACATTTAAAGCACCCAGCCTTAGTTTTATCAAATGCCTTCTTTTTTATGGCACCTGACTTCTTCTGCAGCATTCTTCCACCAAACCTCTTCTTGTTGAATTTTCTGACAAGCATTGCAATCATTTGCTCATCATCTAATTCAACAAGATCTTCACAGTCTTCCTCCTCAGACATTTCTTCCCTTTCATTATCAGCATGTTGATCAGGTTGTGTGAACACATCACATGCCTGACCAGCAGGTTATCTCACGTTGGCCACTAAGGCAGCACCTCTTTTGGACATTTCCAAGGCATTTCTCCTCTGTTGCCTTGACTCCTCATCATTTAGTAAAGACCCATATAGATTTACAAGGTCCATACTTTTTATGGTGCCTGAATTTCGTAGAATAGTAGAGAAATAATTCCATTCCTCAGGCAGAATGTCCAAAAATTTGTTTACCAGAGTTAGGCTGTCCTTGGTGATCCCAACAACTTTGAGATCATTGATTAGAGCAGTGAATCTGGTATAGGTTTAAGTGAGAGACTCCTTTGGCTTTGCAAAGAAGAGTTCATATTGTCTAACAAGATTTTTGATCCTGTTATCCAGTGTGATAGTGGGAACATCATAGACGGTACACAAAGTATCCCACATCTCCTTTGCAGTCTTCATTTTCTCAACCTATTTGAACACATCATCAGGAAGAGAATTAACCAGGTTGTTCCTGGACTTTACATCAAGTGCAACCATCCTTTTGTCTTCATAAGACCATTGAGCTTTTGCCTTTTCAAAGGTTCTGATCTCAGGAACAGCTCCTTCAGCAGCAGGATTGATAGTAGTAACAGAAGTTGGCACATAGGGATTTTCCATTACTATCTCTGGTAGTTGTACATCCAGATTCTCTAAATAGAGCATCATTCTGCACTTCCAGCCAGAGAAGTTCTGATGATTGAACTTGGGGGGTTTGGCCATTGAACCATTGTCATAGTAAAAGGAGGAGCTTGCAGCACTGTTGTCCATGGGGAAATAGGGAGAATAAGAGACCTAGAGTTAACACACACTCTATCTGCTCTGATACCAGTTGTAGCTCCCAAAAGGTTTCCCTTAGTGTATTGTTCTAAGTTGTAGAGGGGGGGGGGGGTGAATACAGCTAATTAAAATTCAATACTCTTTTCTCAATGTTTGTGTATATTATTAACAAGTGTTAATTACAAACAAGCTTGACTACGGAAAGGTTCAAGCTGAGATGACAGATACAACAGATGTTTAACTAATCTAAGACACACTCAGACTAGATACAATGAATGCACTCACTAAGATGAACTCACTGTTTTACAAGACACAGATGGACAGCTTGAACAAGAACAGCTTTAACACACGTTACTGATTTATTCAAGCAGACTTGCATGCATGAAAAACACACTTCAATGCACGATCTAAATTTCTCACTCTTGGTTGTCTCACAATCCTTAGAAGCTTCCTTTTATACTCTTACTGAGAATCTCAGTGAAGCTTCCTCATTAGACAGGGAGATATTGAGATGTCTTTCCAAAAAGACTAAACAACTTTTCTGCACATTCTGATAAAGCAGACTTGTCTTCATGTGGCAGAATCTTTGTCTTTTTCTTTTTGTCTCTATTGCAGAGGCCTTTAACTAAAAGAGAATGTCAACTTTGCAACTTTTATCTTCTATTAATGCCATTTTGATATAAGAAATGGTCTGTCACCCATTTCAGATATCCCTCTGTCTTCATGTAACAGAGCAGCTTAGGCAGCTTTTGTAGCTTCAGTTTTTCCACTTTGTCTTTGACTTTGTAACTGATCTTGTAGTCTAAAACAATACATGAGGACATGGAAAACATATTCCATTAAGTGTTTAGCATGTTCACAAAGAACAGGTTCTGTTCACAAAGAACAGAACACTTAGAATTTGTCCAAGCTGCTCCGCAGAATAGAGCAGCATAGACAGTTTATGTCCAGCCTGTTCAACAGAATGAACAGCTTGGGCAATCTGCCTAAGTTCCAACGAATGCAACAGGGTAAACAGCTTTGACTTATATTGTAAATCACTTTTTAGGTTTCAATAAGGCATTAACAGGCCTTAAATTATACCTTCAAGTGCATCAAACAGGTTTGATTAAAAATCTCCGCCTAAGATGTAGAGCAGGTTTAACTGAAGCCTTTTTGTGCCTAACAGCTGCCAATCTGTCTTTACTAAGCAAATGTTGGTGGAGATTCAAGTTGGAAGATGAAGCTCTTTGGGTCAAAGTCATCTTAGCAATTTATAAGGTTGATGGAAAGAACTCTCATTCAATGGCAAAGAAAGGTGTTGCTGGTCCGTGGTTGAGCATAGTTAAAGCTGGTGCGTCTCTTTCTTCTTATAATATTCATCTTGATAATCTGTTTTCTTTGGCAGTAAGAAATGGTAGCAGGGTGAAATTCTGGAATGATAGATGGATAGGAGGTTGTATTCTTGACTCATTATTCCCATCTTTGTATGAGATTGAATCAGAAAAATCTTGTTTGGTAAATCAGATGCTGGTCTATAGGAATTCGACAATAGCTATAACTGGAAATGGATGAATAATTGGAAATGGATGAATACTGGAGTTGCTGAAAGTATGGCAACAGAGATTTCAAAGTTGGAATTTTTGTTGAAAGATGTAGTTTTGCGATCTGGTACAGATACTTGGAGTTGGAATGGTGATTCATATGGTATATTCTCAGTTAGTTCTCTAAGAGAATTGATTGAAGGTTCACTGTTGTCAAATTCTAGATGTATTAATTTTTAAAATAGTTGGCTCCTTGTCATAGTCAATTGCTTTCTTTGGAGGGTTATGTTACGAAGAATTCCTACGAAAATGAATTTGGCTGTCACAAAAATTTTTGGATCTTTACTGTGTCCGTTGTGTGGCAAGGATGAGGAAATTGAGGAACATTTATTTTATAAATGTTCTATTAGTAAGGAATTATTGAAATGGATGCTATTATGGTGTGAAATTTCAATCGATCAGCATCAGTCTTTAAGTCAGTTAATTGAACTGGGAAATCGAAGAAAAGAAGGATGTTTCTTGAAGCAGTTACAGGGGTATGATTTGTATGGTGTGGAAAGCGAGAAATTCGGTAGTATTTAGTAATGGGAAAGTCTCCGGTTCGGTGCTTAAGGATAAGATTCTTGCTTGTGTATTCTCTTGGTTGAAATTTAGGGCGAATTATAATTCGCTAATTTGGTCGTTGCGGGTAGTTTGTCCTTCTTTTTTCTTTAGATTTCTTTTGTTTTTTCTCTGTTTTGTTAATTCCTAGCTAGCTCTTAATGTACTTTATGATTATTATGAAGTTTAATAAATTGTGGTGTTCTAGGCGGGGGTGAAGGCATTGCCGAAGCTTCCGGCAAATTCTACCTTTTGTTGTTAAAAAAACTTTCACACCAACGACTTCCTTTGATCTTACCGATCAACTCGAAATCTCTTTTAATTTTCTCTCTATTTCTCTCTCAACAACTCACACAAACACCTTTCTCCCTATATCCCTTCTCTCACTAGGGTCTACTTGCAACGTCACGTGTAAACGTACTGTAGATTCTTTTGTTTTCTCTTATAGAGGGGTTCATCTTTATAAGAACAAAACACAGATACACACACACTATGCCATCGAAGATCGATCAAAAAGTCACCTTTGTTTTGATCTTTTGAGTACCCTAGTTAACTCTTGTTCTTATATGCTTCAAAGTTCCAAACTTTAATCTTTTTCTTCAACACCCATATCCCACACAATCTTCAAAGAACCTTCCAAGATCAAATTAATTACATATATACACTTAAATTTTCATATATATGACATTTTAGAGAGATACAAATGGCACTAGAGACCATTATATCTCCACAGGGTCAAATTGGTAATATTAATCTACATCAAGAATCATCAACTATCCATGCATATTGGGATGATTATGTTTCATGTTCTTCAGTGATACAACATACAAAAGATCAATGGGACCTTAAATCTTCGCCGGAAGATTGTACCGGCGGTACTGATGGATTTATTCCAGGGGAACTGGGTTCATCTAAGTGTGAAATTAAAGTGGAGTTACCGGCGGCAGTAGTTGCAACCACCATGCCCACCGCACGTTGTCGGAAAAAGCGGCGGAGGACAAAAAGTGGTAAGAATGAAGAGGAGTTGGAGAATCAAAGGATGACTCATATTACGGTGGAGCGCAACCGCCGGAAACAGATGAATGAGTATCTTGCGGTGATCCGGTCACTGATGCCATCGTCATATGTTCAAAGGGTATGAGTTTTAATTAACTTAAAAAAATTCATTATTTTATTTTATTTTTTATGTTGGAAGAAATTAAATAAGGTTCGTGTCAAACAAATTAACTTTTGAAATTAATGGGCACTGATCGAACGAATATATATCTTCTTGTTATATGGTGTTTTCATTTATTTTACACTAGTTTATTATCCGCATATTACGCGGATGTTTTAATATATAGTTGTTTATATTAAATACATATTACATGCTAAGAATTAAAACATAAAAATATTAATTTTATTATAAACATATAAGAATTATATTATTAGTTGACATAAACTATAATTTTTTTAGAATTCTAAATATACATGAATAATTATATGTTTTTTTATCATCTTTAAACTTTCATTTATGTTGTAGTTATCAAATATTTATATATGAATATTTGGTTGGAACTGATTTTAAATCTTATTATATTAGATGTAAATTTAGAATTATATGATTCAGATATTATTTATTATTTTAGAATATGATATGCTACGTCTAGATTGTTGTTGATGACACATGATATCACGAGAAATAAGCAAAGTTACCGGATTTTTAAAAATTAAAAAACTGGATTCTAATTTCCATATTTCATCAAACCAAAAAAAAAATAAATTAACTTGAGGATTTTTATGTAAAAAAATAACATAGAGGGACGAAAACGCAAAAAAAAAACATGAAAACATATTGGATTTTTTCATAATAAACCCTTATTATTATTTATAAATTATAAATTATAATTAGGATTAAAACATGTAACATTTAATTTAAAATTTTAAAATAAAAAATTTGTTTTATAAATCAGTTATATAATTCTTGATAAACATTTTTGGTAAATTAGAGGTTAAATTAGGAAATATTTAAATCATTAATTATATTAGTAATCTTTTAGTTTATTTAAAATCAATTAGTTTCTTTTAAATCAATTATGTAAATTAAATAAAAAGAGTTATATTAAACAAAATGAGCGGGAAAACAAAAATTAGGATAGCTGATAACGTGACATGTGTCACGAATTGTTTTGCTTTATTAATAGATATAGATTTGTAGTTTTTTTTTATTTGATAATTTTTTAAATATAGGAATATTGAATACAAAAAAATAGTTATTGATGTATTGGCATAGAAAGATAATTACGACGGAGATTTTAAAAGGACAGAAAGATAAAATGAGTACAGATATAAAATCTAATGTGACACTAACATGAACCATTTAATCATGAGCTAACCCTATAGTCCTATACTCTGATTATCTCATATCATTTATTGTTGGAAGACTTGGGGAGTCCTTAAGTATATAACAAAATAACTAAAACAAGAAATGTTGATAGGATGTGTGACTCCTATTATGTTTTTTAAAATTCATAGGGAAATCTTGAAGGTTAGTTAGTTCTCATTATTTTTTTTTTGTACCAACGTCTTTACATTCCTTTTAATTGTATGAGATAGTTATTAAGGGCTAATATACTGTAAATATTTACCATATTAAATAGTCCATTATTGATGTATAATCTCCTATTATAGCTCCTATTATTTCCATTATTTCCATAGTTAGTTGCTGATCTGTGGCTATATATTGACCACTCTCTGTACATGTATTATTCAAGTTCATCAATAAACATTCTGATATTATATTCCATTATATGGTATCAAAGCCTCTCCTGCTCTAAAGAGTCGATCCAAACCCTCATAACCTATTCTGTCATCTTCTTCTCCAACTCATCCCTACTGAACCTTCAAACCCTAAAAATGGTGTCCAAAACTACTATCCAAATCACAGCCGCCACTCACTTTCCAATCAAATTAACACCCAATAATTTTCCCGTGTGGCGTAAACAGGTTGAATCAACGTTGATCGGCCTTGAACTTGAATCCTTCATCTCGGGTACAAGCATTCAACCCGCACGCTTCATACCAGATAAAGATGGTGAAAAAGAAAACCCACAGTTTCTTCCATGGTATCGTCAAGATCAAATCATTATTAGTGCGATTCTTGGAAGCTGCTCGGAAACCATTCAACCTCTCATCTCCTCTGCTACTACTGCCAGAGATGCTTGGGAACGATTAACCTCAAGCTTTGCCAGTGCTTCACGATCCAGAATCATAGCTCTTAAATCCAAACTTGTCAAGAATCCCAAAGGAAGCCGCTCCATAGCTGAGTTCCTCCAAGACATGAGGACCATTGCTGACGACCTAGCTCTCGCTCAGTGCCCAGTTACTGAAGAAGACCTAATGATTCACATTCTTTCTCAACTTGGCGATGAGTACAGCACAATCACAGCCGCAATCAAGGTTCGTGATAACCCACTCTCATTTTCTGAACTATTTGACAAATTACAGGACTATGAACGAGCCCTCAAGGAACACTCCTCCACCGTAGAATCTTCCATTGCCACCGTCAACTATACCTCTCGCCACCAGAATCCTCCAAATCGCTCTGCTGGCTCATCAAGGTTCCCCACTGGTAATCGCAACAATCGATCTCAATGGTCTGGCAACCCCAATCGATCCCAGTGGTCTGGCACCCCTGCCTCTAGCAATCGCAACAGCAAACCCAGTAGCTTTTGTCAATATTTCAATATTCTGGGTCATCTCACACGGGACTGTCGAAAACTTGCTCGGTTTCTTCGGGACAATAATGTGACAATGGAATCCTCAAACTCCGATGCACCTGTCGCAAATGTAACAACCTCAAGTCATGTCTCTCCATCATGGCTCTTTGATACCGGTGCATCGAACCATGTCACCTCTGATCGGAACACTCTTCACAGTGTTTCTGAATACGGAGGCCCCGATGAAATTGTTCTTGGTGACGGTACATGTTTACCTATTTCACACGTTGGCAACACACACTTAAACACACCAAATAAGAAACTTCTGTTACCAAATGTTTTACATGTTCCACACTTACGTCGGAACCTTATTTCTGTTGCAAAATTATGTAAAACTAACAGTGTTTCGGTGGAATTTTTTCCATCTCATTTTTTTGTGAAGGATCTTCGCACGGGGGCGTGTCTAATGCGAGGCGAGAACACTGAGGATGTTTATCATGCTAGTCTACCTTCCAGGCTCCAACTCAACCTCACTCTACAACATTCACCACTTGATCTGCACCATAAACTCGGCCATCCTTCTATTAAAGTGTTTAAAACAATTGTTTCAATGTTAGGTTTTCATTCAAAAAATATTTCTAATGTTCATTGCTCTTCTTGTTCCATCAATAAAAGTCACAAGCTACCATTTGGTCCAAACTCATTTGTTGCCACTAAACCACTTCAACTTATATATTCTGATGTATGGGGGCCAGTTCAAAAATCAGTTGACAATTTCACATACTATGTCATCTTTGTTGATTATTTTTCCAAATATACATGGATTTATCCCATGCAATACAAGAGTGATGTTGCTAAACTTTCCCTCAATTCAAGCTACTGGTTGAAAAGTTTTTTAACCTACCAATTGTCTCGTTTTTCAGCGATAATGGGGGGGAATATCAAGGTCTTTTACCATTTTTGCAATCTCATGGCATTTCCCATTATACGACCCCACCACATACCCCTGAACAAAATGGCATCGCTGAAAGACGACATAGACACATTGTTGAAACCGGACTTGCATTGCTCCACTATGCCAAACTACCCCTTACCTTTTGGACACATGCCTTTCAAGCAGCTGTGTACCTTATAAATCGACTTCCCACTTCTATTTTGTCTAAAAAAAGTCCATTTGAGTGTCTCTTTGGCCAACCACCTAACTACTCCAAACTCAAATCTTTTGGTTGTTTGTGTTATCCATGGCTTCGTCCCTACACAACGTCTAAACTTCAACCTCGCTCAAGTCCTTGCTTATTCCTTGGATACTCATCATCTAAGTCTGCATATAAGTGTTATGACCTCAACACCCGTCGCCTATACCACTCTCGCCATGTTGAGTTCATTTCTAATCAATTTCCTTCTCATCGTCTCTCACTAAACTCGCCTCTCCCCTCCCCTGATCACTTCTTCCGCACAATCTTTACACCTTCCCTAAATCCTACTCCATACGATACCCCCGTCACACATCCTAACCCCACCCACTGACCTCACTGAATCCTCGGCTCCATCTACTCACATTTCACCTACCATATCTCCACCTTTCGTTATGCCCTCTCCACCATCCCATTCATCTCCGTCTACTCCCTCGTCCCCTCCCCCTAACTCCACCGTCTTTAGTCCCTCATCACCATCTATTCATCCTACACCAACTTTCACTTCATCTACCCCGCTCCCTTCATCTAATCATCCCTCCCCACCACCCCCCACTCAACGCCACCGAAAACCAAACCCCAAATACTTCAACCCCTCCTTTGTCAACTCCTCCACCCTACATCCCATTCCAACTCCGGTTGCACCACATACTCACACCCAAGCACTTAAAGATCCTAATTGGCGCCACGCCATGGATCAAGAGTTCAATGCTTTAATGCACAATGGCACTTGGGAACTTGTTCCTCCGTCCTCTCATTCTCCTATTGGTTGCAAATGGGTGTTTCGACTCAAACGCAACCCTGACGGTACCATTGAAAAATACAAAGCTCGCTTGGTCGCCAAAGGGTTTCTCCAACAATATGGAAAAGATTACTTTGATACTTTTAGTCCTGTGGCCAAACCGGTCACCATTCGCGCCGTCCTCTCTATCGCTCTATCCAAGCAATGGCCTCTCCGCCAATTGGATGTCAATAATGCATTCCTTCATGGCACTCTTCATGAGGAAGTATTTATGACTCAACCACCGGGTTTTGTTCACCCCCAATTTCCGTCTCATATTTGCAAGCTCAAGAAATCTCTCTATGGCCTAAAACAAGCTCCTCGGGTATGGTACATGGAACTTACCAATTTCCTTCTCTCATTCGGATTTCGCAAATCAAGAGCTGATCCTTCCCTTTTCATTTACAATTATAATGGAACTCTTGCCTACCTTCTGATATATGTTGATGACCTTGTTCTTACCGGCAACAACAATCCCTTTCTTGCCCATTTTGTTACCACCTTAGCCAAACGTTTCTCCATAAAAGACTTAGGTCCTCTTCATCATTTCCTTGGCATTGAGGTTATTTCCTTACCTACTGGTCTTTTTCTTTCTCAACACCATCACATTCACGATCTCCTAACTCAGTTTCATATGGATGGAGCAAAAGAAGTGGCTACTCCCTTAAACTCCTCGGTGACTCTCACCTCCTCGGACGGGTCCGCAAGCGTTGACCCCACACCTTATCGCAAACTAGTGGGCGGCTTACAATATCTGGCATTTACTAGACCAGATATTTCCTTTGCTGTGAATAAACTCTCACAGTTTATGCACTCTCCTACTGAGACTCATTGGCAAGCATTGAAACGGGTTCTCCGTTATTTGAAAGGTACCATCCATCATGGTTTGTTCCTGCGTAGGGGTTCCTCCATGGACCTCAAAGCATTTTCTGATTCGGATTGGGGGGGCATTGAGTGTGGTGGGCGCTCCACTACTGCATAATTGCTATACATTGGGTCTAATGTTATCTCTTGGCGGTCTGCCCGTCAAAAGTCTGTTTCCAGATCATCAACTGAAGCTGAATATAAGGCTCTAGCCAATGCTGCATCTGAGGTCTCGTGGGTTCAAAATCTATTATTTGAATTGGGCATTACCACAACCACACCACCGACTTTATAATGCGCCAATACTGGAGCCACTTATCTCTGTGCCAATCCTGTCTATCACTCACGTATGAAGCATGTTGCATTGGATTACCACTTTGTTCGTGAGAAAGTTGCTGATGGTTCGTTACGCGTCTGTCATATCAATTCCTTCGATTAGTTGGCCGATGCATTGACAAAACCTCTTACTCGTCTTCCCTTTCTTCGTTTACGGTCCAAGATTGGAGTTTCTGACGGATCCTCCATCTTGCGGGGGCGTATTAAGGGCTAATATACTGTAAATATTTACCATATTAAATAGTCCATTATTGTTGTATAATCTCCTATTATAGCTCCTATTATTTCCATTATTTCCATAGTTAGTTGCTGATCTGTGGCTATATATTGACCACTCTCTGTACATGTATTATTCAAGTTCATCAATAAACATTCTGATATTATATTCCATTATAATAGTTTCAGGTGCTATTTGTTTTTTAAAAATATTAAAAATCTAAAATCTGAAAATCACGTCTGAAATTAAGATGTGATTTCAAGATCTGAAATAAAGATGTGAGTTCAGACTACCTACTTCCTCTTAAAATTAAAACGGAATTTCAAATATATCAACTTTTTAACTTTAAATGCAAACAAATATTTTAAAGTAAATTTAGAATTGAAATTCGGATTTTAAACCTATTTAATAAAGTCTTAATTAATGCAAATATACAAAACCTAATATATATATATATATATATATATATATATATATATATATATATATATATATATATATATATATATATATATATATATATAGAATATGGTTCGTGTGAGTACCTAAAAAATGCAGAGTACCGTGAGTACCTGTGAACACACGGGTTTTAGATGTGAACATGCTCCGAAAAAAAGTTTTATTTTTTTTTTTTTTTCATATTAATTTAGATACAAATAATATAAGCCTATTCGTAAAAGAATTACACACATTCACACTTTCTAGCCTCTTAAAAGTCATGTGAACGTGAAAAAATTCATGTGAACATGCTTAGCTGTGAACATACATTCACAACAGTGCAGTTCATGTGAACTTGCACGTTTCACATAGTTATAGTGTGTGTTTAGGTGTGATTTTTTGCAAGTAGTCTTATATTATTAATTTAAACATGATTATGAAAAAAATTTTCAAAAAAAATGGTTTTAAGCGAGGTACCTCCGGTACTCCGCAAAACTAGTGGTACTCATTTGAACCCAAATCTATATATATCAGGTTCATCAGCGTACCCAGCGTACCCTAATGTGAATGATCATTCACATATATATTTTTTTAAATAGACATGTATAAGACAACATTATAAAACTTTTTTTCAAAAGGAGCAACATCATATATCTTGTGAATGGTAATAAAAGATCATGTGAATGGTCATTCACACCATTCACATTCACATGAATGATCATTCACATGGATGACCATTCACATAAATATGCATTGAGTATTCACATAATTTTTAAGGACACAGAAAATGTGAATGTTTGTGAAATTCATATATCATGCGTATACCATTAAATTTAACATGGTTATGTGAAAAAAAAAATTTTAAAAAGTTTTTTAAGGTTGGTACATTCGAATGCACTTGATTTCGAGAGATACTTATTTGAACCTGACACACTCTCTCTATGTATGTATATATATACCTTTCTTTAGAATTTAGAAAGTTAAAATGTATTTGTATATAACTTCTGATTGCATGAAAGATTTTATTCAAATCATATGATATTTAATCAATCAATAATAAAACTAAAAACAAGTGAATAATTATATGTATTTTATATTAAATAGAAGACAAGGAAGTCACATCACCAATGAGCATCATTGATTGAGAATTACTATAAATGCCTAAACATTTTCCCTAATTTTTTGAATAAAATAATCACCAATAATTTTATTTTGATGTGTCCCTTTTAATTTAATTTTGGCAACCTTTAATTTAAAATATCTCTTATTATTAACTTTGTTACATAACAAATTTTATTTTCTTACATACACTACAGTACATAAGATTTTAGATAAAAATAACCTATATTGTGGTGTATTATTTATTGCATTTTGCAAATGTCATACATATCCAGTAAGTTTGAATTTAGTTGGTGAAATTAAGTTGTGAAGTCCTCATTTTAGGCAATAATGTAGTTTAGGAGTAGAAATAAGTTAGTTTGCCATTCAAAAAAGTATATATCCTTAATTAATTTACTAATCATTGACGTACACATTGATTATCCTTATTTTGTTTACAATTTTTAAATCGAATTTAACACTAATTAAATTTAATTTGAACTAAAGTGTTTCTAATTTAATTTTTTTGTTTAAAAAAGATATTGTAATTTACTGTACTAATAGGCACATTACTTAGTAAATTAATTATAATGGAATCATGTACAATGTGCTTGGTGTGTTTTAAGTTTTCCATCAACATGTTACATGCTCTTTTCTTTAAAATTATTTTATTAAATGAACTCTTTTATTTCCTTTAAGTTTAAATAAATTGTTTAAATTACAGCTTTAATTTGAAAAAAAATAAATAAATGTTGATGTATTAATCTTTCAGGGTGATCAAGCATCTATTGTTGGAGGAGCCATAAACTTTGTGAAAGAACTGGAACAACAACTACAAACCCTAGAGGTTCAACAAAGAGCCAACAATAAAGACTACCCCCCAAAACAAGATATCTTTAGTAAATTCTTTGCATTCCCACAATACTCACTTTGTTCGTCTGCCAATGTTGCTCGTGTAAGTGGATGTTCAAACATCGGTGCCAAGAACCGACCACCACCTATGGCGGAAATTGAAGTGACAATGGTTGAGAGCCATGCAAACCTTAAGATACTTTCAAAGAAACGGAAGAAACAACTCTTGAAAATGGTGGCTGGTCTACAGTGTTTATGGCTCACTATTATTCACCTAAATGTTACCACAGTCGACGAAATGGTTCTCTACACTCTTAGTGTCAAGGTTAGCATAAATCATAGTTTTTCATTGCGCAATATGTGTGTGTAGATTTAGGATCAAATAAAAAGATAAATATATCTTGAGAACTGTGAGCAGCACTGTGATTCATTTTTTTTTACATATTTATTTATCATTTTTTTGAATATATAAATAATGAATCATAAATTCTGGATTAAATAAATCAATAATACATTTTTTTTTACATTGATTCATTAGTTTTTGAATTTACAAATAATGTATCACAAACTAAAAAAATAAGTGAATCGACTTACAAAATTAGTAAATCAATGTACAAAATTAGCGGATAATAGTGTTTTACTTCTCAAGATATATTTAACTTCTCAAAATATATTTAGCTTCTCACGATAACATAAGTCTTCACACACACACACATGTATAATTACAAATGTTATATATATAGCAGATGGCTTGAATACCCGATGGTCGATCCAAACTATTTTCACTTGATAATGATCATGGATATGACATCATCTATATATATATATATATATATATATATATATATATATATATATATATATATATATATATATATATATATATATATATATATATATATATATATATATATATATATATAGATTTAGGTTCAAGTGAGTACCACCTCTAATGCAGCGCACCAGAAGGTACCACCCTTAAAAGTAATTTTTTTGAAATTTTTTTTCATGAACATGTTCTAATTAACATTACATAGATCATATGTGAATTTCACGCAAATCCGAACACTCTAAGTGCATGAAAACACACATCACATAAATGCATGTTCACATGTCTTCAAAATTATGTAAGTGTGTGTTCACATCATTTTTTAGGAGTTAGGAGATGTGAATGTATGTGAAATTTACATACGATCTTCACAATGTTAATTAAAACATGTTTATGGAAAAAAAAATTTAAAAAAGTTTTTTTTAAGGTGGTACCTTCTGGTGCGCTGCATTTGGGTGGTACTCTCTCGAACCATATTCTATATATATATATATATATATATATATATATATATATATATATATATATATATATATATATATATATATATATATATATATATATATATATATATATATATATATATATATATATATATATATATATATATATATATATATCAGAGTTCCAAATCAAACCCCAACACATATCTATTACTTATATTGTACACGATTCAAATCCTTTCTGTTTGTTGTTAGCCCTATTGATGGGTGCCTTAGAGCCTTTTTATCCAAATTTCAGGTGTAATCATAGCTTTTGAATGCACCACACATCAACAACAGTTATTACCTTTATTGAAAGTACAACAAATGACTTGAACGTCCTTATACCTTAATTATTTTTGGGTATAATATTGTTATTCTTAGTATCCTTCTATCATAAATTTACTTATAATAAACCCTCAAATTTATTAACTTTATTAATGATTTGTTTATTGATATGTGACCATTATGTCATGACTCGTTAAAGAGGGGTTAATTTGTATAGTTAGTGAAAGAGAATGTGTACATATAATAATTACTTTATTTTTAGTTAGGATGCACGCATCAAGATTCACATATATACCTTCGATCTGCAACTACTTTTACGGGGTTGATATAGTTTTAATTCGTAGATCCTAAATAAGATGAACCAGAAAAGGGAATTAAGGTTTAAATTATATAGGGTTAACTTAAATCAAAATATATATGGGGTTTTTATGTATAATTAATTATGATGTTTTTCTATGGACAGCTTGAAGATGGATGCCAATTGAGTACTGTAGATGAGATTGCTGATGCGGTTAATTGCTTGTTATGCAGAATTGAAGATCAAGATTCACTTTTTTCCTAATTAATTAAGCTCAATTAAACAGGATGTTTGTTTATAATTTTATGGGTTTTTAATCGTAATATGTCAAGCCTACTATAGTACGTAGTTGTGAACGATTTTCATCTAATTTACAGTTTCTGAATTTCCATTATAATTGGTTTATGGTTAAGGGCAGCATTTAGATGAATTATGTACAAGCTTTTAATAACTAAAATCAGTTGAATAAAATTAAGGTATAACCAGGGGCGGATCCAGGATTATTTGTTATCGGTGTCACTTTTTTAGAGCAAGTTTATTACTTAGATTTTCGAAATATTTTCTATGATGGATCGGGTCACCGAAACGGATTGCCGCACAAAATTAAGAAATAACAAGATTTTTCTAATTGAAAATTTACTTAGTACGATACAATTAAAACTTTCTTTTTAAAAATTTGTCCGTTGACCTATAATTTTTTTAAAAGTTAACAAATAAGTTAAACAATTGATCAAATAAAATTAAAAAATAAACACTTAACATTTAATTTATCCATTAACCTAAACTAAGTAAATATTTGGTAAATTAAACATATATACTCTTTTTGGGCGTCGTAACCGGTCGGTCAGTGCTCAGAAAGCCAGAAGTCCAGAATGTCAAAAGGGTGAAGCCGTGCAGTTTGGAAGGAAGAAAGCGATTAAGGGTTTCAAAAGGTTTGGACTATACGTTTTTGGACTTTTTAAAAAATCTTTTGGGCTAATTTAACTTATGTAACACCCTCCCCGAACCCGGAAATGCCACGTCAATACAATACACAGGTGGCAATATCTCAATAACTCAATCATACACATGTCACAGATTAAACTGGAATCACTGATAATTTAAAACTTTCACATAAACACTGTTAACATATAATCCGCTAATTACATAAGCCCAAAAGATACTAACACAAGCAGTCCTTGATCAGATCATTATACAAAACTAGCACAAAACTTTCCAGATAATCCCCGGTCCCGGATAACAAGCACAGCTACTGATCCCGTCACTGATACCCTGGACATGGTAGACTCGAATACGTAAGCTCGGAAGCTCGTGAGTACGCGAGGGTTAGACTTTGCACAATAAATACATAACATTAGTACACATAGCACATACACACAGCACAATCCTATCTCTGTCCATGGCAATCAACATCAATATGCAGGTATGAACACACAGCATGAGATCCAAAGCCCTCCACACAAAATCACTGAAGGGGGACCCTTCCCCAGCTAACGACCGCGGCCGCGGTGGTTAGCCACAACCCTGTAGCACGGGCGCGAACCGACTACAGGCCCTGCCGTGTATACACGCCCCAAGGACTGTTAGGGACAGTCAACCCGCGCGATCACTCATCGCGAATCACCGTCCGCATGGAACTCATCACGGACCCTCGGACTGGATCTCATCTCATGCACATATAACACATATATGAGAACAGAATCATACTTGGCGCCCGCGTCCCTGTCCTACACACATTGCACAATATACACATACACTAACAGCTACACAGCTACGACTCGCAAAAACGATCCCGGGTTTAAAAAAGACTCGAGTACTCACCCGATTAATCCACTAATTTCGCGACCTCTGACTCGGCTCAGCTTGTTGTCGACTTGCCCCTGTAACCACACAAATCCCAAACTGTTAATTCCTACACATAACGGAACCACGACATACTCATAACCGACCCAATCCCAACCGAATCCTAACACCCGGCCAAAAACCCGACTCAAAAACAACCCCAACGAAACCCCGAGGACTTAATCAAACCCGACCCAAAACTTTCGGAATGAAGCCGACCCCAAAAACCCCCGAACCGGCCCCAACCGCCCCAAAGCCTGCAAAACCGACCCTCCCCCCTGCCCATCGAACGCGCCCGCGCCCCGACCAGCGCGCCCGCGCCCTGCTGCTCGCGTCGCGACCACGACCAGCCGTCGCGACCGCGACAGCGCTGACTTCCTTTATCCTTGTGCGCCGATCTGCTACTGCCCAGGAGGTTAAATACTCCTATAAACCAAATTCCAATCTTGCAGCACCCCAAAATTACATAAATGTACACCCCTTACGATCCTTAATCATTTCCCCACATTTCAGCAACATATAATACGAAAATCAGACACTAAATCAAAGATTCCTTACCTTTTCTACTTCAAGATCCCAACAATGGAGATGAACTCAAATTCCAGCAACCAACTTTGAATTAATAAGGTTCCTCTCTGCTACTGCTTGCTTAACGCACACACACACACACAGTACACATACAGAATTCACACACACGCATACGTTTCTAAATGAAGCAGGAAGGAAAAGAAGACACGTATATATGTTTTCCACTTTTAGATGGGTTCCGACCCCATAACCCGAACCCGATACCTCATTTTCACAATTAATATCCACTCAACCCATTCAAATCCATGAACCCAAATATATAATTAATCCACTAAATTAATTACTTGGAGACACGTAACTCATAACCCGACACGTATAATCCACTACTCAGGCTATTATCGGTCCAACACAATAATAATATATTAGACATCCACTAAAATAATTACACGCAATTATCTCGAAAATGGGATGTTACAAATCCTCCCCTCTTAAAAGATTCCGTCCCCGGAATCTATGGAATCCATCGCAAGCCATTCGCAAGTACACATCTCTAAGCCAAATCCCCAAAATATTAACTCATCACTCTTGGTATAATTATTAACAACTCTGTTAAATTCGCATTTGAACTCTGAATGGCACAATCATCACTAATACACATCTTCGCTTCACAATCAGGCAATCCACTAATAATTCAGTTAAATCCCCTAACTCGCAAACCTGCAATTGGTATATCCTCTATTCGCAAAGTCTTCTCGTGGCGTCACTTCATAAGCCACTCGGTCTGCATATGGTCTCAATCCATCGATCTTCGTTCTCTCCCATCACATACTCGTATGGCTCTATATAGATCATCCACTAACACAACAGACTTTCAAATCCACTCATGACAACCCATAGGGACATCTCTGTCGAATCACTAAACGCAAGCTCATAAACATGGTTAAACTCATAAAGAGATTATATCCACGCTCAATAGACTAATCCACTATCACAACAAAACTCTCAACTCTTTTCACCACAACAGATAAACACATCTCATAAAACGCAATATCATAGATATGGGTAGCACACACAAGAATTTAAATCCACTATCAGTACGATCAATCCACTAGCACATCACAAACACATTCGCAATAATCACTCATATAGCTCACATAACCCAACATGATTAATCCACTACATATCACAATTCTGAACTCGAAAGCCCTGATCACAATAAACCCAAATCTAGCACATTGACACCACATACATATCCCAACAATCCCACACCTCTGCCACTGAACCCCATAATCACAAACATAACAAAGCAATTGCACACCTTAAACACACACAATCTCACAAACATAAACCAACGGCCCACCCCATGACTGAACACACATGCAAAGCAAGTTCAGAATTACATACCCGAAACCATATCAGCAGCATCTCGGGCTTCCTCTGCAGTCGCCTGAAAGACCCGAACCCTTGCCCTAGTATCGTGGCGACCGGATGACGATGGCTCTACTCTGGTCCCACTAGAACTCGCACCCTGTACCGCTAGTCCTGGCTCTGGACAATCTCGCACTCTGTGTCCCGGCCTCCCACAACGGAAGCACAACGGCTCTGGGACTGTACACGTGGCGGCAACATGCCCCCGCTGACCGCGTCGATAACACCTGGGCACACACGGCCCACTATGGCGACGGTGGCATCTCGGGCACTCCCGATCTCCAGCTGAACTGTCTCTCCTATCGCCTCCATCTCGAGGCCTCTGACCCACGCTGCTCTGGCTCGGCCCTGTATATCTCGAACTCTGCCTCTGACTCTGACTATCTGATTGCTGGCTCCGCCCCGGTCCACTCGACCTCCACTCTCTATCCCTGTCTCTATCTCTATCTCGTCTGTCTCTCGAACTCTGGCCCGAAGGTCGCTCCCTGGAATCGTCTCTGGAATGCCTCCGGTATCTCGAGGACCGCTCGGGAGTCCTCACACGTCGGCGCTGAAAGGATGGGTCCTCTCTCTGCTTGGCTATCTCCCGCTCTCTGATGCGGGCCATCTCTAACGCTCTGGCGAAGGTAAGTGTCTCATGCATCCCAACGAACTCTCTAATATCAGCTCGCAGTCCATCAATGAACGCATTGACCTTTCGCTGCTCGGTGACAATGTGATGGGTGGCAAACTGCGAATATTCATTAAAATGGTCCACATATTGCTGCACTGTCATCTCGCCCTGCTGCAAATGCAAAAACTGACGTTCCATCTCCCACCTTTCGTCCCTAGGAATATATTGCAGCTCGAACACGTCTCTAAACTGATCCCATGTCATCGCATAAGCCGCAAAAGAAGTCATCGCTGACTCAATACATTTCCACCATTGGGATGCCCCTCCCCTCAACAGATAAACTGCGTACCCCACCATATCTCTCGGGTCCACATGCGCAACTCTAAAAGCAGCCTCTACCTCACGCTCCCATGCCATAGCCATCCCTGGCTCACCCCCACCTCTAAACTCTGGCGGATTCCCGATCATGAAATCCTTAAACGAACCCCCTCGTCGAGACATAGATGAAGAGGCACCCGTACCCGTATCCTGACCACCCCCAGCACGTGGTCCCATACGCTGATCTTGTTCCCGCTCCTGCTCTCTCTGGTGCATGTAAAACTCTGTCAATACCTCCAGAAGCTCTGACTTGTGAATATACTCATCACTGGGTGGCTTACCCGCGCCCGATTCCTCACCCTGGTCTGCCATAACAATCTGCACAAAACGAAACAATTGAGATCCACAGATAAATCACCCAACGTTATACACTAAGCCAGGTTGGTTAATTCCACTAGAATCAATCGCAATTGATCCCCCACGGATCGGAACAAGGTTTAAGTTAAGCATCCACTAATGATACTCAGACTTCAAACCACAAGCTCTGATACCATCATGTAACACCCTATCCGAACCCGGAAATGCCACGTCAATACAATACACAGGTGGCAATATCTCAATAACTCAATCATACACATGTCACAGATTTAACTGGAATCACTGATAATTTAAAATTTTCACATAAACACTGTTAACATATAATCCGCTAATTACATAAGTCCAAAAGATACTAACACAAGCAGTACTTGATCAGATCATTATACAAAACTAGCACAAAACTTTCCAGATAATCCCCGGTCCCGGATAACAAGCACAGCTACTGATCCCGTCACTGATACCCTGAACATGGTAGACTCGAATACGTAAGCTCGTGACTACGCGAGGGTTAGACTCTGCACAATAAATACATAACATGCGTACACATAGCACATACACACAGCACAATCCTATCTCTGTCCATGGCAATCAACATCAATATGCAGCTATGAACACACAGCATGAGATCCAAAGCCCTCCACACAGAATCACTGAAGGGGGACCCTTCCCCAGCTAACGACCGCGACCGCGGTGGTTAGCCACAACCCTGTAGCACGGGCACGAACCGGCTACAGGCCCTGCCGTGTATACACGCCCCAAGGACTGTTAGGGACAGTCAACCCGCGCGATCACTCATCGCGAATCGCCGTCCGCATGGAACTCATCACGGACCCCCGGACTGGATCTCATCTCATGCACATATAACACATATATGAGAACAGAATCATTCCTGGCGCCGTGTCCCTGTCTCACACACATTCCACAATATACACATACACTAACAGCTACACAGCTATGACTCGCAAAAACGATCCCGGGTTTAAAAAAGACTCGAGTACTCACCAGATTAATCCACTAATTTTGCGACCTCTGACTCGGCTCAACTTGTTGTCGACTTGCCCTGTAACCACACAAATCTCAAACTATTAATTCCTACACATAACGGAACCACGACATACTCATAACTGACCCAATCCCAAAAGCAATCCCAACCGAATCCTAACACCCGGCCAAAAACCCGACTCAAAAACAACCCTAACGAAACCCCGAGGACTTAATCAAACCCGACCCAAAACTCTCGGACGGAAGCCGACCCCAAAAACCCCCGAACCGGCCCCAACCGCCCCAAAGCCTGCAAAACCGACCCTCCCCCCTGCCCATCAAACGCGCCCGCGCCCTACTGCTCGCGTCGCGACCACGGCCAGCCGTCGCGACCGCGACCGCACTGGCCTCCTTCTTCCTTGTGCGCCGATCTGCTACTGCCCAGAAGGTTAAATCCTCCTATAAACCCGATTCCAATCTTGCAGCACCCCAAAATTACATAAATTTACACCCTTTACAATTCCTAATCATTTCACCACATTTCAGCAACATATAATACGAAAATCAGATACTAAAATAAGGATTCCTTACCTTTTCTACTTCAAGATCCCAACAATGGAGATGAACTTAAATTCCAGCAACCAACTTTGAATTATTAAGGTTCCTCTCTGCTACTGCTTGCTTCACGCACACACACACACACACACACACAGTACACATACAGAATTCACACACACGCATACGTTTCTAAATGAAGCAGGAAGGAAAAGAAGACACGTATATATGTTTTCCACTTTTAGACGGGTTCCGACCCCATAACCCGAACCCGATACCTCATTTTCACAATTAATATCCACTCAACCCATTCAAATCCACGAACCCAAATATATAATTAATCCACTAAATTAATTACTCGGAGACACGTAACTCATAACCCGACACGTATAATCCACTACATTGGTCCAACACAATAATAATATATTAGACATCCACTAAAATAATTACACGCAATTATCTCGAAAATGGGATCTTACAACTTAATTAACTTGATAGATTGTTTATTCTTGTTTAATATTCTATTTGACTATTTTTTTAAATTTATGATTAAAACTCAGTAATATTTCAATAAATTTTAGTATTAAAAAGAACATATATAAATTAGATATGTATATTTTAATTTCATAAATTTTTTTAGGTGTCACTCAAAATAAAACTTAGGTGTCATTTGAGTTTTTGATGCATACGTAACTCAGTATTTTGAAAATTTATCGGTGTCGAGTGACACCCATAATTATTAACTAGGTCCACCCCTGGGTATAACTACTAGAATACTAGATTATATATTGATTATATATTAACCTTGATCTAAATATGTGATTATCAATGTCCTTAAGCATCAAATACTTTCCTTTTCCCATGGCAGTTACAATTGAAAAACTATATTGAAAAATGATAAAATATAGATCAAGTAAGGTTACTTAGTGCAAAATTAATAAAACTTTTTATATTTGTATTTTTCCTTGAAACATAAAAAAAAAAACCAAAAAGATGGTAGAAAATGTACGCGTTAAGGTCATTTTAACCATCAAACTTTCAAATGTGTCCCATTAATCAACCATCAAACTATTTTTTACACATTTAACCATTAAACTTTAGTTTGATGGTCTATTTTGGGAAAATGATTAAAAATAATGACTACATGTGTACAAAGTATGATGGTTTAGTGGTCAAATATTAGTTTAATGGTCAAATGTGTACAAAATATGGTAAGTGGCCAAATGTGTACATATTTTAGTGGTTAAACATGGACAAAAATACTTTAATAACTAAATGTGTATGTAAAAAAAGTTTAATGACTAATTGTAACAAAAATAATTTAATGATTTAATGAGACAAATTTGAAATTTGAGTGGTTAGAAATGACCTTAACCCGAAAGTGTACAGGACACAATAAATTGTATCTTGTAAAATATAACATAGACTAATTGTTTACGGTGTCAGATCTAATAATAATCTCTTTATCTCAGAAAAAAATTTCAGTAATATTTTTTATTTTACTAGTAGTTTTCTTTCAAGAAAAATGTAGAGTTATGTCCAAAACCCATTCCTAATTGCCTCTAAACACCTAAAATAAATTTAGAAAAATTTGTTAACTTTTCCCAATATTTACTTTATAAATCTATATATGTTTAAATATTTTATTCTGTAAATAATTAATTATGTTAATTATTTGTCACTATATACGAGCATAGTAGCATAGAGACCAACCGTTTTTACAGCTGTTAACACATGAAACAGTGTCGTTTACAGGGTTTGCATAATAGTTTGTGCAATAGGTGACAATATTTGCAGGCATGTTCGATTTTTTTTTTTTTTTAAATAACATCTAATTAGAATTATTTTAATTAATAATAAATTTAAATCACCTTTAACAATGTTATGTTTTTATGTTGGTGTCTGCATTGGTCACGACAAACCATTTTGGAATTAAAAAACAGTTAAATAATTTGTGTTAGTCAAATTTAAATAATACATTCTCCATGTGAAATCATTCTTCATTAAATCAGGGTTTGATATGCATCAAACATTGTTTATTTTTTTACAAGTTTCGTACTTTTTATGTTTTAAAATATTAATTAAACGTTTGTATATTCTTGCGTAAAGATATAAAAGAGTGTGAATATTGGTTAAATATATAAAATGTATCTCAACAAACACAAAATAATGAATACATAATGAAATTGAAGCAGTTTAATTACATAACAAAAACGATCATGAAACAAACACATATCGTGATACCACAACTTAAAGTTCATTCCATTTACAATCAGAAAGTTATCATTAGTTTGTTCTCTGTTTTTTTTTTTTTTTTTTAAATTTATGTCCTTCAGTTTTCACTTTCGCACACCACAAACTAAAACCTGTTATTATTTTAGTATAACTTTCTTGACATGTTTAATGATTTTGGTTGGAATTAGAACGAGTACGAAGATGCGGAGTCCACACTCATGTAGGTTTAATCAAAGTCAAGACTCGGACGTTAAATTAGTGATCAATGGGGTTGCGCCCCTTGCAGTGCCCCTAACGTGATCCAAGAGGCAGCACTTCGAAACAAATATGAATATTTGAGGTGATTTAATGGAGATATTTCTATTATGATGCGTTAAGATGTGACAGCTTAACAACATACTTTTAGAAAGCTTAACAGCTTTTGATGTTGTGCCACTTTGTAGTGATGATGCTCATCTTGTGCAACCTTAGTTGCTGTGCAGCTTTTGCTACTGCTAAGGCAACATCATTAACTGCTTTTTGACGGTTAATTTGGTAGTTAACTTATCTTAATCCTCTTCAAATCGTATGAGACGTTTTGCAAATATATAGACGAGACTAATCAATTGGATCCATTGTATTTTCTTGTAATCATCCCATAACAAAATTCCTTACCCGATAAGGCAACTTGTTATCAGAAAGTGAAGCTACACAATCACGAAATCATCCAAGTTTGATTCTCATACTCGTATCAATTTTTCTGACAAAACCCTGTATTCATTCGTTTAAAACTATTTATATTTGGGTTGATCTAATTCATTGCAAGATCCAGAGATATCGATGAATTTACTTTAGGAGCAATGACTTCATGAATTAATAAACACTAATGCGAATCAAAGCACGTATATGTATATGCATGTGTGTGTATACACACTAATGCGAATCATACTCGAACGGCGGTTCATGGTTCAAGAGGAAGAGGAGGAGGAGGAGGCGAGCGTTGGTTCACGGTTCAACCAAGCGATTCACAGCGGCGGTACACAGTTCACGTCATTGAAGTTGGTGTCAGGTTTACATCATTGACGTTGGTGATATCACGGCGGCGGTGACCGCGAAAGAGTGGAAGGGCTGGAAGACCGCCGGAGAAGATGGTGGTGTGTGTGGCACCATGGGAGAGAGAAAGAGAGATTTTGTTTTGGAATGTGAATAATTATGGTGAAGAGAGAGAGAGAGTTTTATTTTATAACTTAACTAGTATATTACACGTGTACTACACGGAATAGTAGATAACTTGTTTTTTCAAAACTATATAATCTGAAAAATTATTACAGAAACTACAAATAAGATAGCAATATTATACTGTTAAATGATTATAGAAAATATATAAAATGGTCTAAATGTAAAATACATAACTAAAATTAAATAATATCCAAAAAAAGAAAAAAAAAATTATAGAAGCTAAGAAGTTTGGATAATAAGCCAACAAAAGATGTGAGTTATAGATACAAATTTAAATTTGAAATCCAAAATAATAGGAGATAGACTCAAATTTAAATTTGAAATCCAAAATAATAGGAGGATATTTTATTTCTAAATTAATTTAATTAATGCAATTATTTATTTTAATATGGAAATTATAGATTATACACGTGTCGTATCCACGTTATGCCAAATGGCATTTTAGTTAGGTGCCAAGTGGCATCTATTTACTTTTTTAATAGAATAGATAGATTTAAATTTATAGATGTCCAAATTACCCTTGATGATGTGGATTAATATTGATGACCTGTCTCATTTTCATTGATTCTTACCGTCTTCATTTTAAGGACGGTTCTCATTTGATACACTATATATATATATATATATATATATATAGTTCGAGTGAGTAGCACTCATTATGCAGCGCACCAGAAGGTACCATCATAACTTTTTTAATTTTTTTCATAAACATGTTTTAATAAACATTATGAACATCATATGTAAATTTTACATACATTCACATCTTTTAGCTCCTAAAAAGTGATGTAAATGTACACTTACATAATTTTGAATATGTGTGAACGTGCATTTATATTATGTGTGATTTCATGCATTTAGAGTGTTCGAATTTGCGTGAAATTTATATATCACCTTTGTAATGTTAATTAAAACATAATCATGAAATTTTTTTTTCAAAAAATTACTTTTAAGAGTGGTACCTTTTGGTACGCTGCGTATAAATACATATACAATTATACATGATATAATAAAGCAAGATGAAATGCATCATTCAGACAATATATTATTGTGGCATGTGCATGATGAGATATGCATTTGGTGATAATAATACGTATGTATGGGTCCATTGAACTAGATATAAGTATGTCCATATGTATTACACACCCAACTTTAGCTTTTAAAATAAAAGGTTATATTAAAAATACTATTATATTTTTTAATCGTTGTTTTAGTTCTTGTATTGTTTTTTACATTTTAGTTCCCATACTTGTTTTGTTTTACACATTCACTTTGGTCTATTTATTTCAGATGAATTATTTCAGATGAATTAAATGAATGAGACGGATAAAAATATAAAAGTGTATTGCTTGAGCATATTTTCGTCGGGAGCATTTTGCTGAAGAAGGTAGGTCGTTCGTTTTATTCCGGAGCCAAGATACATCACTATAAATAATAAATAAATGTTAGAAATGGACCTAGGGCTTGTGCCCCCGAATCCACATCCGACGCTCAAGTCAGTGTTTATATAATAATAAATCCAAATACAAGTATAATAAAGAGAAATAAGGACGAGAATTGCATGTGAAAGGAAAGTATCACATGTGGACAGTGGCGGACCCAGAAATTTTTTTATGGGGGTCGGAATTTAATAGCTACGATAGTGTAAGTGTTGGAAAAAAATGTACATTTTTTAAAGAAAAAAATGGTATTTTCCATGTTTTTGAACCAAATATAATTATATATAATTGTGAAATATATCATTAATATTTTGTAAGTTTGTATTCTCTTTAAAGAGAGGATTCCAACGATATAAAGAACGTTCAAAACGGAGCTAAGATGAATGAAATATCGATGCTCAAATATTGATGTTTGGAATGAATGAAACTCCTTCTAGTGGGAGAATTTGAGTCCCACATATGTTTAATAGAAGAAGATGATAAGGGATGGATGAAGTACAGATAAAGAGGACTCTCTCTCTCTCTCTCTCTCTCTCTCTCTCTCTCTCTCTCTCTCTCTCTCTCTCTCTCTCTCTCTCTCTCTCTCCTCTCTCTCTCTCTCTCTCTCTCTCTTCTCTCTCTCTCTCTCTCTCTCTCTCTAAGGTGGTGGGCTTTTAGGGCCTTTTTAGTCAATAACGCCCAAAGCCACATACTTATAAAGTTTATCTGAAGACAATAAATAACCCATCCAAACAAGTCCCCTTGTCCGAAGTGATTGGTCTTTTACAAAATCAATCATTCAGACTGATACAAGTTAGTTCTTACATTATATTTTTGTTGATGTTGAACTGATGAATGTCTTTGTTCCAAACTTTACCAATCTATCAAAAAATTAATTTCAGACATGATCTTAGTGGGAGTGTTCTCTAGTTAACTGACTTAACTTCCATTACCGTTTATCTTCGAAAAATTCCATTAGTTCTTTATTACAAGTTCTTGTAATATAATTCAGATCCATTCTGAATCTCCTTACAAATTTATATCCATTATCTTTAGAGGAACTGGTAAATCACTTATAAAGACACCAAGATTAAAATTTAAGAGCTTTAGCAATTCAGATTAATTGCTACTAGTGATACACTTAAATGTTTAGTCTTGAATATGACAGTATGTAGTTTATCTATATCTTAACTTAATAACATTATGTTCAAGATTTGTAATATGTATCCATAACCACCAGAACCTGGTTATCTACAACATTTCAATGTGGTGTTCCATCAAGTTTGCCGACGAGTGTTAAACAAGTCAGAGGCTATTACTAGACTAACCATCACACAAGTTGTATCCATTTCACATGTAACTTCATAAAATGCGATTATTTCTTGTCTAAACAATTCTGACTTATCAAGTCTTTAATTATTTTTGACAAATTAATTGAATTAAGCTCCATGTAACTTCTTTACATTTAATTCTGTATTTTATTAGTTTCATCTATATAGTCACGGATGACTATCCAACTCATATAATCTCTTAAACAAACTTTAAAGAATTAACAAGTTCAATGAAACTTTATTTGAACACTTGAACAATTTCAACAGTATTACACAACAACATAGTAACTCTTTTTATGTGAATATGACTACTAGCTTGTCCAATCTCTATTGACAAGTTACTATTCAAGGTCCACCTGAATCAATAGTCTATAATCATGGCTTAGTAATCTTAAACAATAGGAATTTCAAGAAATAAATTTTCAACTCCAAAAAATTTCTTTATTTACTCAAAAATATTTGCAAGAAATTCAACTACAAAATTGTTTTAACACCATGATAAACTATTGATTATATGAACAAAATAGTGTCCAGCAGAGTATTCTCTAAGATGTCTCTCTGCTCCCACTGGTCCTGTCATCACTTTTCACTTTTCTTTAGTCCTTGCAGACATTATGCATAAAACTTTATTCAATTGGTTATCACATATCCAAGAACAATAGAAGTGAAAAATTCAGATACTCGAAGTCTCAACGCGGTCAACCCTGACCCTTTCCAAGTATTTAGGACAATTACTTTTCCAGTCCCAGTTTCCTGGCACTCAAAATATTTGTCATCCTTGACTTTGACTTCTTTGGTCTTAGGCTTTAGCTACTCCTTAGCTTTAACCTCCGGCTTGGGAACTTGGTTTCCCTTCCGTCCTTTTCCCTGTCTTTTTTCCTTAATCATTCCCTCAGCAGTCTGGAGCATCTAATGTAGCCCACTGATCACCTTCTCCATATTATTCATATTGTAATAATTTACAAATTGCTTAATTTCCTTCAATAAGGAATTGAGAATTAGATCCGAGGCCATCTCCTGTGTCACGGGATACCCAAGTCTGCTAAGATGATGTCAAGACCACCCCTTACGGGGCAGCCTTGACGACTAGGTCCCAAGGAGCAATACAACATCAATCACAGCTAAGATATAATTAATAAAGTGCGGAATTAAGTCATTACAAAAGTTAGGATTATCTTACAATAAGTTTAAAGCAAAACTACAAAAGGGCACAATGACACTAATCTAGTACATAACCACAATACATGTAACTGCTTCTACCCAAACCACCACCATAATCATCTTTATTTGATACCAATTGCTGGTTCAGTAGTGGTCTAATGACTTGAAATTCGGGTGTGCAAATCCTAAGGACTTGGTTCGGCTGGACCTTTTCCTTTGACTAAACCTGTAAAAAGATTCAACAACAACTGTAAGTGTTTGGCTTAGTGAGATTATAGATTTAACAGTTTATATGCTATGACAATTTTAAGTGGAGACTTGACTTGTGCGGAAGCATATGAAAAGCATCGATAAGAATTCAAATGACTGAAAGCATTCAAAGTAATGAATCAAGATAGCAATAACAACATATATCCAAGACTAATTCAGACTGAAAAGGCATGTGCATGTGCAGGATGATATATTAAAAGCTATCATGATCCACAGGGCATCACGTACCAAGGTGTGTACATGTCACATTTTAGCTGAGCATATAGACTTTTAAATAAAGCTAGAACAACAATATGTCTCACAGGAAAACAAGCATGTATACAGTTATATCTATAACTCATAGTTACTGGTTTTAATGCATGACTGTTGACTTTGACTTTCACAAGCGGATTATATCCACCACCTGAGTTATCTCAGGATTTGACTTTAGCTTTACAGACTTTAGCTTTGACTTTACTGACTTTGGCTTTGACTTGCTTCTCTGACTTCGGCTTGCATTTATTAACTGAGCTTAAATTTTCTGGCTTGGCTTTACTCACTTTAGCTTTATTAAATAGTTCAGATTTAGCTGAACCTGTTCAGTGTTTGGAAATTAATTGACATAAGCTTATTGTTAGGCATAAAAAGGCCTCAGTCAAACCTTTATACATCTTAGGGGGAGATTATTAATCAAACCTGTTTGATGCACTTGAAGGTATAATTTAAGGCCTCTTAATGCCTTATTGAAACCTGAAAAGTGATATGCAATATAAGTCAAAGCTGCTTACCCTGTTGCATTTGTTGCAACTAAGGCAAATTGTCCAAGCTGTTCTATACAGTTGAACAAGCTGGACATAAACTGTCTACGCTGCTCATACCTTTTGAGCAGCTTGGACAAATTCTAAGTGTTTTGTTCTTTGTGAACAGGCTAAACACTTTATAGAATATTTTTCCATGTCCTCATATATTGTCTTGGACCAAAATATCAGTTTACAAAGCCGAATTACAAAATGGAAAAACAGAAGCTGCTAACACTACCCACGCTATTCTGTTACATAAAGAAAAGTGGATATTTGAAATGGGTGACAGACCATTTTTTATATCAAAACGGCTATACAAGAAGATGAAAGGTTTAAAGTTGACATTCATCTTTTAGTTAAAGCCTTCTGCAACAGAGACAAAAAGGAAAAGACAAAGATTCTGCAATGTAGAGACAAATGCTGCTTTGTCAGAGCGTGCAGAAAAGTATTTTGTCTTTTTGGAAAAACATTCCACTATCTCTACATCTAATGAGGAAACATCACTGGGATACTTTGTGAGAGTTTAAAAGGAAGCTTCTAAGGAATGTGAGATAACCAGGAGTGTGATATTCAGAACGTGCAAAGAAGTGTGTTTTCATGCATGCAAAGTCTGCTTAGAATAAAACAGTTGAGTGTGTCCAAGTTGTTCTTGTTCAAGATGTCTGTCTGTCTTGTAAACAGTGAGTCCTTCTTTGTGAGTGTATTCATTGTAACTAGTCTGAGTGTGTCTTACATTAGTAGTACATCTATTGTATCTGTCATCTCCTTGAACCTTTTCACAGTTCATGCTTGTTTGTAATTAACACTTGTTGATAATACATACAAACATTGAGAAAGTGCGATGAAATTTTAAATAGCTGTATTCACCCCCCTCTCTACAGCTTATAGCAACATACTAGGGAAACCTTTTGGGACCTACAACTGGTATCAGAGCAGTTTAGAGTCTGTGTTAACTCTAGATCTCTCATTACTCCCTATTTCCCATCATGAACAACAGTGCTGCCAGTTCTTCCTCTTACTATGACAATGGTTCAATGGAAAAACCACCCAAGTTCAATCATTAGAACTTCTCTGGATGGAAGTGCAGAATGATGCATTACTTATAGAATATGGATGTACAACTACCAGAGATAGTAATGGAAGGTCCCTATGTACCAACCTCTGCTACTACTATAACTCCTGCTGCTGAAGGAGTTGTTCCTGAAGTCAGGACTATTGAGAAGGCAAAAGCTCAATGGTTTGATGAATACAAAAGACTGGTTGCTCTTGATGCAAAGGCTAGGAACAACCTTGTTATTCTCTTCCTGATGATGTGTTCAAACAGGTTGAGAAAATAAAGACTGCAAAGGAGATGTGGAATACTTTATGTACCGTCTATGATGGTCTCACTATCACACTGGATAACGAGATCAACAATCTTGTTAGACAGTATGAACTATTCTTTGCAAAGCCAAAGGAGTCTCTCACTGAAACCTATACCAGGTTCAATGCCCTGATCAATATCTCAAAGTTGTTGGGATCACCAAGGACAGTTTGACTCTGGTGAACAAATTTTTGGACAATTTGCCTGAGAAGGCATTTGACAAAACTAAGGCTGAGTGTTTTAAATGTGGCAAACCAGGCCATATAGCTACTGACTGTGTGTCTAAAGCTGTTGGCTCCTCATCCAAACCATATAAGACAAATAAATACGATGGCTACAGGGTTAAGTACCCAATGGCCATGGCTAAGCTGAGAAAGTTGGAAGACTCAGTGGCTTCCAACAAACAGAAGGGACTCATGGCTGAAATTTGTGACTGGGAGGAGTCTGATTCATCATCTGATGAAGAGGACAACAACTGTCTAATGGCCAACACTGATGCTCCCTCAACAAGCAACTTCAAACAGGACTTGGCTGAAGCTGAAGCCCTCAGCAGCTTGGAGAACTGGAACCCAACTATGATGTATAAGGTACAAAACATTATGGATTACAATTCTGATGACAAAGTTAAAATGTTTGAATATTTACTTGTTGATTTAAAAGCTGCTGTTGAGAAGCATGATGCTTTGAAGTCTGAGATCTCTAAGTTAAAAACAGATCTTGAAACAAAAACTAACGAACTGGACAGTTTTCATAAGTTGAAAACTGAGCTTGATGAAGTAAAACACATCAACACCATTTTATTAGAAGAAAAGAGAGAGAGACTCAAAGCATGCTAAGCTTCAAAAGATTGTTGACTCTTGGTGCCAATCAGCCTAGAAAGTCAATCATTGTATCAGTCAGCAGATTCTTGCTCAAATCCAAGCCTATCTTGGAGGGGATCTTGATACAACAGCTTCAATTGTTGAGATCGATAATCTGAAAAAGACTTATCCACTCTTAGTGAGCTTCCAAGTACTTTTATCCAAAGAGTAAATGGAAAGATGGTCTCAACAAACAGGTTTGTCAGGCCTCAAAATACTGACAGTTTGTGTGAAAAAGCTTTGAAGACTTATGATGGAATGTGTTCTCCATCAAATCAGTCTGCTAAGTGCATAACTGGTTCACACAAACAAAAGAAGGGAAAACAAATTCAAACTGCAGCTTTGGACACTAAACCTGTCAACAAGACAGGTTCTGGATATAAAGGTGATGGTATGAAACCTGTTAACCCTTTTGATGCTCATCATTTTGAGAAAAAGTTTTCAAAAGGAAAGCAACATGTTTTCAACAAGGGTAAGTCTCATGTTGGAAGCAAATCAGCTGTGGTTTCAAATAAGTTTTTCAATCATAGTGGAAAGATGGTGCTAAATGAAGGAAAAGCTTTTGATAAAACCAGATGAAATGATCATGTTGATAGGCAACAGTCATCACATCTCAGTAAAGGCAAAGGCAAAGCCATTTTCCAACCCGAGAAAACAGGGAATAAGTTTCCCAAACCTGTGGAAGGACAAAAGCCAATTAAACTTCCAATATTTGATCACTGCCCTCCTAAAAAGAGGAAAGAGGACACAGGTAAAGCTGTTGCGGTTGTACCTTCCACTCAAACTGTTGGTTCTTTTAAGAATAGTAATAAGTTTGCTAAACCTGCGGTGAAGTCCAACAAAGATATCCCAGAATGTGTTTCTGGGAGTACTTCTTCCAAAAAGTCTAAAAAGAGAAAGTGCTACAAATGTGGGAAGAAGACTCATATGGCCAAAGACTGTCCTGAAACTATGGACATAAGGCCTACTAACACTGCTAGTTCCAACATTGCAAAAACTAGCAGTGTTGGAAGTAACATGGTCATTGAGGAGAGAATCCAAGCTGTAACTATCCAAATTGGAAATATTAGTGTAGATCTTAGTGGTCCATCAACAAATGTTGATTAAGAAGGAGAACTCATCCTTATGATGAGTTCCCCTAAAAACTAATATTTTCCCATGACACTCTGCAGTTTAAACAACCAATCCAGGTTTGGTACTTGGACTGCGGCTGCTTAGGCCACATGACAGGTTGCAAAGATTTGCTGAGTGATCTCAGGCTTGAAAAAGGCCCAAAGGTTACCTTTGGTGACAATGTTCAGGGATCCACAGAAGGATATGGAACCCGTCAAGTTGGTGCTGCAATATTCAAAAGAGTAGCCTATGTGTCTGGGTTAAAACATAATCTTGTTAGCATTAGTCAACTGTGTGGTGCTGGCTACAAGGTTAACTTTGATGAGCACCTGGGTACATACTGGATCCCCAAGGCAAGGTTGTGTTGTGTGCACAAAGGAAGAAAGGTGTATATGTTGTTGATATGAAATCTGCTGATCCAAAAACTGAAACCTGTTTCATCTCAATAAGCAATGCAGACATAAACTGGTTATGGCACAAAAGGCTATCACACCTGAACTTCAAGAATATCAACAAACTCTGTAAGAAAGAGTTGGTAACAGGTTTGCCTTCTATAACTCTTGTTAAGGATAAACTCTGCACAGCTTGTGAGAAAGGCAAGCAGAGAAAAACATCTTTTAAATCCAAGCATAATTTTTTTATTGATACTCCTCTCTTCATAATCCACATGGACTTGTTTGGACCTGTCAGTGTCCCAAGTCTAGGAGTTAGAAGATACACTCTAGTAATGGTTGATGAGTTCTCTAGGTTTACATGGGTGATCTTCCTAAAGACCAAAGGAGAGGCTGCCAGAGAAATTGTTAGACTTATAAAAAAGATGGAAGTTCTAAACTCTGCTCAAGTCAAGCAGCTTAGAAGTGATCATGGTACTGAATTCAGAAACAGTACTCTTGAGGACTTCTATGGAGAAAGAGGGATCTCACAAAACTTTTCAGTTGTAAGAACTCCACAACAAAATGGAGTTATTGAAAGGAGGAATAGAACCCTCATTGAAGCTGCTAGAACCATGCTGTGTGCATCAAGTTTGCCTTCATCATTTTGGGTTGAAGATGTCAACACTGCCTTCTTCACTCAAAACAGATCCTTTAGTGGTGAAAAGGTTCAATAAGACTCCTTATGAGTTATTCAAAGGGAGAAGGCCAAATATAAGCTATTTCCATGTGTTTGGATGTCCCTACTTCATTCTGAATCAGAGGGATCAGCTGGCTAAATTTAAACCCAAAGCTGATGAAGGTGTGTTTGTTAGATGTTCTGCCATTTCTAAAGCCTACAGAGTATACAACTACAAAATAAAGGTGATAGATGAATCTATCAATGTCACCTTTGAGGAGTCTAGGAATGCCTCTACCAAAGCTGTTCCTGAATCAGTTTCAGGAGAGTTCAACATTGATGATCTTATGCATTCCAATGTTGAGGAAAAGGACTCAAAAGCTTCCACTTCACCCAGAGTGGAACCTGTTCACCACAATGGACATGATGATGATTATGTTGGTACACCCTGTGTGAATAAGTGTACTGACATAGTTAATGTACCATGTCCAGAACCAATCAATGCTGATTTTCCTTAATCCTCTGCTGATGTGTTCAACAATAATGATTCATTCTCAATGGGTGAACAGCCTCAGGATATCAATGTGTCTGAAAATCTTGAAAGTTGTTCTGCAAGTCCTAATGAAAATGAAACTGATACAAGAGAATCTTCATTGAAACATGATCCTAAGTGGATTAGGTGTCACCCCAATGATCAAATAATTGGTGACATCAATAAAGGGGTACAAACTAGATGGGACAGCTTAGGAAACTTTTGTATGTTTTCTAGCTTTGTGTCCCTGATGGAGCAAAAGAAAGTAGATGATGCACTTAAAGATGCCAATTGGATCACTGCCATGCAAGAAGAGCTAAATCAGTTTGAGAGAAACAAAGTATGAAACCTGGTCCCTGTTCCTAAAGGTAAAACAATAATTGTCATAAAGTGGGTTTTCAGAAACAAGATGGATGAGCAAGGTCATGTTATTAGAAATAAGGAAAGACTGGTTGCTCAAGGCTATAGGCAAGAAGAAGACATAGATTATGATGAAACATTTGCTCCAGTGGCTAGGTTAGAAGCAATTCGTTTGTTTCTAGCACAGGCTGCCCACAAGAGCATGAAGGTACTTCAAATGGATGTCAAGAGTGTATTTTTGAATGGTAAGCTGTAAGAAGAGGTATATGTCAAGAAGCCTCTAGGTTTTGAAAGTGAACAACATCCAGGTTTTGTCTATAAGTTGGGCAAAGCTCTCTATGGTCTAAAACAAGCCCCTAGTGCTTGGTATGACACTCAGACTGATTTCCTTATGAGCAATGGTTATTCCAGAGGTAAAGTGGATACGACATTGTTCATAAAGAAAGTGAAACTGATATTATGCTTGTTCAAATTTATGTGGATGACATAATATTTGGGTCTACTAATGAACATTGATGCAAAAACATTTCACTGCTCATGAAATCTAAATATGAAATGAGCATGATGGGTGAACTTACTTTCTTTTGAGGATTACAGGTTAAACAAACCTGAAATGGAATTTTCATCAATCAAATAAAGTATACGTTAGATCTTTTGAAAAAATTTAAATTTGATCAAAGTTCTCCCATCAAAACCCCTATGGCAACCAATGTAAAAATGGATGCTGATGCCTGTGGAAAGTTGTTTCAGTAACAGCTTATAGAGGCATGATTGGGAGCTTGCTATATTTAACTGCTAGTAGACCAGATATTATGTTTGCTACCTGTTTATGTGCTAGGTTTCAAGCTGATCCAAAAGAATCACATCTAGCTGCTGTCAAAGGAATCTTTAGATACCTAAAGGGTACACCAGGTTTGGGTCTTTGGTATCCCAAAGACTCCAGCCTTGATCTAATTGGTTATTCAGATTCTGTTTTTGCAGGCTGTAGGCTAGACAGGAAAAGCACAACAGGTGGATGTCAACTCCTTGGTGGTAAGTTGATCAGTTGGTGCAGCAAGAAGCAGAATTCTGTTTCCACTTCTACTACTGAAGCTGAGTACACTGCTGCTGGAATCTGCTGTAGGCAGATTCTATGGATGCTGCAATGGCTTGAGGATTATGGCCTTGTATATAGGAAAACTCCTATTCTGTGTGATAATACAAGTGCCATAGCTATCTCCAACAATCCAGTCTTTCACTCCAGAACAAGGCATATTGAAGTCAGACATCACTTTATTAGAGATCACATCTAAAAAGGTAATGTGGAGGTAAGCTTTATTTCCACAAAAGAACAGCTTGCGGACATTTTCACCAAACGTCTTGATGAAAACTGAAACGTCCTCATGTATTAACGGTATAACTGATATCACCAGGATCAACACACAACCCAATGATTAACATGATAATTAAAATTGAAGCTTAATTCGTATTTAAGTAGTTCCACACTAAAGCAAGAAATATAAGTCTCTATAGTGATAAAGTCTAACTATTACAACATCATAAATTGATTTAAAGTCCAGAAATCCCAGCCCCAAAGCTATGTCGTCCATGTACCAAAGTAGCTTCTAGGGTCACCGAGATATGAAGTGATAAGCTTAGGAGGAAGGTCCAGCTATTCCTTTGCCTTTGCCTGAAAACATTGTGAGTCAACACTAAGCTAATGCTTAGTGAAATAACATATTATAATTCAACAGATATTTCTTTATAAACTTTAGTGTGAAAATGGGCAGTGTAAGCCCCAGTACAATTGAAAACCATGCAGTGCAAGCATGGGGTTGGCAGTTTAGAGTGCTGATCGGGGATGTGCCGAACCTAACCAGGAAAGCGAGTGGGATGATCAGTCCCCGACAGTGGCCTGCTGTCAGCCACAGTCCAAGTCGAATCAGAGTGTGAAGTAATGATCATGCAGTGCAAGCATGATGTAAAATGATGCACTTTCAATTGAACACTGGCTACATGTTTGTCACATGTCAAGTACGAGTGTGCATCACAACAATGAATCATACATGAGTGCTAATTGATGTATATGAACAATGTGAACATGCCATTGAAATGTAAAATGCGAATGCAAAGAAAATAAATGTTTGAATAATAATCTATTACTCACAGTGGTTTGTACAGTGTTAATTGTCTCTGAATCAATGTGTGTTAGACAACACCACAATGATCTGTCAAGTCAGTGTAATAGTGTATTACTGTCAGTATTTGCTAAAAACTTGATTATTAAAAATTAAGTGAAATTTGAACTGAATTCAGACCACATCCGAATTTCGGATGATCCGAAATCCGGATGGTCCGAGGTCCATCCTTGTCATTTTCTTTTGTACTATTCATCCGAATTCGGATGACACATTGGTCTGAAATTCGGATCAATAGTGCATCCGAAGTTCGTATCACAACTTAGTGATTTTTCTATAAGTTTCTATCCGAGATTACAAATGGTCCGAACTCAGTTGAGAAACGAACTCGGATGGGTCCGAATTAAGAGTGGGTCCGAACTCGTATGAACCGAATTGTGTTCATCAGGTGCGAGTTTATACTCGTATAATTTCCAACATTTTTCCAGAATTTCATTTGGACCATTTATACATGTTTGCGACTAATGACCATTGATATAACTTATTTGTACCCTTATTAACACTTTATAACATGAAATACAACTTAAATATACCAAATCAGTCCATTATTCATCATTCATCGATGAACACACACACTAAAACACACACTTGATTTCAAAATCATACTTAAAATGTGAATTAGAACATGAAATTTGGTATCCTATGACATTTCCTTCTCGTGCGGATTTAGTTGTCTAGAAGCGTATGCTATGACATTTCCTCTTTTCATTAGCACTGCTCCCAAACGCATGCCTGATGCATCAGTGTAGACTACAAAGTCGTCGTTCCCTTCAGGCAGGGCTAACACAGGTGCTTCACTTAGCAACTTATTTAGGTTATCAAAGGCCGCTTGCTGTTCTTCTTTCCAAAAGAAAGTTGCATTCTTGCGAGTCAACTTGGTAAGAGGAACGACGATTTTGGAGAAGTCTTTGATGAGTCGGCGGTAATAACCAGCCAATCCCAGAAAACTGCGAATTTCAGAGGCATTACGAGGTGATTCCCAGTTCTGGATAGCCTCGATCTTTGCAGGATTAACAGCAATACGAGCACCAGATATCACGTGCCCCAAGAATTGGATCTGAATTAAGCGTTGAGAAGGAAAAAGTTAACAAAGAGTTCATAAACGAGTATAAGGATCATGAAATTGTTTCAAATGTTGAGACGTACCTGCCTCAACCAGAATTCACATTTCGAGAATTTGGCATAAAGTTGCTCTTTGGGCAGCAACTCTAGCAATTCTCTCAGATGTGTTGCATGATCCTCTTTGGTCTTTGAATCGATAAGAATGTCATCGATGAACACGATGACAGATTTGTCGAGCATTGGCCGGCAGACTCTATTCATGAGATCCATGAAAGCAGCCGGCGCATTCGTAAGACCGAACGACATCACCAGAAACTCGTAGTGTCTGTAACGAGTTATGAAAGTTGTTTTTGGATTATCGTCTTGATGTACTTTTAGCTGATGATATCCCGAACGAAGATCAATCTTCGAGAAGTAACTAGCGCCTTCCAGCTGGTCGAAGAGATCATCAATCCGGGGCAACGGATATTTGTTTTTAATTGTCACTTTGTTGAGTTCTCTGTAGTCGATGCACATACGCAGTGTGCCATCCTTCTTCTTAACAAACAATAAAGGAGCGCCCCATGGAGAAGAACTTGGGCGTATGAAACCTTTATCGAGCAACTCCTGTAATTGTTTCATCATTTCCTGCATTTCTGCAGGATCTAGACGATAAGGAGCTTTGGCTATTGGAGTAGCTCCGGGAATGAGATCGATACAGAATTCCACTTGACGATCAGGTGGCAATCCCGAGATATCTTCTGGAAAAACATCTGGAAATTCTGAAACAACGGGAACGACAGAGAGAGATTGAACTTTAGCCTTTGCATCGATAGCGTAGGCTAAATAAGTAGAACAACCCTTGGCAACGTGCTTTCGGGCTTTTGCGATTTAAATGAGGCATAAGTCGCCTTAGTGTCTGTCACCGTAAATACAAATGTCTCGGCCCTCAGGAGTGGTGATCTTAATCATTCTTTTCTTGCAAACAATTTGAGCCTCATTATGGACAAACCAGTCCATACCTACTTTAACATCGAACTCCCCAAACTCCATGGACATTAAGTCTATGTTGAATACTGTTAGGCACAAAAAGGCCTCAGTCAAACCTGTTCTACATCTTAGGGGGATATTTTTAATCAAACCTGTTTGATGCACTTGAAGGTATAATTTAAGGCCTGTTAATGCCTTATTGAAACCTGATAAGTGATTTGCAATATTAGTCAAAGCTGTTTACTCTGTTGCATTTGTTGCAACTAAGACAGATTATCCAAGCTGTTTTGTTCTGTTGAACAGGCTGGACATAATCTGTCTACGCTGCTCTATCCTGTTGAGTAGCTTGGACAAATACTAAGTGTTCTGTTCTTTGCTAACAAAACCTGTTCTTTGTGAACAGGCTAAACACTTTATGGAATATATTTCCATGTCCTCATGTATTGTTTTCGACTTCAAGATCAGTTACAAAGTCAAAGACAAAGTGGAAAAACAAAAGCTGCAAAAGCTGCCTACGCTGCTCTGTTACATGAAGACAAAGGGATATCTGAAATGGGTGACAAACCATTTCTTATATTAAAATGGCTTTAACAGAAGATTAAAGGTACCAAGTTGACATTCCTCTTTTGGTTAAAGGCTTCTGCAACAGAGACAAAAAGAGAAAGACAAGGATTCTGCCATGTAAAGACAAGTTTGCTTTATCAGAATGTGCAGAAAAGTTGTTTTGTCTTTTTGGAAAAGACAACCCACTATCTCCTTGTCCAATGAGGAAGCTTCACTGAGATTCTCAGTGAGAGTATAAAAGGAATCTTCTAAGGAATGTTAGATAAGCAAGAGTGAGAAATTCAGATCGTGCATAGAAGTGTGCTTTTCATGCATGCAAGTCTGTTTGAATAAAACAGTAACGTGTGTCCAAGCTTTTCTTATTCATGCTGTCCATCTGTGTCTTGTAAACAGTGAGTTCATCTTAGTGAGTGTATTCATTCTATCTAATCTGAGTGTGTCTTAGATTAGTTAAACATCTGTTGTATCTGTCATCTCAGCTTGAACCATTCCGCAGTTCAAGCTTGTTTGTAATTAACACTTGTTGATAATATACACAAACATTAAGAAAAATGTGTTGAGTTTTAATTTGCTGTATTCACCCCCCTCTACAGCTTAGAACAACTCAATAGGGAAACCTTTTGGGACCTACAACTGGTATCAGAGCAGATAGAGTGTGTGTTAAATCTAGATCTCTCATTCTCCTTATTTTCCCATGGACAATAGTGCTGCCAGCTCCTCCTCCTACTATGACAATGGTTCAATGGCCAAACCCCCCAAGTTCAATCATCAGAACTTCTCTGGTTGGAAGTGCGGGATGATGCTCTATTTAGAGAATCTTGATGTACAACGGCCAGAGATAGTAATGGAAGGACCCTATGTGCCAACCTCTGTTACTACTATCACTCCAGCTGCTGAAGGAGCTGTTCCTGAGATCAGAAGCTTTGAAAAGGCAAAAGCTCAATTCTCTGATGATGACAAAAGGCTGGTTGCTCTTGATGCAAAGGCTAGGAACAACCTGGTTATTTCTCTTCCTGATGATGTGTTCAAACAGGTTAAGAAAATGAAGACTACAAAGGAGATGTGGGATACTTTGTGTACCGTCTATGATGGTCCCACTATGACACTGGATAACAGGATCAACAATCTTGTTAGACAGTATGAACTCTTCTTTGAAGCCAAAGGAGTCTCTCACTAAAATATATACCCGATTCACTGCTCTAATCAATGATCTCAGAGCTGTTGGGATCACCAAGGACAACCCAACTCTGGTAAAAATGTTTTTAGACATTCTGCCTGAGGAATTGAATTATTTCTAAACTATCCTAAGAAACTCAGGCACCATCAAAAGTATGGATCTTGTAAATCTATATGGGTCCTTACTAAATGATGAGCAGTCAAGGCAACAAAAAAGAAATGTCTTGGAGATGTCCCAAAGAGGTGCTGCCTTAGTGGCCAGCGTGAGACAACCTGCTGGTCAGGTTTGTGATGTGTTCACACAAGCTGATTAACAGGATGATTATGAAATGGAAGAAGTGTCTGAGGAGGAAGACTGTGAAGATGTTACTGAACTAGATGATGAGCAAATGATTGCAATGCTTGTCAGAAAATTCAATAAGAAGAGGTTTGGTGGAAAAATGCTGGAGAAGAAGTCAGGTGCCTTAAAAAAGAAAGCATTTGACAAAACTAAGGCTGAGTGCTTTAAATGTGGCAAAAGTGGTCATATAGCTGCTGACTGTTTGTCTAAAGCTGTTGGCTCATCATCCAAACCATACAAGACAAACATGGACGATGGCTACAGGGTTAAGTACCTAATGGCCATGGCTAAGCTGAGAAAGTTGGAAGACTAAGTGGCTTCCAACAAGTAAAAGGGACTCATGGCTGAGACATGTGACTGGGAGGAATCTGACTCATTTATAAGATGAAGAAGACAAAAATCTGTCTGAAGCTGAGGCTCTAAGTAGCTTGGAGAAGTGGAACCCAACAATGATGTATAAGTTACAAAATTATATGGATTACAGTTCTGATGAAAAAGTTTAAATGTTTGAATATCTGCTTGTTGATCTAAAATCTGCTATTGAAAAACATAACGTTTTGTTGTCTGAAATCTCCAAGCTGAAAACTGATCTTGAAATAAAATCTAGTAAACTGGACAGCTTCCATAAGTTGGAAACTGAACTTGAAGAATTAAAACACATCAATTGCATTTTACTAGAAGAAAAGAGAGAGACAGACACAAAGCATGCCAAGCTTCAAAATAATGTTGACTCTTGGTGCCAATCTGCACAAATAGTCAATCATTGTATCAATCAACAGATCCCTGCTCAAATCCAAGCCTATCTTGGAGGGGATCTTGACAAAGCAACTTCAATTGTTGAGATAAATAATCTGGAAAAAGTCTTATCCACACTTGGTGAGCTTCCAAGTACTTTCATTCATAAAGTAAATGGTAAACTAGTCTCAACAAATAGGTTTGTCAAGCCTCAAAACACTGACAGCTTGTGTGAAAAAGCTTTGAAAACCAATGATGGAATGTGTTCTCCATCAAATCAGTCTGCTAAGTGCTCAGATGGTTCACACAAGCATAAGAAAGGAAAACAAGTTCACGCTGCAGCTTAAGACACTAAACCTGTTAACAAGACAGGTTCTGGGTCTAAAGCTAATGGTAAGAGACATGTTAATCCTGTTGATGCAAAACATTTCGAGAAAAAGTTTTCAAAAGGTAAGCAACCTGCTTTCAACAAAGGTAAGTCTCATGTTGAAAGTAAATCTGCTGTGATTTCAAATAAGTTTTCAAATCATAGTGAAAATTTGCTTATAAATGAAGGTAAGTCTTTCAAAAACCAAAAGCAGTGATTATGTTGATAGGCAACATCTATCATATCTCAGTGAAGGCAAAGGCAAAGCCAATGCTTAAACTTAGAAAGTTGGGAATAAGTTTCCCAAACCTGTGTAATGTCAAAGGCCAATCAAACTTCCTATATTTGATATCTGTCATCCTAAAAAGAGGAAAGAGGATACAGGTAAAGCTGTTGCTATTGTGCCTTCCACTCAAAGTGTTGACTCTTCTAAACTCAGTAATAAGTTTGCTAAACCTGCTGAGAAGCTCAACAAAAATGTTTTAGAATGTGTTTCTGGAAGTACTTCTTCCAAAAAGACCAAAAAGAGAAAATAAAATAAATGTGGGAAGAAGACACATATGGCCAAAGACTGTGCTGAAACTGAGGACATGAGGCCTGTTGACTTTGCTAGTTCCATCATTGCAAAAACCAGCGGTGTTGGAAGTAACATGGTCAATGAGGATAGTATCCAAGCTGATACAATCTAAAAAGGAAATATTAGGGTTGATCTTACTGGTCCATCAACAAATGATGATGAAGTAGGAGAACTCATCCCTATGACGAGTTCCCTTAAAAATAACTAATATTTTTCCATCACACTCTGCAGGTCAAACAACCATCCCAGGTTTGGTACTTGGACAGCGACTGCTCAGGCCACATGACAGGTTGCAAGGGTCTGCTGAGTGATCTCAGGCCTGAAAAAGTGCCAAAAGTCACCTTTGGTGACAATGTTCAGGGATCCACAGAGAGATATGGAACCCTTCAAGCTGGTGCTGCAATATTCAAAAGAGTAGCCTATGTGTCTGGGCTGAAACACAATCTTGTAAGCATAAGTCAGCTGTGTGATGCTGGCTACAAGGTTAATTTTGATGAGCACCTGGGTTACATATTGGATTCCCAAGGCAAAGTTGTGATGTGTGCACAAAGGAAGAAAGGTGTACATGTTGTGGACATGAAATCTGCTGATCCCACAACTGAAACCTGCTTTATCTCCAGAAGCAATGCAAACTTGAACTGGTTATGGCACAAAAGGCTCTCACTCCTGAACTTCAAGAATATCAACAAACTCTGTAAGAAAGAGTTGGTAACAGGTTTGCCGTCTATAACCTTTGTTAAGGATAAACTCTGCACAGCTTGTGAGAAAGGAAAGCAGAGAAAAACATCTTTTAAATCCAAGCATAAGTTTTCAATTGATACTCCTCTCTTCTTAATCCACATGGACTTGTTTGGACTAGTCAGTGTCCCAAGCCTAGGATGTAGAATATACACTCTAGTAATGGTTGATGAGTTCTCCAGGTTTACATGGGTGATTTTTCCGAAGAGCAAAGGAGAGGCTGCTAGAGAAATTATTGGGTTTATCAAAAAGATGGAGATGCTGAACTCTGCTCAAGTTAAGCAGCTTAGAAGTGATCATGTTACTGAATTCAGAAATAGTACCCTTGAGGACTTTTGTGAAGAAAGAAGGATCTCACAAAACTTTTCAGCTGTAAGAACTCCACAACGAAATGGAGTTGCTGAAAGGAGAAACAGAACTCTCATTGAAGCTGCCAGAACCATGCTGTGTGCATCAGGTTTACCTTCATCAATTTGGGCTGAAGCTGTCAACACTGCCTGCTTCACTCAAAACAGATCCTTAGTGGTGAAAACCTTCATCACTAAGGCAAATTGTCCAAGCTGTTCAATTCTGTTGAACAGGCTTGACATAAACTGTTTACGCTGCTCTATCCTGTTGAGCAGCTTGGACCAATACTAAGTGTTCTTTTCTTTGTTAACAGTGCTGTTCTTTGTGAACAGGCTAAACACGTTATGGAATATGTTTCCATGTCCTCATGTATTGATTTGGACTTCAAGATCAGTTACAAAGTCAAAGACAAAGTGGAAAGACAGAAGCTGCAAAAGCTGCCTACGCTGCTCTGTTACATGAAGACAAAAGGGTAATTTGAAATGGGTGATAGACCATTTCTTTTATCAAAATGGCCTTAACAGAAGATGAAAGGTTCAAAGTTGACATTCGTCTTTTGGTTAAATGTTTCTGCAACAAAGACAAATAGAAAAAGACAAAGATTCTGCAATGTAAAGACAAGTCTGCTTTATTAGAATGGGCAGAAAAGTTGTTTTGTCTTTTTGGAAAAGACATCCCACTATCTCCTTGTCCAATGAGGAAGCTTCACTGAGATTCTCAGTGAGAGTATAAAAGGAATGTGAGATAACCAAGAGTGAGAAATTCAGATCGTGCATAGAAGTGTGTGTTTCATGCATGCAAGTCTGTTTGAATAAAATAGTAACGTGTGTCCAAGTTGTTCTTATTCAAGCTGTACATTTGTGTCTTGTAAACAGTGAGTTCATCTTAGTGAGTGTATTCATTGTATCTGGTCTGAGTGTGTCTTAGATTAGTTAAACATCTGTTGTATCTTCCATCTCAGCTTGAACCATTCTGCAGTTCAAGCTTGTTTGCAATTAACACTTGTTGATAATATACACAAACATTGAAAAAAGTGTGTTGAGTTTTAATTTGTTTTATTCACCCCCCTCTACAGCTTAGAACAACTCAATAGGGAAACCTTTTGGGACCCACAAATACTACATCTTCTACTAGTAATGTGCAATTCCTATATACTTTGTATGTTTTAACTAACATGTTGCTTGCAGTCTCAATATCAATCCCAAATTGCAATTTTGAAGTAGGCATATTAAGTTGACGAGCAAATGAAGTGGAGACAAACGAACGGTTGGCTCCGGAATCAAACAGAATTAATGCAGGAATGGAATTAACAAAGAACGTACAAGTGACCACCTCCGGGTCATCTTTTGCTTCCTCAGCTATGATCTGGAAAGCCCTAGTTGGAGCCCTTTGTGATTGATCCCTGCGAGCAGTGGAAGCTCCAAAAGATCTTATTGTTGATTGCTGAGTATTCTGATCTCGTGGGGGTCTTGGGCAATCCTTGGCAAAGTGGCCAAGCCTGTGGCAGTTATAGCATGAATCACCTTTTCGTGGACAATGCTCCCAGTGATGGCCCTTCTGCTCATAGCAGAAGCAGTACATATCTTGAGTCTTGGACTCTCCAGAGTGCGATTTCCTGCACCTCCTGCAGTCTCTCATTTCAGTATTGGCCGAAAACACCTTTTCCTTCTTTGGCGAAGACGATGGTTGATTAGATTGAGGAGATGACCGGGTTGATCCAGACTCCCGTTGCCTTTTTTGGCGGTGACGATTGAGTCGGTACTGCAGCGGTTGACCCAATGACATACCCAGATAATAAAACAATATGCTCAACATTTCAAGCAGCTTCCAACATACCGGCAAAAGTTGTATACCGAACCCCACTCATGGTTCGGCGAATTTCATAATCTAATCCGGCCTCAAACTGGGCTATCTTTCTCTCTTTCGTGTCAACTTTATGGGGTGCGAACAGACTTAAATGGGTGAACTCGACGGCGTATTGTGTAACCATCTTTGTTCCTTGGGTTAGATTAAAAACTTCACCTCTAGACGGCGCTTGTCATCGGCAGGACAGTATTGCTGGGAGAATACTTCCTTGAATTCGCTCCAGGACATGTGTGACATTACCTCCATCGTCAACACATTAGTCATGGCATCCCACCACATAAGTACGTCCCTTGCAAACCGGACCATATCCTTTTCAGCTCAATCGCTGATTCTGAAAGTTCTTTTGATGGTGGTGATCTACTCCAGTGCCATCACGACATCTCCAGTTTCGTCAAAAGTAACTGCCCCGTTACTTTTAAAGTCCCTAAACCTACACACACCCCTTTGCTTTGTTAGAAGACCCAGTGTCTTCTTGTCTTTCCTCTTGATCTCCTTGTTGTTGTTGTTCTTTATTCTTTCTTTTGTCAGCTTTACGTTTGGCTTCGGCCTCATCTCTGGCCCTTAATTGATCCGCGCCTGCTCAGCCATTCTTTTGGCCTGTAACTCATTGTTCTGTTCCTAATGTTTACAGTTACCCTTTATTTGTCCCCGTGTGCATGTCAATCCTATCTTAGTTCGGATCATTTCCTAGGAGTCCATTCTAATATCATAACCTAAGTTTGAGTCCAAGTCCTCCCGGACACTTGAAACCTCAAACTAATGTTCTGATACCAAACTGAAACGTCATCATGTATTAATGATATAATTGATAACACCAGGATCAATACACAACCCATTGATTAATCATGAAATTTAAAATTGATAACTTAATACAGATTTAAGCAGTTCCACACTAAAGCAAAAAAATGTATATGTCTAGACTGATATAGTGTAAGTATTACAACATATCAAATTGTTTTGAAAGTAAGAAATCCCAGCCCCAAAGCTATATCGTCCGTGTACCAAATAGCTTCTAAGGTCACCGAGATATGAAATGATATTCCTAGGAGGAAGGTCCAGCTACACCTTTGCATTTTCCTGAAAACATTGAGTGTCAACGAGTAAGCTAATGCATAGTGAGATAACAGATTATATATTCAACAGATATTTCTTTACAAACTAGAGTGAAAACAGGCAATGCAAGCCCCATTACAAGTGAAAACCATGCAGTGCAACAATGGGGTTGGCAGTTCTAAAATGCTGATCGGGGATGTGCCGAACTTGACCAAGAAAGTGAATGGAATGATCAGTCCCCGACAGTGGCCTGCTGTCAGCCCCAGTCCAGGTCGCATTAGAATGTGAAGTAATGATCATGCAGTGCAAGCATATTGTAAATAGATGCACTTTCAATTGAACACTGGCTACATGTTTGTCACATGTCAAGTACGACTGTGCATCATAACAATGAATCATACATGAGTGCCTATTGATGTATATGAACAATGTGAACATGCCATTTAAATGTAAAATGTGAATGCAAAGACAATAAATTTTTGAATAATAATCTATTACTCATAGTGGTTTGTACAGTGTTATTTGTCTCTGAATCAATGTGTGTTAGAAAACACCACAATGATCTGTCAAGTCAGTGTAATAGTGTATTACTGTCAGTATTTGCCATGTCAAGATCAAAATCACCTAAGGTTAACTGATATCAATAGATCAGAGTATAAACCATAACTTTGTTTTGAATCAAAGGCTAATTAAGAAGTTTGCAGAATAACACTTAATTGTTTTAAGAAAACTTTCAGAATAATAAAGAACACATAATCAATCAAACACAATCAATATCAAAACCTTTATATTGCCAAATCTCTGATTATAATCACCTCTAATCTGTTTTGATTAGACGAAAAACACAGACTGTTCTTAGGGTTTTACAACCTTAGATGCTTTGGAAACTCATATCAGATTGCAATTACAATATGGAAAAAAAACTTAACCACCACGATTACATTAGAAAGACCTAGTCTATCTATATTTATAGCCTTCTGATTTGTTTCCTTAATGGGCTGGGATTTCTCTGGTAGTAGATATGCTTGGAAGATCTTCAAATCTTTAAATATATATCACTTCCTGAATTTTAGCACTTTCTATTATCTATCTGTTGAGCAGCTTGAACTTGAATTCTGGCAGCTTGAACTTTTGATCTAGCAGCTCGAGTTTGTTGAACTGGCAACTCGAACTTTGTAATTACACAGAAATACTACTAAGAGCTTGAGTAATCCTAACTAACAACTTGACATACTTAGATTATTTCCCAACAATCTCCCCCTAACTTAAATTCTTTACAAAAGACTTTAATTTCCTTTTCAAATGAGGAATTAAAACGAAGTAAAACTGTTATATACAAACTAATGCATCAAAAAACTTACAACTGTGAAAGCTTCTGCCTTATAGCTTTTATGAACTCTCTTTTCAACTTCTCTTATCACATTCAATCTTTATTGAGCTCATTAGTAGTAGCCATTCTTTTGGCAAATCAAGAAATTCAAAACTGTAGAATCTGCTGGATCTGTCTGCAAGCTTGAGTCTATATGTCATAGAATTTGCATATAGATCAACCTGTACAATCTTCATTTCCTTGGCAGCTTCTATATCCACTCTGGTGGATTCTGGATCAAATATGCTTTTAAGATCCTTTAGGTTATTCTGAACCCACACTATTGGTGACCTAGAGTGGCTAGCCGTCCAAATATTGTGCATTTGGGTTAGCTCATCTCTGGTCAACTTCTGAACCAATTGAAACAGGCTTTTGGACTCTTCTTCTTGACCAGCTTCTCTTTTGATTACAAAATGATATACTAGATCAGTGTCATCCATTGATTTGGCATACTAGTAAGTAATTGGAGGTTTGGAGAAATCATGCTGATCAAGAGCCTTTTCTATCTCCATTGCCTTTTGCAACTGTTGGTCAAACAAGACTCTCTTTACTTGATCAAACTTTGCTTGATGGATAGTTTCAGACTGAGGAGCAGCAGCAACAGTTTGAGGGGGATCTTAGGGATCTTGGACTTGTTTGGAGGCCTTTTCCTTTTCTCTGTCATATAAGGCCTGAAGCTTCTCTGTTGAGCATGATTGAGCTATAACCTTAGAAATACCAGCCGTTGCAGAGAAGTTGATCAAAAATATTTCGTGTTCGGCCTTTGAAGGCCTTGTTGGCCTTTTCCTCTTCTTCTGGGTTTCCTTAACCACAAACCCATGCAGGTAATCTCCAAGAGTTTCATCATCTCCCATAGGTTCCTGGGCTTGCTGGTCTAGGATTTGATCTTCTTCTTCTACCAATCTTCTGGCCAATTCAGCATCATGAGCAACTTGGGCTTATTTAGAAATAAATTTGATCTTTGGAGGCTCAATCAGAAAGCCCTTTCCTTTGTCAGGGGTTGCTGCTAAGGTTTGGACTGCTGGGGATGGTTCTTGAGTGCTTTCTTATGGATACTCCTCCTTTCCTTTTATTAGGAATAGCTTGAGCATCTAGACTGACAGTTTGAGAAACTGTTGGGACTGTTACCCTAGAAACTGAAGCTGCCACTGGTGAAGTTGAAGCTGTTTGGACTAGTAGTGGGATCTCCTGATTCTCCCCCTTTTTGGATGCATTGGTTTAATCAGGGGGACCAAAGACCTTTGCTAATAGGGTTTGAACCATCTTTTCAAGCTGTACAATCTTGTTTCCATATAACTTCAACCCAAGCTGAAATGGGGCAAGTTTTTGCTGTTGGACTGTTGTGAGTTGTTGTAGAGCAGTGATTTGGGAACCCTGTGCAGCAATTATGGACTTGTAATGTTCCAGAATGGCTACAACAGGTTTCAATTGTTGATCCGTTAATGCCATAAGTTGCAGACTAGCCTCAAGATCTTCAAATGATAGTGGGTTTTGAGATCTGTCACTGGCATCACTTCCAGAAGTAGAAACATCTAGGCCCCTTTGTTCTTGGTACTGGGGACTTCCAGAAGGTGCTTACACCCTCTGTTACCATGGGCATGGTCTTAGAGATGTTGGTACTGTCCTATGCCCCTTGTGCAGAGACATCAGTTGCACCAGCCACAAAACCCATATGAACATCCTCTGATGGGATGTTCTCCTCCAAATTAAGGGTGGGAGTGTCCTCAATGGGTTCCCTATCGATATGTTGTGCAAGAGTATCCTCTTGCACAGAGCTATTTGGCTCTGGGGATTGGATTGGGGAGGAAGGAGCTCCTACAACCCTTTGTCTTTTGTATATTTTTAGTGATGGGGCCGGGGAGGTACGTATAGTTGAAGGATCAGAGGGTATATTTGTATCATGAGGAGTGGGTTAGGATCCTGGTGGTGAAGCAGTAATACTGGGCTGAGCCTGCTCAGTATCCTCTCCTCTGTTTCTTGGATAGATAGCCTGCATTGCTTGAGGCAAAGAGACATCTACACTATGAAAATTGGCACTTGGTTTTATAAGTCTTTTTATAGTAGGTAAAGAGTGCCTCTGGGAAACATGTATCCTTTCATGTACTTTAATAGAATTGCACGATTTTGCAATTATTTCTGCCAAAAACAATGGATACATAAAAAATTTCCCATTTTATAAGGCATGGTGCCTTAACATTCCTTGAAAAATCATGTTGGAAAAGTTGAATTGTTGGCATGTGAATAAGCACACTAAAGCAGTGGCAATATTTGAAGAAAATTCAGACCAACCAGTCCTTTTAGGGCTTAAGCACTGTTGAATAATATGTACAAGATACTTCCATTTAGGACCAAAATATGCTTTATAGAAGGTAAAAGAATCTGTTGGGCCCCTATACCCTATTTCAAAAAGACCTTCATGTAAAGCAGTGAGGGAGAGATCAGATATATACCTGAGGCATCTTGCAGATGCAAATGTTGTCGAATGGTCTCCTCTATGATGGTAATGGGATTACCATCAATAGTGGATGCAAAAGAAGTGATTCCCTCATGGTTATTGACAGTGGCTGATTTCCAAAATTGCTCTATATGAGAGACTTATATAGTGGGATTGACAGTGAGAGCATAATGGATATGAGAACGACAGAGGAAATCCTTCATTTCATGAAATGGCTGCAGTTCAGCGTGTTTGAGAGAGTAGGGTAGGTAGTTGTGTTCTTTAACGAACTCCATTGGTGATCACAAAGGCGAGGATTTAGGGTTTGGGTCGACTCTTTAAAAATCGCACAAAGAGAGAAAGAGAATGGATTGTGGAAGATATTTTGCAACTGATAGCTGCAATCAAACGAAACTGGGACTTTTAAGGGTTTGGGATTTCAAAAAATATCTAGTCCCGCGCACAATCTCCTTAATAATGACTGAAATGCCCTGCACACTTTGACAGACCAAGTGAAACAACTAATAGTTCGAGAAAATGAACTAGCAGCTTGAGAATAGTCTCAAGCTGTTAGTTGTTTATTGACCAACATCTAATGAAACAGTGTCTCCTCCTTAACTAAGAACATTTAGGAAGTGTTATTTACATAGAATAAGGGAGAATAATGAAAAAACAAATTAATCCATATTTACCATACCAATGTTTGATACCAAAAAGGTGAATCTTCCTACATCAAATGGCTTTGTAAAAAGATCAGCTAACTGATCATCAGTATGAATCTTGGTAACTTGGATTAATTTCTTTTCATTACAGTCCCTTATAAAATGGAATCTAATGTCTATGTGCTTGGTTTTGGAAAATTTCACTGGATTTTATACAATGCTGATTGCACTTGAATTGTCAATGTAAATAGGAGTGGATAGAAAGTGCATACCATAGTCTCTTAGTTGATTCTGTATCCACATAACTTGGGAAAAACAGCTGGCAGCTGCAACATATTCTGCCTCAATGGATGAAGTGGAGACTGTGGTTTGCTTTTTGCACTACCAAGAGACTAGTCTTGCTCCTACATATTGACATCCACCAGTTGTGGATTTCCTATCTATGTTGCAACCTCCATAGTCACTATCAGAGTAAGCTGTTAGTTCAAGAGGAGAGTCATTAGGATACCATAGGCCTAATTTTGGTTGACCATTGAGATATCTAAAGATTCTTTTAACAGAAAACAGATGTGAATCCTTTGAAGCACATTGGAACCTGGCACAAACACAATCAACAAACATTATATCAGGTCTAGAAGATGTGAGATACATTAGTGAACCTATCGAGGATCTGTACAAATGAATATCCACATCCACTCCTTCTTTATTTGTATGAAGCTGTTTATGAGTGTCCATTGGTGTGCTGGCAACCTCGGTGTCCTTGTATCCAAACTTTTCCAGAATATCATTCACGTACTTTGATTAACTGATGAAAAGTCCAGTGGGTTTCTGCTTGACCTGTAATCCTAGAAAGAAAGTTAGTTTGCCAATTGAACTCATTTGAAACTATTTGTTCATCAAAGTCTCAAATTCCTTGTAGAGAATGTCATTTGTTGATCCAAAGATGATGTCATCAACATAGATTTGAACAAAAAGAATCTCTGATTTGATGGACTTTGTGAACAGTGTCTTGTCCAGAGTACCTCTCTTGACGCCATTCTGTAGTAGATATGAAGACAAAGTGTCATACCATGCTCTTGGAGCTTGGTGAAGTCCATAGAGTGCTTTGTCTAACTTGTAGACTCTGTCTGGATACTTATAGTCTCAAATCCAGGGGGTTGACACACATAAACCTCTTCTTCATTTGTACCATATAGGAATGCAGATTTCACATCTAATTGGTACACCTTGAACCCTTTGTAGCTGGCATAGGCTAGGAACAGTCTGATGGCTTCTATCCTTGCTACTGAGGCAGATACAACATCATAGTCTATTCCTTCCTCTTGAGTGTATCCTTGAGCTACCAGCCTTGCTTTGTTTTATATCACTACACCTCTCTCATCCTTTATATTTCTGAACACCCATCAGTACCAATTGCCCTCTTTCCTTTAGGGAAATCAATCAGTGTCCACACATTCTGAATCTTGAATTGCAAAAGTTCTTCTTGCATTGCCTCAATCCAAGATGGATCCTTCAGTGCTTCAGATGCCTTCTTTGGTTCTAATTGTGATATGAAGCATGCATGTTCAAAGGTAGCTAGACTGAATTCAGGAACTGCTGATTCAGTAGCAGTTGATTCCTTGTGAATCATTGTCCTTGTCTGCACAGGATTGCGTGGATGTCCCATTATCTGGTTAAGAGGATGATACTTGTGAACCCTGAGTGTAGGTTCACTTTCTATCTGGAATGAGCTTCCCAGATTTATATCATCACCTTCTGCACCACTTGATGATTCTGCTTTAGTAACAGTTTGATATGGAGATGGGACTGTTTCCCTATTGGTTGAAGCTGTTACTTCAGAACTTGGGATTGGCATTTCAAACATTGAATGTATGTCTTGTTGGTCAATCAGGACCCTAGGTGGGTCACAAGTAAGAAGTGGTAGAACAGTATACTCAACCCATTTATCAGAATCTTCAACAGCTGGAAACTTTGTGCCAACAACTTGAATGTTTGTGTTGACAGCATGAGAAATTGTACTGGCAGTTTCAACATTGTTTCCAACAGCTCCTGTAGAATACTCAACAAAACTCAGAGAATTTGTTAGTGAATCTAAATCAAACAACCAATCAGGACCCGTGCCTTTGACATTTGCAGTATTTTTATTAAACTCAACATTGGCACTTTCTTCAATGGTTTTAGACACACTGTTATAGACCCTATAAGCTTTGCTTTGAGTAGAGTATCCTACAAAGAATCCTTCTTCAGCCTTACTTTCAAACTGAATTAAGTGAGTTTTAGTATGTAGAATAGTGCATGAACAACCTAAAGGTTTTAGGAAGGCTAGTAGGGGAATCCTGTGATGGAATAGCTCATATGGAGTTTTCCCTTGTGACTGAACAACTTGAAACTATTTAGAACATAAGAAGCTGTATTTACTGCCTCTGCCCAGAAGGTCATTGGCAATTTGGAATCAGCTAGCATGGTTCTAGCAGCCTCTATTAGTGTTCTATTCTTCCTCTCAGCTACACCATTTTGTTGTGGTGTTCTAGGTGCACTATATTGCCTTAGAATTCCTTTGGACTCACAGAAACTGTTTAGGATATGATTCTTAAACTCATTTCCATTGTTTGACCTAATCACCTTAACTTTTAAGTTAGATTGGTTTTCTATTTTTAGAATGAAGGATTTGACCAACTAAGCAGTTTCATCCTTAGTTCTAAGAAAATAAACCCATGTTAACCTGGTAAAATCATCAACAATGACTAAACAGTAAGCTCTTTTATTCAAACTCAAAACAAATGTTGGACCAAAAAGATCCATATGAAAAGATGAATAGCAGATTAGATTGAATTTACTTCCTTGGCCTTATGAGAAGTTTTGTGTTGTTTGCCTTTGAGACAGGCTACACAATGATAATCACATATGAACTCCTTCTGTGGTGAACCTCTTTCCAATTTCTTTTTGACTAAAACATTCACGGTTTTGAAGTTCATGTGACACATCCTTCTGTGCCATAGAGCAGACTCATTAGATGATGCTTTGGATATTAAATAGCTCAAAGTACTTGTTTTGGATAAATGATCTGTGTCCAAACAGTAGACATTGTCCTTTCTTGGTGTTCTGAGTAAAACAAGATTTTCAGGTATTTCAAAATCTTTTGATAGGACAATGCATTCAGAGTCTGTGAACAAAACAATGTTTCGTTTGTCACAAACTTGAGACACACTTAATAAATTATACTTCAACTGTTCAACATACAGAACATCATTAAATATCATATTGCCTGCTTTGACGGTACCCTTACCTGTTACCTTACCTCCTTTGGAATTTCCACCAAATGCAACAATTCCACCTTCAAAGCTTTTGAAAATTAACAAGCATTCAGAGTTGCCTGTCATGTGCCTAGAGCATCCACTGTCCATATGCCATCTTGTCTTATGTTGGGTCCTGTGGTTGCCCTGCACAAGAAAAAGCTCAGTTAGTAGTGGAGTAAACTCAAACCAAATTGGTTTTGGGTTGTCCTTGTGCATTTACATCACTAAATACTGTTTGTGTTTTTTTAAACTTAGTGAGATCCACTGGTGGATTCTGTGAGGAGTATTTAGTTATGACATGAGGTATCCAGGTGTTCTTTCCAACCTTTTCTTTAACAATCTCAGATGATCCACTACCAGTTCCAGTTTTTGACTTAGCAGTTGGAACTGGATGTTGAGTGCCAGCAGTTTCAGAATTTGCACTGCCAGTTCCAACTTTTGAGTTAACAGTTTCAACTTTTGCATTAGCAGTTTGGGCTGTGTTTTTGCCTTTGACACACCATACCTTTTTCATGCTATATTTAGATTTCATTAAAGCTTGTTTTTGGTGTACAGGCTGCCTTTTGTTGACTTTTATGGACCTGTGGTCAACTGTCTTCTTTGGAACTGGGGTGACAGGTTTTGAGGCCTTTGGAACTTTTGTATTTTGAGCAATGGCATGTTTTTCAAAACACAGTCTATTTTGCAACAGATGGTTTATATAAACAATGCTTGGCCAAATGGTTTTCCCTGCCACAGTGGAAACATCTTTTGATTGTTTTGATAGGGGAACCAGCTTTGTGTGACCATAACTGATTCTTGTTCCTTTGATTTCCCCTTACCTACTGTTGTGTGAGAAACTTTTGGACACTATGCTATTGGTATGTGCATACTGGAATAGTTTTACCCTTTTCATTTATTTTTGAAGAGGATGCAATATTACAGTTAGAAGGTACAGAAACATGTGGAACATGATTGCATTCACTCATCTTCTCTTTTCCTTTCAGACTGTTGGTTCTGATAGAGTTGGAAACAGGAGGTCCTATAGGTTCACTCATGATTTTGGAGTTACTCTCATCTTCCTTACTCTTACTGCCTTCATTGGGAACCAATTCTTCTTTAGGTTCAGGCTTATCCTCAAGGATAGGATCCACAGTTTTCGTTTTCTTATCTAATGGTTCATTCACAAGCCTATCAGCAACTTCACTCATAGGATGAATGTATTTATTTTTATATGGGGGTGGAGTACCCTTATAACCTATTCCTTCCTTGGGATTGAGTTGAGATTTTACCCTATCTTTAAATTGAACTTCCAGTAGGTGTTCTAGCTTTTGATTGACCAGCTTGAAGCTGCCCAAGTCTATATTTATAGATTCTACTTTCTTGTTAGCTTCTAAAACCTTCTGTTCAGCATCATCTAATTTCTTATTTATGGTCTCTATTTTCTCATTTAGTTCCTTTTTCTCCCACTCATGATATGTTCTATCATGTCCCATCTGAATCTCATTATCCTTATAGTCATTGATCTGTTTTTCAAGATCCTCTATTGCCTGCATATACTCATATCTCCTTTCTTCCATCTTAGCTAGAGTTTTGCACATGCTCTCATTATGATCTCTGTACTTTTTAACCATATTTTTGCATGCTTGAGAGCAGAGTTTAGCATTTACCTCTAATGGTAGCTCAGTGGAAGTGACAGTTGTAGTTTCTGCCATAAGAGCTTGATTCTGAAACTCCTCTTCTGTCTGGTCACTCCAGTCAAACACATTGTCTTCTTGAGAAACATGAGCTTGTGAAGATGATATTTGACTGGTTTGTTGGGGTCTTGGTGGCTGCTGACCTTGTGCTCTACACTCTCTAGCAAAATGATCAAGTTTTTGGCATTTGAAGCACTCAACCTTTGATTTGTCAAATGCTGGCTTGCCTTCTGTTCTGGCTTGAAAGTTTGGTCTACCAATCCTTTTAAGAAATATTTTGGCCCTCATAGTTAACATGGCATGTTGCCACTTTAAGTCCATCTCTTCTTGATCATGTGGATTAATTTGTTCCAGATCTTCAGCATTAAGAGCAAAAAGTCCATCTCTTGTAACAAATGCTTCATAATGAACTTCAAAAGAGTTGCCATCAGCACCTAAAAAAGAGTCACAGCAGTTTGATGTATCATTTAATGCTGATGATAGCAGAGCAGTGTTTTGATTGTAAGAAAAAAATTTCTTTTTATTTTAAATTTCAGATTCAAACACTCTCAAGCTGTTGTAGAGGTCATCCAACTCTATTTCATCTAGAGTGTCTTTGGTTCTCCATTAGGCAGCATAGACTGTCGATTCTTCACCAAGAGATCTGAGGAATTTTCTGTTCACTTTATCTTGATCCAGGCTGACCTTGGCACTCTCCAACTCACCTATCAGCTTATTAAAACCTATCAAAGATTTGAGTAAGGTTTCATTCTTTCCACCAGAAAAATTTTCACACTGCTGTTTTAAATGATCTTTTTGGTTTCTTTTTGTGCTAGCATTGCCAGCAAATCTTTTCTCTAAAGCAAGCCAAAGGGAATGAGCAGTATAGAATTTTTTAAACTGATGTTGATACGCACTAGGAACGACTATTTGTAAAATAGTAAGAGCTTTGACTTCATTCATTCTAGCCTTTCTTTCAATCTCAGTTTTTGGAGGTGTTCTTTTTGGTTTGCCCTCAGCATCTAGTTCAGGATCAATTGCAGGAGGATTTTCAACAGCTTCCCATAGGGCATATTTAATAAATTGAATGTGCTGTTGAATCATGAATTTACACATCTCGAACTCAGTGGGTTTGAGCATAGGCACTTTGAGTCCTTGCCCAGATCCACTACTGCTATTTTCAAACTCCATTACAGAAAAACAAAATTTTAAACGATGAAAGTTTCTGACTTCGGAAACAAAGAATAACAAATAAAACCTGTGGCTCTGATACCACTTATCAAGATCAAAATCACCTAAGGTAAACTGATTTCAGTAGATCAGAGTTTAAAGCAATAACCTTGTTTTGAATCAAAGTCCAATTAATAAGTTTGCGGAATAACACTTAATTGTTATAAGAAAACATTCAGAATAATAATGAACAGATAATCAATCAAACACAATCAATATTAAAACCTTTATATTGCCAAATCTCTGATAACAGTCAGCTCTAATTTGTTTTGATTAGACGAAGAACACAGACTGTTCTTAGGGTTTTACAACCTTAGAGGCTTTGGAAACTTATATCAGAATGCAATTACAATATGAAAAAAAAAAACTTAAGCACCACGATTACATTAGAAAGACCTAGTCTACCTATATTTATAGCCTTCTGATTTGTTTCCTTGACGGACTGTGATTTCTCTGGTAGTAGATATGCTTGGAAGATCTTCAAATCTTGAAATATATATCACTTCCTGAATGTTAGCACTTTGTGTTGTCTATCTGTTGAGCAGCTTGAACCTGAACTCTGGCAGCTTGAACCTTTGATCTAGCAGCTCGAGTTTGTTGAACTGGCAGCTCGAACTTTGTAATTACACAGAAATACTAATAACAGCTTGAGAAATCCTTACTAACAGCTTGACGTACTTAGATTGTTTCCCAACATGCTAAAAACTTGATTATGAAAAATTAAGTGAAATTTGAAAGGAATTAGGAGCACATCCGAATTTCGGATGATCCGAAATTCGGATGGTCCGAGGTCCATCCTTGTCATTTTCTTTTGTACTATTCATCCGAATTCAGATGACACATTGGTCCGAATTTTGGATCAATAGTGCATCCGAAGTTCGTATCACAACTTAGTGATTTTTCTATAAGTTTCTATCCGATATTACAAATGGTCCGAACTAGGTTGAGGTCCGACTCGGATGGGTCCAAATTAGGAGTGGTTCCGAACTCGGATGAACCGAATTGTGTTCATCAGGTCCGAGTTTATACTTGTATAATTTCCAACATTTTTCCAGAATTTCATTTGGACCATTTATACATGTTTGTGACTAATGACCATTGATATAACTTATTTGTACCATTATTAACACTTTATAACATGAAATACAACTTAAATTTACCAAATCAGTCCATTATTCATCATTCATCGATGAACACACACACACTAAAACACACACTTGATTTCAAAATCATACTTAAAATGTGAATGAGAACCTGAAATTTGGTATACTACATCACTACTAATCGATTTAAACATATCCACAATAACTCCAACATGCAATAACATTCATAACTAGAATCTATGATTCAGTTCTTGTAAAAACCGAACCCCAAAGCTCCAAATGTCATAAATTTGAGCTAGTATTACCTTGTTTAATTGATTTCAGCAGTTATAGCTCCTCAAATGCCACTTGAATCCAACTTTTTAGCCTTGAATTCAATGATTTTAATGATCTTGATTTGCAATTGGAAAAGAAACCGTGGGTTTCTTTATAGAGAGAAGAGAGAGAAACGAGAGAGTAGAGAGAGAGAGAGAGAGAGAGAGAGAGAGAGAGAGTAAATTTGCATTTAATGAACATTCATCCCTTTTTATTTGTTACTTTTCATTATTTTCAATTTACACCCATCAACTTCGTATTTTTTTTTATTTAAACCGATTTTAAGTCGGTTTCTTATGTTTATGCTCGCTCAAAAGACAACAATGATAATTTCTAAATATCATTGCTATTTTTAAAATACTTCAATCTATGATTATTATTTATTCTTCTGATGTTGGTTCCTTGTTGTTTGCTTGCTCAAAAGACGACCATGAAGATTTCTCCTCATTGATTCTCTTTTTTAAAAAAAAAAAAATTGTGAAGGAAACTGAAATAATAATTCTACAAATGCATTAAATTGAGTCTTAAATGGTATATTACATGTACTTAAAAAGTAGGGATGTTACAAAAACAGGTTTAATTACCTTGTAAGCAAGTTGGGTATGTTAAATAAAAGTGACTAAGTGTCATTGATGTTCTATAATCACTCGTTCTAATCTGTTAAAATTTCTCAGAATAGCTTGGATAGAACAGGTTTTACATGTCCTGTACCTAGCCAGTTTTTGAAAATTTGGACAGCTTGGACGTATAACAGACTTCACAAAAATAAGTTTTAATCTCAAACCTGGTCTGTTGTTCAAACTCCCAACCAGCTCACTCTCTTAATCTGTCATACAAGGTATTGCCTTGTAACCTGCTCAGCTATTGACCAGGTTTCACAATGATACCTGTTCTCATATAGCTGTCCAGGTTGCACTAACAGCTTAGAGAGTGCTCAGTTTGTGATGAAACCTGTTCATCACAGCTTTGAATAACAGCTTCGAACAACAGTTTTAATTATCTTTCTTCACATTTTAGTTACTTAAATTAAGTATTTATTTAACTTAATTACCTGCAGATAATGTTTGTTAACGTGTGTTAGTAGTTAAAAAGGTCAAGTTGGTCTGACAACCGTTCTGACATGGCAAACCATTCCGTTTTTCGTTAAGAACATTTCAAATCAACCGCCCAAACCTTTCTCTCTCCTACTCACTCACATTCAAATCCTATAAATACCCAAACCACTGTTTCATCTTCTTCTTCTTACTACTGCTTCCATAACTCTCTGATAAACCCTAAATAGACTAAGTGTTTGAACTTGTGCATTTCCTCTACATTCCCAAATGGCTCAAAAAAACAACCCCATTTTACCTGTATTCTTTGGTGATGATGTTGAAAAACATCCTACTATCACCAGAATGCTCACAATCAAACCCATCAACTACATTGTTAACCTGACTATTCCCAAAAATTATGTGGGAAAAGGCTATGAACCCATGGTGGAGGTTTTGCAAGCCCATTCGCTGCACTATACAATGACTGCCTCTCCTTGTGTCCTGTACCAGGAGATGGTCTATGAGTTTAGGTATACCTGCTCATATGACCAATCTACCAAAACCATCAGGGGAACTATTTTCAATGGCACTCATTCCATTGAGATCACTACTGCTCTTCTCAGGGAAGTACTACATCATCCCATTGCTGAAAAATATGACAAAGCATATCCTGAGGATGAACAGATGGGCAACCTGCTACGCTTCTGTGGTGTAGCAGAACCATAAGTGCGTGCTACCTTCTTCGCCTCAGTGGTGATGACCTTCAGCTGCAAATTTGGCTCATTTGACCAGCTTAGCAGGAATGAGATTCCTATAGTCCTACAGCTTGTGGATGAGACTACTCTGAACATGGAATGAGATTCCTATAGTCCAGCTGCTGTAAGATACCCAAGGTTTTTGAGCCTCATCTTCAAACACGTCTGTGGTGAGCATCTGTACTACTCTCAACTTCTATTGACTACTGTTGCATTCCCTGTTATTGGAAATAGGGTATTTTACACCCCAGTACTCAACAATGAACCTCCTCTGTCCACTCCAATGAGGACGTTACTTGGTTTAGTGGAAGGACCTTCTACTCAAAAGGTGGATCCAGCCATTGCTCCCAAGGGAAAATCCAAATCCAGGCCCAAACTGATCAAAAGGGCCTTGCAAACAAGTGAAGCTGAACCTGTCCATAAGAAAGCTAAAACAGCTAAGTCTGCCCCATCAGCCTCAGTGGCTAAGGGGGAGCAGACTGCTCACCCTGGTTCATCAGATGAACCTGAAGCCTTCATGGCTGAAGCCTTTGTCGCTGGTGCCTCTGTGGCACCTAAGACCATTGAACAGGCTGAACCTCCTGTTTCTGACCCAGTCTCACCTCCAGTCCAAACAGAACCACTCATCACTTCCGCACAACATCCATCCTCTACTTCATCCCTCAAATCCTATAACAAAAGAAAATCATTAGCCAAAAAGTAACCATCCTCCCAAACTAGCCCCTCTGACCCCTCCCAACAGGAGTCAGTTGAAAAAGAAGCAACCTCTGCTGCTTTTACTTCTCCTATTTTGAGAGTAAGTGCAACAAATTTGGAGCAGGCTTCACTCCAACAAGAGTCCACCCTGAGTCAGCCTAGGCCCTCTAGTTCCTCCCAACAGGAACCAGTTGTACAAAAGGAGACCATCCCATCAACTGTCCAAGCCTCTCAAAGGGTGAAGACATTGAAAAACAGGAGCTCTCTCCACTCCATACTGAGTCCACACAGTCACCCCTTCATACTTCTCATAAACATACTGAGCCTGCACAAGGTGCCAAAGCTGCTGATATAAACCAATCAGCAGATCAGCCTTTCTCTTCTGCTCCTAGTGATGTAGTTGTTCCACACCCAACAGCTGTTGAAGGACCAACAACCCAAGCTGATGAACCTCAGGGAATAGAACATCCCTTTGGTGAGGCTACTCCCCATGTGCACATTCCATCATCAACTTTCACCACTGATGATACTGAAATGCACATCCCATCTCCCCATGAAGAGGTGCTTATAAACCAAGGCACTACTGAGGGAACCACCACTGGTCTTCATGAAGGTGTTACGTTACCAGTAGCATCTAAAAGGCCACCAACTCCTATCCCATTACCTCATGATGCAGATACAACCACTGTTGAAGGTCCCCTTGACCCTTCCAAGCTGGGCCATTTAACTTATGCCCAGGCTATGGAATTACTATCCAAAGTCTCCCTACCTTCACCTACTGAACACCATACACCCCAATCCTCACCATCACCATCACACTCCTCACCATCAACCTACACCTCCATCCCCCAAGGATATATCTTTGAAGAATCAATGTTTGTGCTGACCACCAAAGTTAACTCTTTAAAGAATTCCATGACCTCTCTCCCTTCCATCATTTCAGACTCTATGTCTTCCCAGCTTTAGGGGTTCCTCGATTCGTTCAGGACTTCTTTCCCAGCCCCTGCTCCCCAAGCTGATCATTCTTCTCAGCTGCTTGAACTCACTACACAGCTACAACACCTATCCTCCTCCCTCTCATCAATTGTTTCTAAGCAGCAGGACTACGTGTCCACACTGTCAGCTGTTTCCCAACAGTTATTAGCCCTTGCTAAAACCTGCTCAACTACTCTCCCATCCACTATGACCAGCCTAAATACCTTAGTGGTATCTCTGTCCAATTTTGTGTCCTCAAACTTTGATGATATGCAAGAATCCCTTGAACTGACTCTTGCACAGCTTCAAAGTTTGGTGTTCACGAAATCTGATAGGACTGCTATCTCACAGCTGTCCTCCCTTGCTACCTCTCATTATTATTCTCTTCACACATGTGTTACCCAGTTAGCAGAGGTTAAGGACAACTTGGCTTTCTTAGTGCATAGCCTTGTTGACTCCAAACCTGTTCCTAAAATTGCTGCTATCTTGCCTGTTGGATCCGTTCCTTCAGGCAGACCTGTTGTTGAAGGATCTATGCCATCTCCTTCAAAGAGGGAGAAGATATCTGCCTCGAAGACCAAGTTTAAGGGGGAGAAATCTTCATCGCCTTCTAAGGAGAAATCAGCTTAAGTAGGGCAGGCAGCAGGACTTTCACAAACTGGCCCTATTGTGGGTTCTTCCAAAGTCTATGAAACTGTTCAGCCTACTCAGGCTTGATCTCCAAGCCCTGCACCATCTAAGGGGGAGGAATCCATTCCTGAGGACATGTTAAGCAGAAGGAGGCACCTAATCTTGGAACAGACTGAAAAAGAAGAAGAGGAGGAGATAGAAGATGCTCAGACCAAAGCAGCAAAGTATAAAGGAAAAGCCTCAGTGGACATTGACTATCTCAAGGTTGCTCAACTCAAATTCGACAAATCACAAGCCAAAGAAATGGGTGTTGCACTGGACACCTATTATCAATTCAAACAAGAGCAGCTTGAGATTCTGGAAAGACAAAAGAAGGAAGAAGCCTCTGCCAAAGCTGCCACAGCCTTTGCATTCAGGGAAGCAAGAAAAGTTAAAATGCCTTCCTTAGATGTTCAAAGGAAACTGTTAGAGGCTGCAAAAGAGTCAGTGACTGAGAAAAAAGGAGAAAAGGAGCAGAGTGCACAGGTCTTAGTGACCAAGTCAAAGCGTGTATCCTCCTCAGCAAGAGCCCAAGTACACTTTGATAATGTGGCAAGAAAGAAGTTCTTTGATGTTGCCAATAGAAGACTTGCCAAGGAGACTATTATCAAAGCTGTCTCAATCTCAAGGAAAGGTAAACAGTGGATGCTTCAAATAACCAGGCTCGGTGCTGATGGTCCAGAACTTGAAGCTTATGAGTCTACTGATGTTGCCTGCATGGGGTACAGAGAATGGGTTGAGTTGGTCGTTGCCCAGAGCAGATCAAAATCTGAAACTGCTAAAACTGTTAGGGCACATGTCAAAATGCTGATGGAGAAGGTAAAGGACCTGGGCTTAATTCCTGAAGAACAAATCAAGGGTACCTCTATGGTGGAACCCAAGATTAAGCCCAGAAGAAAGAGAAAGGATACAGAGCTTGAATAGCTCCTCATGATGATTGAGTGGGGCATCCTTGTTGTTGAAATCAAATGGGTGAATCACAGCCTGCCCAGGGGAGTTGAGCCTGAGGAAGGCAAACTCATGGAAGAACCTGAATTTGGGGTACTCTTTGTGGACGCCTTAACAAAGAAAATGTGTTTCCAGAGGGCATCAGATCTTCACAAGGTTGGTCTCAAGCAGATCATAGCCTTTAGACTCTCCAACTCTTTTAGTCAATCCTCAAAATGGAGATCAGCTATCTGGGAGCAGCTTAAAGGTTTCTATGAGAGAGGAGAACTTCAACACCCTGACTTCATGTTTCTCAGACATGAATTAGAAGAAGTTGAAGAGAGCATGGAGCACTTTGAACAATTGTTTGAAGGAAGGCCACAGCTTGAACGTCCATCTACTGCTGAGTACATGAAGAATGGAAGTTGTCCATAAGTTGGACAGACTTACCATTACTAGCTCCCACCATCAACAGTCCAATTTGTTGAAATTTTCCTTGTACATATGTTGTACTTTATTACATCAGTTGTAATCTATCTTATTACATTAGTTGTATTTACTTTAGTACATCAGTTGTACTTCTGTAAAACATGTGTTGTTTGTAATCAATATCAGTGTATGTATAAACTGATCTTTTACTTTACTTCAATGTTATAATTTCATTTCAGCAAATGTAATGTAAAAATATATAGTGATCATTGATAGAATCATCTTAGACTGATTATTGCAAATAGGGGGAGATTGTTAGGCACAAAAAGGCCTCAGTCAAACCTGTTACACATCTTAGGGGGAGATTATTAATCAAACCTGTTTGATGCACTTGAAGGTATAAATTAAGGCCTCTTAATGCCTTATTGAAACCTGAAAAGTGATTTGCAATGTAAGTCAAAGCGGCTTACCATGTTGCATTTTTTGCAACTAAGGCAGATTGTCCAAGCTGTTATATTCTGTTGAATAGGATGGACATAAACTGACTACGCTGCTCATACCTGTTGAGCAGCTTGGACAAATTCTAAGTGTTCTGTTCTTTGTGAACATAACCTATTCTTTGTGAACAGGCTAAACACTTTATGGAATATGTTTCCATGTCCTCATGTATTGTCTTGGACCAAAAGATCAGTTTACAAAGTCGAAGACAAAGTGGAAAAACAGAAGCTGCTAACACTGACCACGCTGTTCTGTTACATGATGACAAAGTGGATATTTGAAATGGGTGACAGACCATTTCTTATATCAAAACGGCTATACAATATGATGAAGGGTTTAAAGTTGACATTCCTCTTTTAATTAAAGTCTTTTGCAACAGAGACAAAAAGGAAAAGACAAAGATTCTGCAATGTAGAGACAAATGCTGCTTTGTCAGAACGTGCAGAAAAGTATTTTTGTCTTTTTGGAAGACATTCCATTATCTCTACATCCAATGAGGAAACTTCACTGGGATTCTCTGTGAGAGTATAAAAGGAAGCTTCTAAGGAATGTGAGATAACAAGGAGTGTGATATTCAGAACGTGCAAAGAACTGTGTTTTCATGCATGCAAAGTCTGTTTAGAATAAAACAGTTGAGTGTGTCCAAGCTGTTCTTGTTCAAGCTGTCTGTCTGTCTTATAAACAGTGAGTCCTTCTTTGTCAGTGTATTCATTGTAACTAGTCTGAGTGTGTCTTAGATTAGTAGTACATCTATTGTATCTGTCATCTCAGCTTGATCCTTTCCGCAGTTCAATTAACACTTGTTGATAATACATACAAACATTGAGAAATTGTGTTGAAACATTAAATAGTTGTATTCGCCCCCCCCCCCCCCCCAACTCAACAACTTATAGCAACATACTAGGAAAACCTTTTGGGACCTACACTTATTGAGTTACACTACATAATTGTGTAATTCTGATGAATTCTTTGACTTTCTGAAGCTTATGTATAGACTTATTGCATTATTGACTTATCATGTCATTTCAGATCTTGTTGAATCACAATTTAGATATTAAAGCTTAGTTTTGACATGATTTTACTGAATTTATGAGTTTTCATGCATTTCATGGACATGTGTGATCTATTAAGTCATTTTAGATTTACTTGCACTTGAAAACTAGAATGAGCATCTGTAAGGACATATCATGAGCTTAATTGATGTTTATATGATCATATAATTGAATGTATACATGACCATGGTACTTTAATGCATACATTATAAAATATGGACATCAATATACTTTCATATGAATTATATAACTTAATTCATATATACATATGCTTAGTTTTGTCTTTATATTATGATGACTTTATTCAAAATATAAGCTAAGTGTTTATAAACTTTGAGTGATTTAATCAACTTAAAACACTTAAAATCATCAATTACATGTCTATGCTTAATGAAATGTCTTCATTTAAAAGTTAATCTAAATGTTAATGAGCTTTGAGGAATTTAATTGCTTTAATACCCTTATTTTTTATAAACAAGGGATTTATCTACATGATCACATACATAACTTTAATTTGATGCAAATCTATATATTTTAAATGCCTTTGTTTCTATTAAATGATCACACACTCATGTATACATGTTTACACTCTTTCATTTAATTAGTACATATATGTTGATATATAAAGGTTGCTCACAAAGAAAACAAGAGAAAAAGGCTGCTGTGATTTTAACTTATATTTCTATAAGGTTGCTGTACACACACTGCACACACATTTCTTATTTACATAAAAGGGAAGGTTGACTGCTGCTTTATATATATTGTTGTCCCTATTTCTGTGTTTAACTCTCAGCACCTACACACATGCATATATCCGTAAAAAATATGAAACAAAAAGCCGCTGGGATTATTATTGTTGTTGTTCACACACACACACACAACACTATTTATTTTTTTGTCTTTATGTATATATATACACACACACACACAAGAAAGGGGTTGTTGTTGCTTTCTATTACACACCACACATCCGAGATTGTTAATATAAAAAAATATGTTGTTGTTCCTGTTTTACTTATACATCGACACACACATTGACACACACACATCAGTAATTAAAAATGAACTAGAAAGGCAAGGAAAGGCTACTACCTTTTGTCTGAGAAACATCCGAAATTTTCAAGCAAGAGAGGTAAAAGGCTGCTATTTCTTTCTGTCATACACACATGGGACTGCACACGCATCCGAGATTACATAAAAGAGAAGTAAAGGTTGCTATCCAAAGTCACAGAACACATACACTCACTGTTGTACATTCGAGATTTGTACAAAACAGAAAGGAAAATGCTGCTGGTTTTGATATCCACACATCCGAGATTCTCATTTGGTGAATCTCAGATCTTTCACACCTCACACTGCACTTCTTGTTTCTGTATTCAACTTAATTCCAGCAGCAAATAAGGTAAATTAAAGATTATTTGAGGATTTCTTTGTGTTGGTTAAACACATATACATTCATACAAGTACTGGCCGAAGGCCTAAGGACCTTCTTGGCCCTTTCTTTTGATCAAAACCGAAGCAGCGGCAGGAATAAAACAATTGACATCAACATTATTAAGTTTCTGATTTTATTTACAAAACATGAAATTAAACCTTCAAATTGATATTAGTTTTCAACTAAACTCATAACAAAGACATGCATGCATTTGTTTTGAATATTAAGACACATATTGATGATCAATTTGATGATTTTCTAAACATTTTGAAGTACAAGAATTTCAGAAACTGTGGGCTTCAAAAACACCCAAAATGAACAGATTTAAATGCTAAGATTACCTTGAATGTTGACGGATTATTGTTTCTTGAAACTTGTTTGTTAATTCCTTGCTATAAATCCTTGAATCTTTATTGCACAGTTGATGAATTGAAGAAGAAGAAGAAGAAGATGATGAATCGTGACTTTAGAGGGAGGGAGAGAGTTGCAAATTTCTTTTCTTTGTAAATAAAATGAGAGCAGGCAACTTCTTTGGGAATTTTATTTGCACTACTTTAATTATTTCACAATTAGGCCACAAAACTTACTTTTCTTTCAATTCTTTTAAATTTTCATAACAATTTCGATAATAATACATATATATCTTAATTATGACTTTCATTAACTTAATAAAGAAAATACTTAGCTAATAAATGTCATGAAAATTATATTTAACATATTAATTAACTATAAACTTGTTAATTAGTGCTAATCATGTTTTTCGTTTCTAATTGACGTTAGTTAAAGTTCAGGTTGTTACAAAATGGGCTCCATCATGCATAACTTCGTTCTCGAAGTAGTCTATGTTCAGATCGACGTAACTTAGGAATTACAAAGTAGATATGAATTCCCATAATCTGACATAAACATTTTGGTGGTTAACGAATGAGCACCATATGTATTTCACAACTTTTGCTTCTTTGGCTTTTATAACCAGTACATTTATTGGTTTCTTAATATTATCAGTTTAATTGTTGACTTATGCAATCTATATAAGAATTTTAGGACTTCTGCTTATCGCTTATACTTATCTGTATTAACTTACGCTTCGAGATTCAATATGACTTTCACTTAACTCAGATTTCAATTTAGTTATTAAGACAGCTTATATCTCTTTTATTTTGATCTTGAGCCAGTTGTGGCTTTTTGAATCTCACATCTGTATTATTGAACAATTTCAATTAATGATGATGTCATTATCATCAATCGCTTAGCAGACTTTTGGATTGGGTTGACTGTTATCAAGATTTGAGATGACTTTTTATTTGTAATCCCTGAGTTCAGGTTTACTTTGGATCCCTTACGGGGCAGTCTTCAGCGTCTAGGTCCCACCATGCTTTTGCTTTTAGTGGAAGCTATCCACTCAATACTAGGATAGCTACAAGCAAACATCGTGGGGGAGCATCGGAGTAATCAATACCAAGTTCAATAGAACTGGTGACATAACAAGGTCTAGAAAAATAGACCGACAAGGCTAATCATTCTAAGCTGATACAATACATCAAAGATACGAGCAATGATGAAAGCATAAATAATCAAGGTCATGATAGCAATATCAACTTATAAAATAACTGAACTGAGCTGTAAGTACAATGTATGCAAAATGATAAGTCAAATAGCCTTCATGATCCACAGGGCATCACCAAACCATGGTGAGCACAGGTCACAATCCAGCTAAGTATAAGTGAATGCCAAGATAAACTATCAACAACATGTCTCAACCGGAATCAAGCATGTAAAACTGAATATCTATAACTCACAGTGTACTGAATTAATCTGAGTTGTTGACTTTATCAAGCAATTTTTCTCTACCACCTGAGTTATCTCAGGATTTATTCTTTGACTTTCTGGACTTTAGCTTGGCTTTATAACCTCTGACCCGCTTTTCAGTACTTTAACTTTATTACTTTGTTCAAAATTTATCTAAACTTGTCCAGAATTTTTATCATTGCAACATTAGCTTTAAACTTTAATTGGTCATGATTCTGATAACTCATCAATAGTTATGTCATTATATGTGTGACTTTTATTAAGTCTTTAAACTTCCATTTTTCATAATTGTATCTTAATAAACATAAGTATATTACACACACTTACTTAAGTTTTGTACATATGAAATAAAAATGATAAGACTCATATTTGTTATTTAAAGTATCCGAAATTGACCATCCGAATTGGCCATCCTAAACAGGCCATCCGAATTGGGCATCTGGATTCGGGTCATTTCGAATTCGGATCAATAACCATCCGAAATTTGGAATCCGAGATGGTCATCCGAATTTTGATCATCCCCAGCACCCATCCGAGATTGGGTCCCATCTGAATTCGGATCCAACACTTAGAAATTTTCCCAGTTTGTTCTTGATGTTGTAGTTTCGACACATACGGGTTTTCATAAAAAATTTGGCAAACTTATATTTATTAACATGCAATTCAAAATAAGGTTATATTATCATTATTGGGGTGTTTATACACTATTTTCCCTATCTTAAACACATTAAATCATCCAGATTCGTCCAAAATCAAGCCTTTTTCTCAAGAACACAAAACTTTACAACAACTCAGATTTCTCATTTATTTGGACGATTAAAACAATGATTTTTGTTTCTGTAACTTCTAAAGGCATAAATATATGATTATTAACTGATATTTCAAACATGCAACTACATTCATGCTTTAAATCTAAATTTTGGGTTTTCACAAATCCGAACACAAAAACCCTTAAAATTTGGAGTTTTAAGTAGAATTTTACCTTGAAATCTCGTAGATTCTGGATGCTTGATATTTGTTTCTAACTTCCTTGGCTTGAATCCAGAATTTATATCAAGAATTTACGAATTCCTTGATGAAGATGTTGAAGATGCCATGGATGAAGAGAGAGAAGGAGAGAAGAATTGAGTTTTTCTTTAATGTGATAAATGAGCATTTAAATCTCATTTAAGTATTTATATTTACATAAACCTCCTACTTCTCATTTTAACCCTACACTTTTGTATATTACACCTCTTTTAAATTTAATCATCTAAATAATTTATAACATATATTTAACTTAATTAAAATAATTTCATTACTTAATTAAATTACAATACAAATAATGTAATTAAATTACATTATTAACTCAAAAACAGAAATTAAAAGTCGGGTTAAAAGCTAGGTTGTTACAGAAGGAAGCGTGGACACTTTATGTATCAGTGTCAAAGTGGACGCTGAAGCCGATCACAGTCGTCAGCTGGTGGTTCTACGATGAACAGTTCAGCCGCAACTCCAACTGCTAGGACCCGTGCATTTCAGATAACAACGGAGGAAGCAAAAGAAACCCCGGATGTGGTTACCGGTATGTTCTTATTTAATTCTATATCTGCTCGCGTACTATTTGATTCCGGTGCAAGTTGTTCATACATATCGACTGCTTTTGCTCAAAGACTGTCTAAATCTCCTTAAGCTTCCTGTTATACTTGATATAGAGACGACCAGTAATAATTATGTTATGGTTGATCCGTGTACCGAAAATGCACTCAACTTGTCAATAACGTTGTATTTAATCTCGATCTCATTCCGATATTGTTAATAGAGTTCGACGACATTATCGGCATAGACTGGCTAACGAATAATGAGGCAACTATCATCTACAACTGTTGAATCATCAGAATCAAGTCTTCAGATGGCCGAGTGTTGGAAATCAAAGGCGACAAGTGAAAAGCTGCTTATTGCTTCATTTCTGTTGAGAAAGCTCATAAATATCTGTCTAAGGGTCACCAATCTTATCTGTGTTTTGACTCGTCTGAATCTGTAGGTCCCAAAAGGTTTCCTAAGTATATAGCTCTAAGCTGTAGAGGGGGGGGGGGTTGAATACAGCTATTTAAAACTTAAATACTCTTTTCTCAATGTTTGTATGTATTATCAACAAAAGTTAATTACAAACAAGCTTGAATGCAGAAAGGTTCAAGCTGAGATGACAGATACAACAGTTTGTCAACTAATCTAAAACTCACTCAGACTAGTTACAATGAATAAGCTCACTTAGAAGCACTCACTGTTTTTAACAAGACTCAGAAGGACAGCTTATACATGAACAACTTAGACACACTTTACTGTTTTATACAAGCAGACTTGCATGCATGGAATAACACACTTCAATGCACGTTCTGATTTCAGACTCTTGATTATTTCTTTATCCTTAGAAGCTTCCTTTTATACCCAAAAGGAGAATCTCAGTGAAGCTTCTTCATTGGACACAAGAGATAAAGGAGAGTCTTTCCAAAAGGACAAGACACCTTTCTGCACGTTCGGATAAAGTACCTTTGTCATCACATGGCAGAGTCTTTGTCTTTTCCTTTTTGTCACTGTTGCATACGGCTTTAACCAAAAGAGGAATGTCAACTTTGCATCTTTCTTCTTTTGCTAATGCCATTTTGATATAAGAAAAGGTCTGTCACCCTTTTCAAATATCTGTTTGTCTTCATGTGACAGAACAACGTGGGCAGGCTGTGCAGTTCTGTTTTCCACTTTGTCTTCGACTTGTAAACTGATCTTGCAGCCAAAAACAATACATGAGGACTTGGAAACATATTCCATAAGGTGTTTAACCTGTTCACAAAGAACAGATGACTTGTACACTGTCCAAGCTGCTCAACAGAATAAAGCAGTATAAACAGTTTATGTCCAGCCTGTTCAGCAGACAGAACAACTTGGACAAACTGCCTTTGTTGCAACGAATGCAACATTGTAAACAGCTTTGGGCTGATATTGCTAATCATTTTCAGGTTTCAATAAGGCATATAACAGGCCTTAAATTTAACCTTCAAATGCATCAAAAAGTTTGATTAAAAATCTCCCCCTCAGATGTACGGCAGGTTTGACTGAGGCCTTTTTGTGCCTAACAATCTTCCCCTATTTGCAATAATCAATCTAAGCTGATTTAATCAATAGTCGCTATGTATTCTTACATTACATTTGCTGAAATAAAATTACAACATCAAGGTAATGTAAAAGATCAGTTTATATACATACTGATTTTGATTACAGATAATAACACATGTTTTTACAAGAGTACAACTAATGGACTAATGTATATTACATCTGATGTAAATAAGTAAAGTTACAACATATGTAACAGAGTACAACTAATGTACATAAAGTTCAACACTTTGGACTGTTGATTTTGGGAGCAGATAATGGCAAGCCTGTCGAACAGATGGACAGCTTCCATTCTTCACCTACCCTGATGGTAGATGGACTTTACTCCAGTGGAGGTGGTCCTTCAAATATCTTTTCAAGCTCATCCCTTGTTTCCTCTAGATCTTGAATTTCAATTCTGAGGATCATAAACTTGGGATCTTGAAGTTCACCTCTTTCATGAAAGCCTCTGAGCTGATCCCAGACGGCTGCTCTCCACCTGCTTGATTGCCTGAATGAAGCTGCAAGTCTGAAGGCTGCAAGTTGTCTCAGATCGACCTTGTATAGATCTGATGTTCTCTGAAAGCATTTCTTCTGTGTTAAGGGATTTACAATAAATTCCCCCAACTCAGGTTCTTCAATTATCTTGCCTTCTTCAAACTCTACTCCACTAGGCAAGCTGTAGTCAATTCCTTTCATTTCAAGGGCATAATCACCCTGTTCAAATAAGGTAAGGAGTTGCTCCAGCTCAGAATCTTTCATTGTCCTCCTGGCCTTTATTTTGGGGTATGTCACAGAGACACCCTGTCAGGATCTAAAAATTATGAAAATTATGAATAATCAAGATTAACTGATTTGAATTTATCAGAGTATAAATCAATAATCTTGCTTTGAATCAAAGTTTAATTAAGAAGTTTGCGGAATAACACTTAATTATTTTAACAAAAACTTTCAGAATCAATTAAGCTTAAAACATAAGAAGTAATCAAGACTGTTTATATTGCTGAATTCAATGATTACAATCACCTCTAATCTGTTTTGATTAGACGAAGAACACAGACTGTTCTTAGGGTTTTACAACCTTAGAGGCTTAAGAAAACTTAACAATAAAGCAATTACAGACTCAAAAAAAATGCAGAATACTTCTTTCTCTATGTAACTTCTATACAATATTCTGTCTATTTATATTGCTTTATGGACGTGTTTCCTTGAAGGACTATGACTTCTCTGATAGTAGATATGCTGGAATCTTCGTGTAGATATCTTCCCTGAAAATCAGCACATTCTGTTTATGAAACTGTTGAGCAGCTTGAATGACTTGACAGCATGAACTGAGCAGCTTGAGTTGTTTTGCTCTGGCAGCTTGAACTTTTACACTGGCAGCTCGAGTTTCTTCAACTAACAGCATGAACTTTGTATTTACATGAAAAATCTACTAACAGTCTGAGAAGTCTAAACTAACAGCTTGAGTATACTTAAACTATTTCCCAACAATCTCCCCCTAACTTAAATTCTTTATACAAGACTTTAAGTTCTATACAAATAAGGAAATGAATAAGTAAACTGTTATTTACAAACCAAGGCTTTCAAAAACTTACAACTGTGCAAGCTTCTGATCTACAGCCTTCAAAAATTCTCTCTTCATCTCTTCTTTATCACAAGATATCCTAACTGATTTTATTTGGAGCAGCATATCTTTTGAAAAATTATAAAACTCGAGATTGAAGAAAATACCAAACCCATCTTTGAATGTGATTCTGTAAGTTCTGGATTTGACAAAAATATGAACTTCCTTGATCTGTTTCCCTTTCTTCTCAGCATCTTCTACTTCTTTTCTTGCAAATTCAGGATCAGCAACTGAACTTAGATCTCTGATAAGTTGTTTTACTTGTGGAAGATCAGATCTCACTTGTGAAACAGATCCTATGTGGTACATCTTTATCAGTTCATCCCTGGTCAGCTTATGAACCATCTGCCAGAATGTATCAAACTCCTCTTCTGGTCCAGACTCTCTCCTTATCACAAACTTGACCCTTAAATTTCTTTCATCCAGAGACCTAGCAAACCAGTAGTTGATTTCTGGCTTTGTGAAATCATGTTGATCAATCAACTTTTCTATCTCCATAGCCTTTTGCAAATGGTGCTGAAAGATCACCTTCTTAACAGATGATGGAATAGAAACAGTAGGTTGATCAGTGGGAGCAGGTGCATTGGCAGCTTCAGGGTGGACTGATTTCGTTGATGGTTGGACTGATTGGGACGGTTGAACTTTTGGTAATGGTTGAACTTCTGAAGAGACTCTTGTTTTCTTTCTTTTCTCCATTTCTTTGTCATGTATTTCCTGCAGCCTTTCAGTAGTCATGGACTGAGCAATCTTCTTTGGAATATCTGCTGCAACGGCAAAATTGATTAAGAATCTTCTATTCTCAGCCTTGGTATGCCCAGTTGGCATCTTCCTCTTCCTTTCACCTTGCTTGACCACAAACCCTCTTAGGTAATCTCCTAGGGTTTCATCATCTTGCATTGGGGCATGGGTTTGCTGGTCTAAGGCCTGATCTTGTTCTTCTACTAACTTTCTGGCAATCTCAGCATCAAAGGCAATCTGGGCTTCTCTGGTAGAAAACTTGTGCTTTGGAGACTCAATCAGAATACCCTTGCCCTTATCTTTTGTAGCAGAAGATGTAGCTTGGACTGAACTAGATGGAGCTTGACTGCCTTCTCTTATAACAACTCCAGTTGCTCTTGTAGAAGCAGCTTGAGTTTCTAGGCTAACAGCTTGAGAAGCTGTTGGGACTGCTAGCCTAGAGATGGAGCTGTTGATGCTGCTTGGACTGTTGGTGTTGGAGCTGCTTGGACTGGTTCAGGAACTTCCTGATTCTCCCCCTTTTTGGAAGCATTGGTTTGGTCAGAAGGACCTACAACCTTTGCCACATGGGTTTGAATCAATTGCTCTAGTTTGATGAGCTTACTCCCACAAAGAGTAAATCCTTTGTGTAGATAAGCCAGTTTCTGATTGTGAGCAGCTTCTGCCTGTTTGAGTTCATAGATTTGTGCCCCCTGTGCAGCAATGATGGACATTTGGTATTCCAACATTGTTACAACAGGTTTCAGCTTTGGATCCGTTAAGAGCATCAGTTGCAGGCTAGTCTCAAGATCAGAAAACACCAGGGGTGTTTGTGGTCTATCACTGACATTAACACCAGAAGTAGAAACCTCTGGGCCCCTCTTTTCTTGGTACTGGGGACTTCCAGCTCGTGTTTGCACACATGCTGTTGCCATGGGTGTGGTCTTAGAGATGTTGGCCCTGTCCTGTGCCTCTTGTGCAGAGACATCAGTAGTGCCAGCCACAAAACCCATATGAACAGTCTCAGAAGAGATGTTCACCTCCTGAGTGAGGTTGGGAGTGTCCTCAATTGGTTCCCTTTGGATATTCTGTGCAGAAGTATCCTCCTGCACAGGGATATATGGCTCTTGTCTAAGGGAGGAGGAGGAAGGAGCTCCTCGTCCCCTTTTCCTTTTATATAAGTATTGTAGTGGGCGTTTGGGCTGTACAAAAGGATCAGAGGGAATATGTGTATCATGAGGAGTGGGTTGGGGTCCTGGGGTTGAAGCAGTAATGTTAGGCTGTGTCTGCTCAGGCCCCTCTCCTCTGTTTCTTGTGATGATGTTCATCATTGCAGAGGGCAATGGAGCATCTATACTGACAAAATTGGCACTTGGCTTTATCAGCCTTTTGATTGAAGATAGTGAGTGCCTATGGGAAACATGTATCCTCTTATGTAAATTAGAAGTAGTGCAGGTGTGTGCAATTATTTTTGCCAAAAATCGAGGATACATCAAAAATTTCCCATTCTTCAGGGAATGATGCCTTAACATTCCTTGAAAGATCATATTTGAAAAATTGAACTGTTGGCCAGTAGAAAAGCACACTAAGGCAGTGGCAATATTTGAAGAAAATTCTGACCAACCAGTTCTTTTGGGGCTTAAACATTGCTGAATAATATGCACAAGGTATTTCCATTTAGGAGAAAAATGTGCTTTCAAGAAAGTAAAAGAATCAGCAGGACCCCTATATCCAATATTTTGAAGACCAAAGTGTAAAGCAGTAAGAGATAGGTCTTTTATACCTGTGGCATCTTGAAGATGCAGATGACTTCTGATGGACTCCTCAGTGATATTGATGGTAGTATCATCGATTGTGGAAGTCAGGGTAGGCACTCCATTGATGGTTTGAACATAGGCACGATTCCAGAATTGCTCAATATGAGATATGTATATAGTGGGGTTAATATTGAGGGCATAGTGGACATGGGAGTGCCTGAGGAAGTCCATCATATCATGGAACGGTTGAAGGTCAGTGTGATTCAGGGTGTATGGGAGGCAGTTGTGTTCTTTTACGAACTCCATTGATCAAGAAACGACGGTTTGGGGTTTAGGGTTTGAAAAGAGTGTGTGTATCGTTCAGAGAGAAAACAGAAGGCCGTGGAAGAAGAATATGTAACTGGTAGTTACAACTGAACGAAACTGGGACCTTTAAAGGTTTCGAAAAGGTTAGGTCCCGCGCACACATTTGGAAAATTACCTAAGTACCCTGCACACTTTGACAGATCAAGTGAAAATAACTAGCAGTCCGAGAAAATGAACTAGCAGCATGAGAAAAGATTCATGCTGTTAGTGTAAAATTGTGCAACTTTTCAATAGAACAGTGTCTCCCCCTTAAATTAGCATATAAAGATGATAATAATAGAAACCAATTAATCCATGTTTACCATACCAATGTTTGATATTAGGAAAGTGAACCTTCCTACATCAAAAGGTTTTGTAAATAGATCAGCTAGCTGATCATCTGTATGTATTTTGGTAACTTGGATTAACTTCTTTTCATTACAATCTCTGATGAAGTGAAATCTGATTTCTATATGCTTGGTTTTTGGGAATTTCACTGGGTTTTGCACAATGCTAATGGCACTTGAATTGTCAATATAAATAGGAGTGGATAAGAAATTCATACCATAGTCTCTTAGCTGATTTTGAATCCACATTACCTGGGAGCAGCAGCTTGCAGCTGCTACGTATTCTGCTTCAGTGGACGATGTGGAGACAGTTGTTTGTTTTTTGCATTGCCAAGAGACCAGTCTTGCTCCTAAGTATTGACATCCACCAGTTGTGGATTTTCTGTCAATGTTGCAACCACCATAGTCACTGTCAGAATAGGCAGTTAGTTCAAAAGGAGAGTCTTTGGGATACCATAGGCCTAAATGTGGTTGGCCTTTAAGGTATCTGAAGATTCTCTTAACAGCAACCAAGTGAGAATCCTTTGGTGAACATTGAAACCTGGCACACACACAGACAGCAAACATTATATCAGGTCTAGAAGATGTTAGATACATGAGAGATCCTATAAGGGATCTGTATAGATGAATGTCCACATCTATGCCATCTTTGTCTGTATGGAGCTGTTTATGAGGATCCATTGGAGTGCTTGCAACCTTTGTGTCTTGATAGCCAAACTTTTCCAGTATGTCTTTGACATACTTTGATTGACTTATGAATAGACCAGTAGGCTTCTGTTTGACCTGCAGCCCTAGAAAGAATGTGAGTTCCCCCATTGAACTCATTTGAAACTTTTTGTGCATTAGGGCCTCAAAATCTTTGCACAACCTATCATTAGTTGAGCCAAAGATGATGTCATCAACATAGATCTGGACAAGAAGAATCTCAGTTTGATGGATTTAGTGAAAAGTGTTTTGTCCAGAGTGCCTCTCTTGAATTCATTCTGTAGAAGATATGAGGACAGTGTGTCATACCATGCTCTGGGGGCTTGGTGAAGACCATAGAGAGCTTTGTCTAGCTTGTACACCTTGTCTGGATACTTGTAGTCTTCAAAACCAGGAGGTTGACACACATATACTTCTTCTTCAATTTTCCCATACAAGAAAGCAGACTTAACATCCATTTGATACACTTTAAAGCCTTTGAAACTTGCATATGCTAGAAATAGTCTGATGGCTTCAATTCTTGCTACTGGAGCAAAGACATCATCATAATCTATTCCTTCTTCTTGAGTGTACCCTTGTGCTACTAATCTTGCTTTGTTTTTGATGACTATCCCTCTCTCATCCTTCTTGTTTCTGAACACCCATCTTGTACCTATTGCTCTCTTACCTTTAGGAAGATCCACCAGAGTCCATACATTCTGAATTTTAAACTGTAAAAGCTCTTCTTGCATAGCTTCAATCCAGGATGAATCTTTTAGTGCTTCTGATGCCTTTTTAGGTTCTAGTTGAGACATGAAGCAGGCATGTTCAAAAGCAGCTAGGCTGAATTCTGGAACTGCTTGTTCAGCAGCAGCAGTCTCATTGTGAACCATCTTCCTTGTTTGAACAGGAGTGCTTGGATCACCCAGTATTTGATTGAGAGGGTGATACTTATGAACTCTTAGTGTGGGCTCTCTCTCTGTTTGGAAGGACGTTCCAAGGTTTGTGTCATCTCCATCAGAACCAGTGATTGGTTCAGTTTCTGGAACAGCTTGAGTTTCTAGGCTAACAGCTTGAGAAGCTGTTGGGACTGCTAGCCTAGAAACTGGAGCTGTTTCCTTTTGTGTTTGAGCTGTGCTGTCAGGACTTGGGAATGGCACTTCAGTGTCTGGATTTGCATCATGTTGAGTGCTCAGGATCCCTGGAGGATCACATGACAGAAGTGGTAGAGTGGTGAAATCATCCCAACTTGTTGAATCTGCAGCAGTCTGAAACTTTGTGCCAACAGCATGAGAAATTGTATTGGCAGCATGAGAATTTGTGTTAGCAGCTTCAACCCTGTATGCATCAGCTTCTGCAGTAAACTCAGCAAAGCTCAGAGAATTTGTTAGTGAATCTAAATCAAATAACCAATCAGGACCAGTGCCTTTGATGTTAGCAGTATTTTCATTAAATTCAACATTGGCACTTTCTTCAATTGTTTTAGACACACTGTTGTATACTCTATAGGCTTTGCTTTGAGTTGAGTATCCTACAAAAAATCCTTCTTCAGCCTTACTCTCAAACTTCCCTAAGTGAGTCTTAGTGTGAAGAATAGTACATGGGCATCCAAAAGGCTTGAAGAAAGCTATTAGGGGACTTCTGTTGTGGAATAGCTCATAGGGAGTTTTCCCTTGTGATTGAACTACTTGAACCCTATTTAGAACATAACAGGCTGTATTAACAGCTTCTGCCCAGAAAGTCATAGGCAGATTGGAATCAGCTAACATTGTTCTAGCAGCCTCAATTAATGTTCTATTCTTTCTTTCAGCTACACCATTTTGCTGTGGTGTTCTTGGTGCACTATATTGTCTAGCAATACCTTTGGACTCACAGAAACTGTTTAGAATTTGATTTTTAAATTCAGTTCCATTGTCTGATCTTATCACCTTAACTTTGGAATTGGATTGGTTTTCTATCTTAAGGATAAAAGACTTAACAAGCTCAGCAGTTTCATCTTTGGACCTAAGAAAGTAAACCCAAGTAAATCTGGTGAAATCATCAACAATGACTAAACAGTATGCCCTTTTATTCAAACTCAAAACAGATGTTGGACCAAATAGATCCATATGTAACAGCTGAAGAACAGATGAGATTGAATTTACTTCTTTGGCCTTATGAGAAGTTTTGTGTTGCTTACCCTTAAGACATGCTACACAATGATCATCACAAATGAACTCCTTTTGTGGTAAACCTCTTACCAGATTCTTTTTAACTAAATCATTCATGGACTTGAAGTTCATGTGACACATCCTTCTATGCCAAAGAGCAGACTCATTTGATGATGCTTTGGATATTAAACAGCTTAAAGTATTTGATTTAGTCAAAAGAGCTGTGTCTAGGCAGTAAACATTGTCCTTTCTTGGTGTTCTAAGTAAAACAAGATTTTCAGGAATTTTGAAATCCTTTGAAAGAACAATGCACTCAGAATCTGTGAACAGAACAATGTTTTGTTTGTCACAGATTTGAGAGACACTCAATAAATTGTACTTAAGCTGTTCAACATACAAAACATCATGGAATGTCATGTTGCCTGCATTTACAGTACCTTTACCTGTAACCTTACCTCCTTTTGAGTTGCCTCCAAATGCAACAAAACCTCCATCAAAGCCTTTGAAATTTGACAAGCATTCAGAATTGCCTGTCATGTGCCTAGAGCATCCACTGTCCAGATGCCATCTTGTCCTATGAGGAGACCTGTGGTTGCCCTGCACAAATAACAGCTTAGTTAGTAGTGGAGTAAACCCAAACCAAATTGGTTTTGGGTTGGCCTTGTACATTGACATAACTAAAAACTGTTTTTGACTTCTTGTATTTGGTGAGATCTACTGATGGAGTCTTTGGAGAGTATTTAGTGATAATATGAGGTATCCAATTATTTTGATCATCTTTTCTTCTGACAGTCTCAGATGATTCACTAGCAGCTCCAGTTTGGTGCCCAGCAGCTGGAGCTGTGTTTGTAGTGCTAACAGTTTCTGTTTTTGCACTAACAGCATCAGATTTTGACTTAGCAGTCTGATCTTTTGCATTAGCAGTTTGAGCAACAGATTTGTCCTTGACACACCATATTTGTTTAAAACTTGATTTAGGCTTTGCCAAAACTTGTTTTTGATGTGTGGACTGTTTTTTATTAACTTTTGAGAATCTGTGATCAACTGTTCTCTTTGGAGCTGCTGTGGAAGGTTTCACTTTTGAGTGCTTTGCCTGTTTAGGATTTGATTTTGTGTGATGCACAGTCTGTTTTGCAACAGCTGGTTTGTAAAAACAATCCTTGGCTAAGTGATTCTTCCTTCCACAGTGAAAGCATCTTTTGACAGTTTGAATTGGAACACCAGACTTTTCTGTCAATTTCTGGTTCTTGTTTCTCTGGTTTCCTCTTACCTGCTGTTGTTTAGGAAACTTTTGAACACCATGCTTTTGGCATGTGCAGATAGAAACAGTTTTACCTCTTTTAGTTCCTTTTGATGAAGATGCAGTGTTACAGTTAGAATGTACAGAAACTTGTGGAGTAGCATTGCATACACTCATCTTCTCTTTTCCTTTCTTACTGGGAACTTGGACTTCTATGGGTGCACTCTTTGTGTCACAGTCTCTATTTTGACTCTTATCTTCTTTTAATTCAGGACTGTTATCAAGGATAGGATCTACAATAGTCATAGACTCATCTAGTGGTTCATTGACAAGTCTATCAGCAACTTCACTCATTGGATGAATGTACTTGTTATTATATGGAGGTGGAGTAGCTCTGTATCCTATTCCTTCTTTGGGATTGACCTGAGATTTGACTCTATCTTTGAATTGAACTTCCATTAGGTGTTCTAGCTTTTGATTTGCTAACTTGAAGTTACCTAGATCTATGTTAACAGATTCCAGTTTCTCATTAGCCTCTAACACCTTCTGTTCAGTTTCTTCTACCTTTTTATTCAGAGATTCTATTTTCTTATTGAGTTCCTTTTTCTCCCATTCATGATAGTTTCTATCATACCCCATTTGAATCTCATTATCCTTATAATCATTGATCTGTTTTTCCAGATCTTCTATGGCTTGCATATATTCATATCTCCTTTCTTCCATCTTAGCTAGAGTTTTGCACATGCTCTCATTATGATCTCTGTACTTTTTAACCATATTTTTGCATGATTGAGAGCAGAGTTTAGAGTTTACCTCAGATGGTAGTTCAGTTGAGGAGACATTTGAGGTTTCTGCCATAAGTGCTTGATTTTGGAATTCTTCCTCTGTCTGATCACTCCAGTCAAACACATTGTCTTCTTGAGAGACAAGTGCTGTTGATGAGGAAGCTTGAATGGGCTGTGAAGTCCTTGATGGTTGTTGACCTTGAGATCTACATTCTCTGGCAAAGTGACCAAGCTTATGGCATTTATAGCATTCCACTTTTGATTTATCAAAAGATGGTTTGCCTTCTGTTTTGGCTTGAAAGTTGGTCCTACAAGTTCTTTTCAGAAATCTTTTGGCTCTCATGGTCAGCATTGCATGTTGCCACTTTAAATCCATCTCTTCAAGATCATCTGGATGAATTTGTTCCAAGTCTTCAACATTTAGAGCAAATAATCCATCATTGGCAACAAAAGCTTCATAATGAGTTTCAGCAGAATTGCCATCACCACCTGAAAAAGAATCACAGTTATTAGATTTTTCAGAGGACAGAAGAGCAGTGTTGTGATTATAAGAAAAGGATTTCTTTTTAGCATCAATTTCAGTCTCAAACACTCTTAGACTGTTGTACAGATCATCCAATTCTATCTCATCAAGTGTGTCTTTTGTTCTCCACTGTGCAGCATAGACTGTCCATTCTTCTCCAAGAGATCTGAGAAACTTTCTGTTGACTTCATCTTGATCCAGATTGACCTTTGCACTTTCCAGTTCACTTATCAGTTTGTTGAACCTGTCAAAGATTTGAGTGAGGTTTTCATTCTTGCCACCAGAAAAGTTTTCATACTGCTGTTTCAAGAGGTCCTTTTGATTTCTCTTGGTACTTGCATTACCAGCAAACCTCTTCTCTAAGGCATTCCAAAGAGAGTGAGCAGTATAAAACTTTTTGAACTGATGTTGATAAGCATTAGGAATGGCTATTTGTAATAATGTGAGTGCTTTCACTTCATTCATTCTAGCCTTCCTTTCAAGTTCAGTTTTTGGAGGAGTTTTGACTGGTTTTCCCTCAGCATCAAGTTCTGGATCAACTGCAGGAGGGAATTCAACAGCTTCCCATATGGCATAATCAATGAATTGAATATGCTGTTGAATCCTGAGTTTCCACATCTCAAACTCAGTGGGCTTGAGCATAGGCACTTTGAGTCCTTGCCCAGATCCACTGCTGCTATTTTCAAATTCCATTGAAAAAGATTAAAAATTTGAAAGAAAGTTTTCGACTTTGAAAAATAAAGAACAACCTGGTTTGAAAAACCTGATTTGAATAACCTGGTTTGACAAACCTGTCTCTGATACCACTTGTCAGGATCTAAAAATTATGAAAATTATGAATAATCAAGATTAACTGATTTGAATTTATCAGAGTATAAATCAATAATCTTGCTTTGAATCAAAGTTTAATTAAGAAGTTTGCGGAATAACACTTAATTATTTTAACAAAAACTTTCAGAATCAATTAAGCTTAAAACATAAGAAGTAATCAAGACTGTTTATATTGCTGAATTCAATGATTACAATCACCTCTAATCTGTTTTGATTAGACGAAGAACACAGACTGTTCTTAGGGTTTTACAACCTTAGAGGCTTAAGAAAACTTAACAATAAAGCAATTACAGACTCAAAAAAAATGCAGAATACTTCTTTCTCTATGTGTAACTTCTATACAATATTCTGTCTATTTATATTGCTTTATGGACGTGTTTCCTTGAAGGACTATGACTTCTCTGATAGTAGATATGCTGGAATCTTCGTGTAGATATCTTCCCTGAAAATCAGCACATTCTGTTTATGAAACTGTTGAGCAGCTTGAATGACTTGACAGCATGAACTGAGCAGCTTGAGTTGTTTTGCTCTGGCAGCTTGAACTTTTACACTGGCAGCTCGAGTTTCTTCAACTAACAGCATGAACTTTGTATTTACATGAAAAATCTACTAACAGTCTGAGAAGTCTAAACTAACAGCTTGAGTATACTTAAACTATTTCCCAACACACCCTCACTTATTTCTTTTGAGATCAGGCCAAGATCATGCACTCTCTCCATTAGCTTCTTAATATATGCCCTGATAGTCTTAGCTGTTTCTGACTTAGACTGACTCAGGGCAACTGCCAGCTCAACCCATTCCTTGTACCCCATCTGTGCAACATCATTGTAGCCATAAGTTTCCAGCTCTGGGCCTGTTGCATCCATTCTGGTTATCTGCAATTTCCACTGTTTGCCTTTTCTTGCTATGGGGACAGCTTTGACAATTTCTTCTTTGGCAAGTCTTCTATCAGCAACATCCTGAAACTTTTTCCTTGCCAAATTGTCAAAATGGAACTGGGCCCTTGCAGAGGATGCTTGTTTTGGTTTGGTCACTGAGACCAGAGCACCCTTAACTTGTTCACTTTCCTTTTCACCTGCTGATTCCTTAGCAGCTTCCATCAGTTTCTTTTGCACATCCAAATAAGGCATTTTGATTTTGCTTGCCTCTTGAAGTGTAAAAGTTTTGGCAGCTTTGGCAGAGGCTTCTTCTTTTCTTAGAGCTTCCAGGGCTTGAAGTTGTTCATCTCTGAACTCAAAGTCTTTATCCATGGGAAGACCCATTTCCTTTGCCCTGGCTTTGTGAAATTTTAAGTCTGCTGCCTTCTGCTGTTCAGAATCAATTGCTGCCTTTTCTTTTCCTTTAGCTGCTGTAGTGATAACAGCTTCAGGAGCCTCTTCCTCTTCTTCTTCTTCCTCTAAAATGAGATGCCTCCTTCTGCTGCTTGGCCTGCCCTCAGAAATGAATTCCTCCCCCTTAGACTGAGCAGGGTTTGAAGATTCAGCCTGAGTAGGCTGAGCAGCTTGAGAGGCACCTTCCATTGTACCTGTTGCAGATGCTCCTGGTGGTTGACCAGTAGGTAATGATTTCTCCTTGGAAGAAGAAGGTTTCTCCCCCTTAGACTTGGTCTTCGAGGCAGATGACTTCTCCCCCTTTGAAGGAGATGGACCAGCACCTTCAACACCTGGTCTGCCTGAAGACACGAAGTCAGCAGGCTTGCCAGCAGTTTTGGCAGCAGGCTTGGGACCAAACACGCTATGCACTAAGAAAGCTAGGTTGTCCTTCACCTCTGCAAGTTGGGAAAGACATTGTTGAAGAGAGGATGATTGGGTATCAGCAAGGGAGGTCAGCTTAAGAATGTTTTCCCTATCAGAAGCTGTGAACAGCAAAGTTTGGAGCTGTGCAAGATGTAACTCTAGGAGTCCTGCACATCAGCAAGATTTAATGACACAAAATTTGATAGAGAGCCTATTAAGGTGTTTAAGCTGGCCAAAGTGGTAGGAAGGGTAGAATTGCAAGTGGTGAGGAGAGATGACAGCTGGTTGGAGATGGTTGTCATAGAGGACACAGAGTCCTGTTGGAGTGAAAGAATGGAGGTGAGGGAGGTGGAGACATTTTGCAGCTGTGCAGTGAGTGCAAGCAGCTGTGAGGAGTTGTCAGTTTGTGGAGTGGTTGGGAAGGAATCCTTGAATAGATCAAAGATTCCCTTAAGTTGTTCAGACACAGAGTTTGAAATTAGAGAGGGTAGAGAAGACATGGAGGTTTCTAAAGAACCAACTTTGTTGGTCAATAAAGAGAGCTGATCTTTCAAAGGTAGGTCTTTAGGAGATGGAGGTGTATGGGTGGATTGTTTTGAGTGGGTGGATGGAGATAAAGATGATGAGGCTGGTGTATGGGGATGTGATGTAGAGGGAGAGGGTATTTTGGAAAGAAGCTCCATAGCCTGAGCAAAAGTAATGTGGCCCAACTTGGAGGGGTCGATGGGTCCTTCAGCAGTGGCTGTAGCTGCATCATCAGGAGAGTGGGTAGTGGATGGCAGCCTTTCAGACACTACTTGTTCTGCAGTACCTTCATTAAGGCCAGTGGTGGTTCCTTCTGCAGTACCTTGGTTTAAAAAGTACCTCATCATGGGGAGATGGAATTTGCATTTCAACATCAGTAGTGGTGAAACCTGCTGATGGAGTTTGCATAAAGGGATTAGCCACACCAAAGGGATGTTCTGTTCCCTGAGAGGTTCATCAGCTAGAGTTGTAGGTCCTTCAGCAGCTGTTTGGTGTAGAACAACTGCATCATGAGGAGCAGAAGTTGTAGGTCTAAGCCAGCAGGGTGGACACCTCGTGCAGACTCAGGGTGTAGAGAAGTATGGGATGGGGACAGTGTAGACTCAGTATGGAGTGGAAAGAACTCATGTCTTTCAATATTCTCAGCCTGTTGGGAGGCTGGAATATTTGATGTGGCTGTCTCCATTTGTACAACTGGCTCCTGTTGGGAGGAACCAGAGGGTCTAGGCTGACTTGGGGTTGACACAGGGTGGAGTGAAGCAGGCTCCAAGTGTGCTGATCCTTCTCCCAAAACAGGAGAGGCAGCAGAGTTGCTTCTTTTTCAACTGAACCCTGTTGAGAGGGAACATAGGGGCTAGTTTGGTTGTTGGTTTCTTTTTGCGTTGGTATAGAATGTGAGATGAAGTGGGGGAGTTTGGAGAGAAGATGAGAGGTTCAGACTTGACAGGTTGAGGAACTATTGTAGTTCCATCCACAAGCTGCCGAACTACAGGAACTTCATCACGGCTCAGTTGGTCAAAGGAACCAACTTTGTTGCTGAAGCACATTACCACAGAGGCAAACAAGAAGCTGTAAGTAGGAGACAAATCCTTTCTGAACAGCGTTGCTCCAACATTTGGTTCTGCTACACGACAAAAGTGCGGCAGATTCTTCATCTATTCATCTTCAGGTTGTGGTTGATCATATTTTTCAACCACAGGGAGTCGAAGAACTTCCCTGAGCAGACGAGTTTTGATCTCAATGGTCTGAGTCCCATTGAGTCTGGTGCCCTTGATGACTTTGGTATATGGGTTGTAAGCACAAGTGTACCAGAACTCATACACCATCTCTTGGTACAGGACACCAGGAGTAGCAGTCATGGCGTAGTTCAATGGATGAACCTTCAAAAACTCCACCATTTGGTCATAGCCTTTCCCCACATAGTTTTTGGGGATTGTGAGGTTGGCAATGTAGTCAGTGGGTTTCAGGGTAAGCATTGTGGTGACTGATGAGTGTTTCTGTACATCATCACCAATGAATACTGGTAGAAAGGGGTTGTTTCTTTGAGCCATTTGGGAAGTAGTGAGAGTAGGAGGTATTTACAGGATTTGAATGTGAGTGGGTATGAGAGAGAAACATTTGGGTGGTTGATTTGAAAAGGTCGTTAACGGAAAACGGAACGGTTGTCCATGTCAGACCGTTTGTCAGACCACTTGAGCCCTTTTTAATCACTAACACACGAAACCCACATTATCCGCAGTAATTAAGTTAAATAAAAAAGAAATTAAGCAACTTAATTGTGAAGAAAGGTAATTAAACTGATAGTCCAAGCTGATGGTCAAACCTGTGATGAGCAGGGTCATCACAAGCTGTTCACACTGTTCAGCTTTGTAAGAACAGGTTTTGTTCAGTAGCTGATCAGGTTAGAAGACAATGCCTTGTATGACAGATTGAGGGAGTGAGCAGGGTGGTGATTTGATCATCAGATCAGGCTTGACAGATAAGCTGTTATGTGTCAAACCTGTTATATGCTCAAGTTGTTCAAGTTTTGCAGAAAACAGCTAAGTATAGAACACGCATAGCCTGTTTAGTCTAAGCTGTTCTGAAAGAACTTGAGCAGTGTGAGACATATCAATTCTTAGACAATAAGGATACTTAGTCACTTTTGTTTAACATTCCCAGCATGCTGACAAGGTAATTAAACTTGTTTTCATCAAGAGGTTTGGTGAAAATGTCTGCAAGCTGTTCATCAGTGGAAATAAAACTTACCTCCACATTACCTTTCTGAATGTGATCTCTGATAAAGTGATGTCTGACTTCGATATGCTTTGTTCTGGAGTGAAACACTGGATTGTTGGAAATAGTTATGGCACTTGTATTGTCACACAGGATAGGAGTTTTCCTAAGTACAAGTCCATAGTCTTCAAGCTGATGCTGCATCCACAGAATCTGCCCACAGCAGCTTCCAGCAGCAATGTACTCAGCTTCAGCAGTAAAAGTAGAAACTGATTTCTGCTTCTTGCTACACCAACTTATCAACATACCACCAAGGAGTTGACATCCACCTGTTGTGCTTTTCCTGTCTAGCCTGCAACCTGCAAAATCAGAATCTGAATAGCCTGTTAGTTAAAGGCTTGAGTCTTTGGGATACCAAAGACCCAAACCTGGTGTACCCTTAAGGTATCTGAAGATTCTTTTCACAGCAACTAGATGTGATTCCTTAGGATCAGCTTGGAACCTAGCACATAAACAGGTAGCAAACATAATATCAGGTCTACTAGCAGTAAGTACAGCAAGCTCCCAATCATGCCTCTGTAAGCTGTTACTGAAACAGCTTTGCCACTGGCATCTGCCTCCAATTTTACATTGGTTGCCATTGGGGTTTTAATAGGAGAATTTTGATCAAATTTAAAATTTTTCAATAGATCTAAAGTATACTTTCTTTGATTTATAAAAATTCCAGTTGAGGTTTGTTTAACCTGTAATCCTAGAAAGAAAGTAAGTTCTCCCATCATACTCATTTCATACTTGGATTTCATGAGTAATGAAAAATTCTTGCATAATTGTTCATTAGTAGAACAAAATATTATGTCATCCACATAGATTTGAACAAGCATAATATCAGACTTCACTTTCTTTATGAACAATGTGGTATCCACTTTTCCTCTGGAATACCCATTGCTCATAAGGAAATCAGTAAGAGTGTCATACCAGGCTCTAGGGGCTTGTTTTAGACCATAGAGAGCTTTGTCCAACTTATAGACAAAACCTGGATGATATTCATTTTCAAAACCTGGAGGCTGCTTGACATAGACTTCCTCTTGCAGCTTTCCATTTAAAAATGCACTCTTCACATCCATTTGAAATACCTTCATGCTCTTATGGGCAGCGTAGGCTAGAAACAAACGAATTGCCTCTAGCCTAGCCACAGGAGCAAATGTTTCATCGTAGTCAATGCCTTCCTCCTGTCTATAGCCTTGAGCAACAAGTCTTGCCTTATTTCTAATGACATAACCTTGCTCATCCATCTTGTTCCTGTAAACCCATTTGGTGCCAATTATAGTTTTACCTTTAGGAGCATGGACCAGCTTCCATACCTTGTTTCTTTCAAACTGATTGAGTTCTTCTTGCATGGCAGTGATCTAATTAGCATCTCTAAGTGCTTCATCCACTTTCTTTGGCTCCATGAGAGACACAAAACTAGAGAACATACTAAAGTTCCCTAAGCTGTCCCATCTTGTTTGTACCCCTTTGTTGATTTCACCAATTATTTGATCATTGGGGTGACATCTGATCCACTTAGGATCATTCTTCAATGAGGATTCTCCTGAGTTGTTAGCATCTTCAGCAGGTCCTGTTGAACAGCTCTCAAGATTTTCAGACACACTGTTGTCTTGAGCCTGTTCACTTGTTGAACATGACTGACTACTGTTGAACATATCAGCAGAGGATCTAGGAAAATCAGCATTGATTGGTTCAGGACATGTAGTTGTAATTAAGTCAGTACACTTATTCACACAGGGTGTATCAACATAATCATCATGTCCATCATGGTTTGCAGGTTCCACTTTGGATATAGTGGAAGCTTTTGGGTCCTCTTCACTGTTGGAATGCATGAGATCATCAAAGTTGAAGTCTCCTGAAACTAATTCAGGAACAGCTTTGGTGGAGGCATTCCTGGACTCTTCAAAAGTGACATTGATAGATTCACCTATCACTTTTCTTTTGTTGTTGTATACTCTGTAGGCTTTGGAGATAGCAGAGTATCCAACAAATACACCTTCATCAGCTTTTGGTTCAAACTTTGCCAGTTGGTCCCTTTGATTCAGAATGAAGCAGGGACATCCAAACACATGGAAGTAGCTAATATTTGGCCTCCTCCCTTTGAGCAGCTCATAGGGAGTTTTGTTGAACCTTTTCACCACTAAGGATCTGTTTTGGGTGAAGCAAGCAGTGTTGACAGCTTCAGCCCAGAATGATGAAGGTAAACCAGATGCACACAACATGGTTCTAGCAGCTTCAATAAGAGTTCTATTTCTTCTTTCAGCAACTCCATTTTGTTGTGGAGTTCTTACTGCTGAAAAGTTTTGAGAGATCCCTTTTTCTTCACAGAAGTCTTCAAGAGTACTGTTTTTGAACTCAGTACCATGATCACTTCTAAGCTGCTTCACTTGAGCAGAGTTCATCATTTCCATCTTTTTGAGAAATCCAATGATTTCTCTAGCAGCCTCTCCTTTGCTCTTCAAGAAGATTACCCATGTAAACCTGGAGAACTCATCAACCATTACTAGAGTGTATCTTCTTCCTCCAAGACTTGGAACATTAACAGGTCCAAACAAGTCCATGTGGATTAAGAAGAGAGGAGTATCAATAGAAAAATTATGCTTGGATTTAAAAGTTGATTTCCTCTGCTTGCCTTTTTCACAAGCTGTGCAGAGTTTATCCTTAACAAAAGTCATGCAAGGCAAACTTGTTACTAACTCTTTCTTACAGAGTTTGTTGATGTTCTTGAAGTTCAGGTGTGATAGCCTTTTGTCCATGACCAGTTTAGGTCTGCATTTGTTCTTATGAGAAAACAGGTTTCAGTTGTGGGATCAGCAGATTGCATATCTACAACATATAAACCTTTCTTCCATTGAGCACACAGCACAACTTTGCCTTGGGGATCCAATATGTAACCCAGGTGCTCATCAAAGTTATCCTTGTAGCCAACATCACACAGTTGACTTATGCTTACAAGGTTGTGTTTTAGCCCAACCACATAGGCTACTCTTTTGAACACTGCAGTACCAGCTTTAAGAGTTCCATATCCCTCAATGGATCCCTGTACATTGTCACCAAAAGTGACTTTTGGCCCTTTTTCAGGCCTGAGATCATTCAGCAGGTTCTTGCAACCAGTCATGTGCCCTGAGCAGCCACTGTCTAAGTACCAAACCTGGGATGGTTGTTTGTCCTGCAGAATATCATAGGAAAATATTAGTAACTTTTAGGGAACTCATCACAGAGATGAGTTCTCCTACTTCATCAACATGTGTTGATGGGCTAGTGATATCCACATTAATATTTCCTATTTGAATGCTATCAAATTGTATACCACTCTCATTGACTAAGTTACTTCCAACACTGCTTGTTTTAGAAATGATGGAATTAGCAGAGTCAACAGGCCTCATGTCCGCAGTTTCAGGACAGTCTTTGGCCATGTGTGTCTTCTTTCCACATTTATAGCATTTTCTCTTTTTGGCCTTTTTGGAATAAGAGCTTTCAGAAACACATTCTGAATTATTTCTGTTGATTTTATCAGAAGGTTTAGCAAACTTATTACTATTTTTTGGTGAATCAACAGCTTGGGTGGATGGCACAATAGCAACAACTTTGCCTGTTTCTTCTTTCCTCTTTTTGGGAGGACAGATGTCAAAAACAGGAAGCTTGATTGGCTTTTGTCCTTCCACATGTTTGGGAAACTTATTCCCAGATTTCTCAGGCTGAGCAATGGCTTTGCCTTTGTCCTTACTGAGATGTGATTGAAGCTGCCTATCAGCATAATCACTGTTTCTGGTTTTGAAAGACTTATTTTCATTTATAACCAGTTTTCCTCTATGATTTGAAAACTTATTTGAAACCACAAAAGATTTACTTTCAACATGAGACTTACGCTTGTTGAAAGCAGGCTGCTTACCTTTTGAAAACTTATTTTCAAAATGTTTAGCATCAAAAGGATTAACATGTCTCTTGCCATCAGCTTTGGACCCAGAGCCTGTTTTGTCAATAGGTTTAGTGTCCACAGTTGCAGTTTGAGTATGTTTTCCTTTCTTTTGCTTGTGAGACTCAGCATAGCACTTAGCAGGCTGAGTTGATGGAGAACACATTCCATCATCAGCTTTTGGGACTTTTTCACACAAGCTGTCAGTGTTTTGAGGCCTGACAAACCTGTTTGTTGAGATCAGCTTTCCATTAACTTTCTGAATGAAAGTACTGGGAAGCTCACCAAGAGTGGATAAGTCATCTTTCAGATTATTAATCTCAACAATGGAAGCTGCTGTGTCAAGATCTCCTCCAAGATAGGCTTGGATTTGTGCAGGGATCTGCTGACTTATACAATGGCTGACTTTTTGGGCAGATTGGCACCAAGAGTCAACTATCTTTTGAAGCTCTGCATGTTTTACATCTGTTTCTCTCTTTCCTTCCAGTAAAATGGAGTTGATGTGTTTTAGTTCATCAAGTTCAGTTTCCAACTTATGGAAACTGTCCAGTTTACCAGATTTAATTTCAAGATCAGTTTTAAGCTTAGAGATCTCAGATAGTAAAACATTATGCTTCTCAACAGCAGCTTTTAAATCAACTAACATATATTCAAACATTTTCACTTTTTCATCTGAATTGTAAGCCATAAAATTTTGTACCTTGTACATCATTGTAGGGTGCCACTTCTCCAAGCTGCTGAAGGCTTCAGCTTCAGCCAAGTCCTGTTTGAAGTTGCTGGTTGATGGGACATCGATATTGGCCATCAGACAATTGTTATCTTCTTCATCTGATGATATCTTAGACTCCTTCCAGTCACATGTCTCTGCCATTAGTCCATTTTGCTTGTTGGAAGCCACTGATTTTTCCAACTTTTTCAGCTTAGCCATGGCCATAAGGTACTTAACCCTATAACCATCATCCTTGTTGGTCTTGTATGGTTTGGAAGACTGCCCAATAGCTTTTGACACACAGTCAGCAACTATATGGCAAGTTTTGCCACATTTGAAGCGCTCAACTTTAGATTTATCAAATGCTTTCTTCTTGCCAGCATTTGAGTTTCCCTGCAGCATATTTCTTCCAAACCTGTTCTTGTTGAACCTTTTGACAAGCATGGCTATCATCTGCTCATCATCAACCTCTTCAAGATCTGCACTATCTTCCTTATCAGATATTTCCTCTCTTTCATCATCAGCCTGCTGATCAGGTTGTGTGAACACATCACATACCTGCCCAACAGGTTGTCTCACGCTGGCCACTAAGGCAGCACCTCTCTTGGACATTTCCAAGGCATTTCTCTTTTGCTGCCTTGACTGTTCATCATTTAGTAAGGATCCATATAAGTTTACAAGATCCATACCTTTGATGTTACCTGAATTTCTCAAGATGGTAGAAAAGTAGTTCCATTCTTCAGGTAAGATGTCCAAGAACTTATTCACCAGGGTCAAGCTGTCCTTGGTGATCCCAACAGTTTTGAGATCATTAACAAGAGCAGTAAACCTGGTGTAGGTTTCTGTGAGAGTCTCCTTTGGTTTTGCAAAGAAGAGTTCATACTGTCTAACAAGATTGTTAATCCTGTTATCCAGTGTGATTGTGGGTCCATCATAGACGGTACACAAAGTATCCCACATCTCCTATGCAGTCTTCATCTTCTCAACATGTTTGAACACATCATCAGTCAGAGAGATAATCAGGTTATTTCTGGCCTTTGCATCCAGAGCAACCATTCTTTTGTCTTCATTAGACCATTGAGCTTTGGCCTTCTCAAAGGTTCTGATTTCAGGAGCTGCTCCTTCAACAGCAGGAGTTATGGTAGTAACAGAGGTTGGTACATAGGGACCTTCCATTACTATCTCTGGTAGTTGTACATCCAGATTCTCTAAATAGAGCCTCATTCTGCACTTCCAGCCAGAGAAGTTCTGATGATTGAACTTTGGGGGTTTGGCCATTGACCCATTGTCATAGTAAGAGGATGTTGGGAAATAGTTTAAGTATGCTCAAGCTGTTAGTTAGACTTCTCAGACTGTTAGTAGATTTTTCATGTAAATACAAAGTTCATGCTGCTAGTTGAAGAAACTCGAGCTGCCAGTGTAAAAGTTCAAGCTGCCAGAGCAAAACAACTCAAGCTGCTCAGTTCATGCTGTCAAGACATTCAAGCTGCTCAACAGTTTCATAAACAGAAAGTGCTGATTTTCAGGAAAGATATCTACACGAAGATTCCAGCATATCTACTATCAGAGAAGTCATAGTCCTTCAAGGAAACAAGTCCAAAAAGCAATATAAATACAGAGAATAGGTCATAGAAGTTCATAGAAGTTTTCTGCATATTTTGAGTCTGTAATTGCTTTGTTGATTAAGTTTTCATAAGCCTCTAAGGTTGTAAAACCCTAAGAACAGTCTGTGTTCTTCGTCTAATCAAAACAGATTAGAGGTGATTGTAATCATTGAATTCAGCAATACAAACAGTCTTGATTACTTCTTATGTTTTATGCTTCATTGGTTCTGAAAGTTTTTGTTAAAATAATTAAGTGTTATTCCGCAAACTTCTTAATTAAACTTTGATTCAAAGCAAGATTATTGATTTATACTCTGATAAATTTCAAATCAGTTAATCTTGGTTATTCAGTTTTAGATCCTGACAAGTGGTATCAGAGCCACAGGTCGTTCTTTGTTTTTCAAAGTCGAAAACTTTCTTCAAAATTTTTAATCTTTTACAATGGAATTTGAAAATAGCAGCAGTGGATCTGGGCAAGGACTCAAAGTGCCTATGCTCAAGCCCACTGAGTTTGAGATGTGGAAACTCAGGATTCAACAGCATATTCAATTCATTGATTATGCCATATGGGAAGCTGTTGAATTCCCTCCTGTAGTTGATCCAGAACTTGATGATGAGGGAAAACCAGTCAAAACTCCTCCAAAAACTGAACTTGAAAGGAAGGCTAGAATGAATGAAGTGAAAGCACTCACACTATTACAAATAGCCATTCCTAATGCTTATCAACATCAGTTCAAAAAATTTTATACTGCTCACTCTCTTTGGAATGCCTTAGAGAAGAGGTTTGCTGGTAATGCCAGTACCAAGAGAAATCAAAAAGACCTCTTGAAACAGCAGTATGAAAACTTTTCTGGTGGCAAGAATGAAAACCTCACTCAAATCTTTGACAGGTTCAACAAACTAATAAGTGAACTGGAAAGTGCAAAGGTCAATCTGGATCAAGATGAAGTCAACAGAAAGTTTCTCAGATCTCTTGGAGAAGAATGGACAGTCTATGCTGCACAGTGGAGAACAAAAGACACTCTTGATGAGATAGAATTGGATGATCTGTATAACAGTTTAAGAGTGTTTGAGACTGAGATTGATGCTAAAAAGAAATCCTTTTCTTATAATCACAACACTGCTCTTCGGTCCTCTAAAAAATCTAATAACTGTGATGCTTTTTCAGGTGGTGATGGCAATTCTGCTGAAACTCACTATGAAGCTTTTGTTGCCAATGATGGATTATTTGCTCTAAATGTTGAAGACTTGGAACAAGTTCATCCAGATGATCTTGAAGAGATGGATTTAAAGTGGCAACATGCAATGCTGACCATGAGAGCCAAAAGATTTCTGAAAAGAACTGGTAGGACCAACTTTCAAGCCAAAACAGAAGGCAAACCATCTTTTGATAAATCAAAAGTGGAATGCTATAAATGCCATAAGCTTGGTCACTTTGCCAGAGAATGTAGATCTCAAGGTCAACAGCCATCAAGGACTTCACAGCCCATCCAAGCTTCCTCATCAACAGCACTTGTCTCTCAAGAAGACAATGTGTTTGACTGGAGTGATCAGACAGAGGAAGAATTCCAAAATCAAGCACTTATGGCAGAAACATCAAATGTCTCCTCCACTGAACTACCATCTGAGGTAAATTCTAAACTCTGCTCTCAATCATGCAAAAATATGGTTAAAAAGTACAGAGATCATAATGAGAGCATGTGCAAAACTCTAGCTAAGATGGAAGAAAGGAGATATGAATATATGCAAGCCATAGAAGATCTGGAAAAACAGATCAATGATTATAAGGATAATGAGATTCAAATGGGGTATGATAGAAACTATCATGAATGGGAGAAAAAGGAACTCAATAAGAAAATAGAATCTCTGAATAAAAAGGTAGAAGAAACTGAACAGAAGGTGTTAGAGGCTAGTGAGAAACTGGAATCTGTTAACATAGATCTAGGTAACTTCAAGTTAGCAAATCAAAAGCTAGAACACCTAATGGAAGTTCAATTCAAAGATAGAGTCAAATCTCAGGTCAATCCCAAATAAGGAATAGGATACAGAGCTACTCCACCTCCATATAATAACAAGTACATTCATCCAATGAGTGAAGTTGCTGATAGACTTGTCAATGAACCACTAGATGAGTCTATGACAATTGTAGATCCTATCCTTGATAACAGTCCTGAATTAAAAGAAGATAAGAGTCAAAATAGAGACTGTGACACAAAGAGTGCACCCATAGAAGTCCAAGTTCCCAGTAAGAAAGGAAAAGAGAAGATGAGTGTATGCAATGCTACTCCACAAGTTTCTGTACATTCTAACTGTAACACTGCATCTTCATCAAAAGGAACTAAAAGAGGTAAAACTGTTTCTATCTGCACATGCCAAAAGCATGGTGTTCAAAAGTTTCCTAAACAACAGCAGGTAAGAGGAAACCAGAGAAACAAGAACCAGAAATTGACAGAAAAGTCTGGTGTTCCAATTCAAACTGTCAAAAGATGCTTTCACTGTGGAAGGAAGAATCACTTAGCCAAGGATTGTTTTTACAAACCAGCTGTTGCAAAACAGACTGTGCATCACACAAAATCAAATCCTAAACAGGCAAAGCACTCAAAAGTGAAACCTTCCACAGCAGCTCCAAAGAGAACAGTTGATCACAGATTCTCAAAAGTTAATAAAAAACCGTCCACACATCAAAAACAAGTTTTGGCAAAGCCTAAATCAAGTTTTAAACAAATATGGTGTGTCAAGGACAAATCTGTTGCTCAAATTGCTAATGCAAAAGATCAGACTGCTAAGTCAAAATCTGATGCTGTTAGTGCAAAAACAGAAACTGTTAGCACTACAAACACAGCTCCAGCTGCTGGGCATCAAACTGGAGCTGCTAGTGAATCATCTGAGACTCTCAGAAGAAAAGATGATCAAAATAATTGGATACCTCATATTATCACTAAATACTCTCCAAAGACTCCATCAGTAGATCTCACCAAATACAAGAAGTCAAAAACAGTTTTTAGTTATGTCAATGTACAAGGCCAACCCAAAACCAATTTGGTTTGGGTTTACTCCACTACTAACTAAGTTGTTATTTGTGCAGGGCAACCACAGGTCTCCTCATAGAACAAGATGACATCTGGACAGTGGATGCTCTAGGCACATGACAGGCAATTCTGAATGCTTGTCAAATTTCAAAGGTTTTGATGGAGGTTTTGTTGCATTTGGAGGCAACTCAAAAGGAGTGACTATGGTGGTTGCAACATTGACAGGAAATCCACAACTGGTGGATGTCAATACTTAGGAGCAAGACTGGTCTCTTGGCAATGCGAAAAGCAAACAACTGTCTCCACATCATCCACTGAAGCAGAATACGTAGCAGCTGCAAGCTGCTGCTCCCAGGTAATGTGGATTCAAAATCAGCTAAGAGACTATGGTATGAACTTCTTATACACTCCTATTTAGATTGACAATTCAAGTGCAATTAGCATTGTGCAAAACCCAGTGAAATTCCCAAAAACCAAGCATATAGAAATCAGATTTCACTTCATCAGAGATTGTAATGAAAAGAAGTTAATCCAAGTTACCAAAATACATACAGATGATCAGCTAGCTGATCTATTTACAAAACCTTTTGATGTGGGAAGGTTCACTTTCCTAATATCAAATATTGGTATGGTAAACATGGATTAATTGGTTTTCATTATTATCGACTCAGTATGCTAATTTAAGGGGGAGACACTGTTCCATTGAAAAGTTGCACAATTATACACTAACAGCATGAGTATTTTCTCATGCTGCTAGTTCATTTTCTCGGACTGCTAGTTATTTTCACTTGATCTGTCAAAGTGTGCAGGGTATTTGGGTAATTTTTCAAATGTGTGCGCGGGACCCAACCTTTTCGAAACCTTTAAAGGTCCCAGTTTCGTTCAGTTGTAACTACCAGTTACATATTTTTCTTCCACGGCCTTCTGCTTTCTCACTGAACGAATCACACATTCTTCTGTCAAACCCTAAAACCATCGTTTGATCATCCATGGAGTTTGTCAAAGAACACAACTGCCTTCCATACTCTCTCAAACACTCTGAACTTCAGCCGTTCCATGATATGATGGATTTCCTCAGGCACTCCCATATCAACCATGCCCTCAATATCAATCCCACCATATACATATCACATATTGAATAGTTCTGGAACCGTGCCACTTTTCAAACCATCAATGGAATTCCCACTATACTATCCAAAATTGATGGCACTCCCATCACCATTACTGAGGAATCCATTCGGCACCATTTGCTTCTTCAAGATGCCACAGGTATAACAGACCTAACCCTTAATGCTTTACATACTGGTCTTTACAATATAGGTTATAGGGGTCCTGCTGATTCTTTTACTTTCTTAAAAGCCCATTTTTCACCTAAATGGAAATTTCTTGTACATATTCTTCACCAGTGTATGAGCCCCAAAAGAACTGGTTGGTCAGAATTTTCTTCTAACATTGCCACTGCCTTAGTGTGCTTTTCAACAGGCCAACGGTTCAATTTTTCAAACATGATTTTTAAGGGGATGTTAAGGCATCATTCCCTAAAGAATGGGAAGTTTTTAATGTATCCAAGATTTTTGGCAGAAATCATTGCACACACCTGCACTACTTCTCATTTACATAAGAGGATACATATTTCCCATAGGCACTCACTATCTTCTATCAAAAGGCTGATAAAGCCAAGTGCCAATTTTGTCAGTGTAGATGTTCCATTGCCCTCTGCAATGATGAACATTATTTCAGGAAACAGAGGAGAGGGTCTTGAGCAGGCTCAGCCTAACATCACTGCTACACCCCCAAGACCCCAACCCACTCCTCATGATACACAAACTCCCACTGATCCTTTTGTACAGCCAACACGCCCACTCAGAAATATATACAAAAGAAAAAGGGGACCAGGAGCTCCTTCCTCCTCTTCCCCTCAGCAAGAGCCATATATCCCTGTGCAGGAGGATACTCCTGCACAGCATATCCAAAGGGAACCACTAGAGGAAACTCCCATCCTCACTCAGGAGGTGAACATCTCTTCAGAGATGGTTCATATGGGTTCTGTGGCTGGCACTACTGATGTCTCTGCACAAGAGGCACAGGACAGTGCCAACATAGCTAAGACCACGCCCATGGCAACAGCAAGTGTGCAAACACAAGCTGGAAGTCCCCAGAACCAAGAACAGAGGGGCCCAGAGGTTTCTACATCTGGTATTAATGTCAGTGATAGATCACAAGCACCACAGGTGTTTTCTGATCTTGAGACTAGTCTGCAACTCATGCTTTTGACGGATCCCAAGCTAAAACCTGTTGTAGCTATGTTGGAATACCAAATGTCCATCATTGCTGCACAGGGTGCACAACTAATGGCTCTAAAGCAATCAGAAATGGCTCAAAATCAGCGGATGGATTATCTTCATAAGGGGTTTACCCTTTGTGGAAATAAGCTCATTCAATTAGAGCGTTTGATTCAAACCCAAGGGGCAAAGGTTGTAGGTCCTTCTGACCAAACCAATGCTTCCAAAAAGGGGGAGAATCAGGAGGTTCCTACATCAGTCCAAGCAGCTCCAACAACAACAGTCCAAGTAGCACCAACAGTCCCAGTTTCTAGGCTAGCAGTCCCAACAGCTTCTCAAGCTGTTAGCCTAGAAACTCAAGCTGCTCCTTCAAAAGTCACTGGAGTTGTGATCAGAGAAGGCATTCAAGCTCCATCAAGTACAGTCCAAGCAACATCCTCTACTATAAAAGACAAGGGCAAGGGCATTCTTATTGAATCTCCAAAGCACAAATTCTCCTCCAAAGAAGCCCAGATTGCCTTTGATGCTGAAGTTGCCAAAAGAATAGCAGAAGAACAGGACAAAGAATTGGATCAGCAAGCCCAAACCCCAATGGATGATGATGAGACCTTAGGTGATTACCTAAAGGGGTTTGTGGCCAAGCAAGGAGAAAGAAAAAGAAAGATGCCAACAGGGCACACTAAAGCTGAGCACAGAAGATTTTTGATAAATTTTGCATTTGCAGCTGGAATTCCAAAGAAAATGGCTCAGTCCATGACAACTGAAAGGCTGCAAGAGATTCATGACAAGGAGAAGGACAAAAGAAAGAGAAAAAAAGTCTCTCCAGAAGCTCAACCATCCCAAGAAGTCCAACCATCAACTCAATCAGTCCAAACTGAAGCTGCTGCTAGTATACCTGTTCCCACTGATCAAGCTGCTCTTTCTATTCCTTCATCGGTTAAAAGGGTGCTCTTTGAGCAACAACTACAAAAGGCCATGGAGATAAAGAAGCTGATTGATCAGCATGATTTCACAAAGCCTCTGATCAACTACTGGTTTGCTAAGTCACTGGATGACCGTGACTTGAGAATTAAGTTTGTGATAAGAAGAGAGTCTGGACCAGAAGAAGAATATGATACATTTTGGCAGATGGTTCAGAAGTTGACCAGAGATGAGCTTATCAGAATGCACAACATTGGGTCTGTATCACAAGTTAGATCTGCTCTACCACAAGTGAAGCAAGTAATTAAAGATCTAAAATCAATTGTTGACCCTGAATCTGCAAGGAAAGAAATAGAGGATGCTGTGAAGAAAGGGAAGAAGGTCAAGCAAGTTGATCTGTTTGTCAAGTCAAGGACTTACAGAATCAAATTTTCAGATGGACCTGGTATATTCTTCAATCTCGATTTTTATGATTTACCAAAAGATATGCTACTTCAGATAAAATCTGTTAGGGTATCTTGTGATAGAGATGAGATGAAGAAAGAATTTTGAAGGCTGTAGATCAGAAACTTGCACAGTTGTAAGTTTTTGAAAGCCTTGGTTTGTAAATAACAGTTTACTTATTCATTTCCATTTTTGTATAGAACTTAAAGTCTTGTGTAAAGAATTTAAGTTAGGGGGAGATTGTTGGGAAATAGTTTAAGTATGCTCAAGCTGTTAGTTAGACTTCTCAGACTGTTAGTAGATTTTTCATGTAAATACAAAGTTCATGCTGCTAGTTGAAGAAACTCGAGCTGCCAGTGTAAAAGTTCAAGCTGCCAGAGCAAAACAACTCAAGCTGCTCAGTTCATGCTGTCAAGAGATTCAAGCTGCTCAACAGTTTCATAAACAGAAAGTGCTGATTTTCAGGAAAGATATCTACACGAAGATTCCAGCATATCTACTATCAGAGAAGTCATAGTCCTTCAAGGAAACAAGTCCAAAAAGCAATATAAATACAGAGAATAGGTCATAGAAGTTCATAGAAGTTTTCTGCATATTTTGAGTCTGTAATTGCTTTGTTGATTAAGTTTTCATAAGCCTCTAAGGTTGTAAAACCCTAAGAACAGTCTGTGTTCTTCGTCTAATCAAAACAGATTAGAGGTGATTGTAATCATTGAATTCAGCAATACAAACAGTCTTGATTACTTCTTATGTTTTATGCTTCATTGGTTCTGAAAGTTTTTGTTAAAATAATTAAGTGTTATTCCGCAAACTTCTTAATTAAACTTTGATTCAAAGCAAGATTATTGATTTATACTCTGATAAATTTCAAATCAGTTAATCTTGGTTATTCAGTTTTAGATCAAAGCAATATTATTGATTTATACTCTGATAAATTTCAAATCAGTTAATCTTGGTTATTCAGTTTTAGATCCTGACAGAGGAATTTGCAGAACTGTTGTCCATGGAAACGTAGGGAAAATGAGAAACCATAGAGATGACACACACTCTAACACTGCTCTGATACCAGTTGTAGGTCCCAAAAGGTTTCCCAAGTATATAGCTCTAAGTTGTAGAGGGGGGTTGAATACGGCTATTTAAAACTTAAATACTCTTTTCTCAATGTTTGTATGTATTATCAACAAAAGTTAATTACAAACAAGCTTGAATGCGGAAAGGTTCAAGCTGAGATGACAGATACAACAGTTTGTCAAGTAATCTAAAACTCACTCACACTAGTTACAATGAATACGCTCACTTAGAAGCACTCACTGTTTTTAACAAGACTCAGAAGGACAACTTATACCTGAACAACTTAGACACACTCTACTGTTTTATATAAGCAGACTTGCATGCATGGAATAACACACTTCAATGCACGTTCTGATTTCACACTCTTGATTATTTCTTTATCCTTAGAAGCTTCCTTTTATACCCAAAAGGAGAATCTCAGTGAAGCTTCTGCATTGGACAGAAGGGATAAAGGAGAGTCTTTCCAAAAGGACAAGACACCTTTCTGCACATTCTGATAAAGTACCTTTGTCTTCACATGGCAGAATCTTTGTCTTTTCCTTTTTGTCACTGTTGCATACGGCTTTAACCAAAAGAGGAATGTCAACTTTGCATCTTTCTTCTTTTGCTAATGCCATTTTGATATAAAAAAAGGTCTGTCACCCTTTTCAAATATCTGTTTGTTTTCATGTGACAGAACAACGTGGGCAGGCTGTGCAATTCTGTTTTCCACTTTGTCTTCGACTTGTAAACTGATCTTGCAGCTAAAAACAATACATGAGGACTTGGAAACATATTCCATAAGGTGTTTAACCTGTTCACAAAGTACAGGTTCTGTTAACAAAGAACAGGACACTTGTACACTATCCAAGCTGCTCAACAGAATAGAGCAGCGTAGATAGTTTATGTCCAACATGTTCAGCAGATAGAACAGCTTGGACAAACTGACTTTGTTGTAATGATTGCAACATTGTAAACAGCTTTGGGCAGATATTGCAAATCAATTTCAAGTTTCAATAAGGCATATAACAGGCCTTAAAATTAACCTTCAAATGCATCAATAGGTTTGATTAAAAATCTCCCCCTCAGATGTACAACAGGTTTGATTGAGGCCTTTTTGTGCCTAACAGAATCCGTCTCTGAGGTTAACAAAAAACTGTATCTGATATTCCGATCGTCTGTGAGTTCCTAGACGTATTTCCTGATGATATCTCTGTAGTGCCACCAGAACTTCAAGTCGAATTCGGCATTGACTTAGTTCCTGGTGCGGCTCCAATTGCTATAGCTCTCTATAGACTTGCGCCTGGAGAGATGCAGGAAATGTCAAAACAATAGCAAGATCTTTTAGAGAAGGGATTTATCCGACCTAGTTCATCTCCGTGGGGCGCACCTATCTTATCCGTTAAAAAGAAAGATGGAACTCTCTGTATGTGCATCGACTATCATGAGTTGAATAAAGTCACCATCAAGAATAAGTATTCTCTGCCTAGAATCGATGATTTATGTGATCAGCTATAGGGAGCAAGTTATTTCTTCAAAATTGATCTTCGTTCTGGGTATCATCAGTTGAAAGTAAAAGAAGAGGATATCTCCAAGACCGCCTTTCGAACGAGATATGGGAATTACGAATTTCTCGTAATGCCATTTGGTGTAACAAATGCACCAGCGGCTTTCTTGGATCTCATGAATCTTGTGTGCAAGCCAATGCTGGATAAATCAGTTATCGTGTTCATCGATGATATTCTGATTTACTCCAAAACGGAGGCTGACCATGTTATCCATCTGCGTCAACTCCTAGAGTTATTGAGAAAACAAAGGCTCTATGCAAATTCTCAAAGTGCGAATTCTGGCTCAGACAGGTATAACCTTATATTGTCTCGAGCTATTTCCTAATCTTTCCTTGTATCAATAAAAACTTGAAATTCAACTTTGTAATCTTTATAGTTTCAATTCCTTGACCATGTTGTATCTAGAGAAGGTATTTAAGTTGATCCATCCAAAGTCGAGGTTGTTCAGAAGTGGCAAACACCTCCAATGCCTCTGAAATCAGAAGATTCCTTGGATTGGCTGGTTACTATCGGCGATTCATTAAAGACTTCTCAAAGATTGCTGTACCACTCACAATGCTAACACAAAAGAATATTCCTTTCGTATGGTCTGATAAACAGCAAAAGGAATTTGAAACTCTAAAGCAAAATCTCATCCAAGCGCTGATCCTAGCCTTACCAGAGGGCAATGATGACTTTGTTGTCAACAGCGATGCATCTGGTATAGGTTTAGGTTGTGTCCTCTTGCAAAGGGGAAAATTCATTGCCTATGCTTCAAGGCAATTGAAAGATTACGTGAAAAGTGCACCAACTCATGATCTTGAGTTGGCTGCCGTTACCTTTTCACTAAAAATTTGGCGTCATTGTCTCTATGGTACGAGGTGTCAGCTTTATACGGACCATAAAAGACTCAAACACCTCTTTACTCAAAAGGATCTGAACATGAATCAAAAATGATCCTTGGAGCTCATAGAAGACTATGATTGCGAGATCCTATATCATCCCGACAAAGCCAACGTGGTCGCGGATGCTTTGAGCAGAAAAGTCTATCCAGAAAAGTGTTGCTATGCCCTGGCTCCTATTGTCTTTTCTTTTGATCTTATTGAAGATATCAAATATGCCCAAGCCGAAGCGCTGAAAAAAGAAAATATCTGTTCTGAAATCTCAAAAGGCAACTTCATCTCTTATCTATGAATCATTTGGGACTTCAATGTCTCAAGGGAAACTGAATCTGGATTCCTAAGTATGGTTCTATTCGCAACACTCTTCTATCTGAAGCCCATAAGTCCAAGTTATGTATTCATCATGGCAGGTCAAAGATGTACTTCGATCTTAAAACTCATTATTGGTGGCCTGGAATGAAGAAAGACATCGGTCTAATCGTCGAAAGCTGCAGAGTCTGTCAGATGGTTAAGGCAGAACACTGGAAACCCTTCGGGGATATGCAACCACTACCAGTTCCTGAGTGGAAGTGGGAGCATATAACCATGGACTTCATAACAAAGTTGCCTATCACGACTCCATCTGGGTAGTCGTGGATCGTTTAACGAAGTCAGCTCACTTCATACCGATGAAAGAGACGTATACCCTTGATAGATTGGCACAAATGTAAATCATCGAGGTCATTTCTCGTCACGGTGTGCCAAACTCTATCGTCTCCGATCCGGATAGTCGTTTCACTTCAAGATTCTGGAAAGCGCTGCAAGATGGGATGGGTACACGAATTCCCATGAGTACTGCTTATCACCCTAATGCAGATGGTCAAAGTGTGTTGGTACACCCTGTGTGACGATAGCAGTCTAGATATGTAATAGATAGTCATATGTAATAGATGAGGCTTTATTAATGCAAGTTATGTGTGTTAATTAACGATTGTGTTTGACATCTGCATTTGCATATTAAGCTCTAGAGTATCAAGTTAAGTTCTAGACTATCAAGTTAAGTTCTAGGCTATGATGTTAAGTTCTAGAATGTGCGGATAAGTTCTAGTCTATGAAGATAAGTTCTAAGGCTAAGCCCCGAACTTAAGCCAACCCAGACGAACTTAGTGAAGCTAAGTTCGTAGGGTATTGGACATGTTTGTGGGCTTGGGCCTAAATGAACTTATCTTGTTTAGTTCGAACTTAATTGATTTAATTAGGACTTAGTCTGTTTTATTTTACGATCTTTGAGAATTACGAATTTTAGAGATTTGCAAGTGCACGTGCGAGCTAGAAAGTATTCAGAGAGTTTTTCTCGGAGCAATACACCGTGTGGGGTCGTTCATAACATTGGCTATCATTGTGTTCGACTCCGGTTTCCATGCGTGATCGGTCCGTTAAGCGTCTAACGAGGATTCCGCAGTCGTTGGACGGCGTCGCGTCAAGATCAGATCCGTAGACGTTGGTGACCTTACAAGTGGTATCAGAGCCATCGTGATTGTTCTTCGTGTTCGTCGCGTTTGGTGAACATTCATAAGGTTTATTGACGTTTTTATCAGATAAGTCACATATTTTCGATGTTTTCAGCGTGTTTAGTGCAAGTTTATTGGAAAAAGATTCATCTTAGTTCATATTTTCAGTCGAAATCATTGTTTTAATTCCTAAAAACATTGAATTAATATGAAAAATTGAAAAAGTCGAATTTTTTTTGTGTTTCTCGAACTTGCGGCGCTCGAACATATGGGGTGTATTAGGCTTCTTCGAACTTGTCAGAATACGCTCCTCTTGAACTTGTTTTTAGGGTTTCTCGAAGTTGATCTGGTTCGAACTTGTTAGGGTCGAACTTGTCAGAAGTTCTTAGGGTTTTTCGAACTTGTTTTGGTTCGAACTTGTCAGAAGGTTTCGGGTTTCTTGAACTTGCAAGCTTTCGCACTTGTTGCATTCGAACTTAACAATCAAACGAATTTAATGTACAAAACGAATTTAAAATTAAAATTATACCAACTTAATTAAGTCCGTAAGATTTGTTTCGAATTTATTTTTAAATTAAATTGTTTAAGTTCGAAAACAAAAAGTTTTAAAAGAATGTTGAGTTTGCATAAGTTTTTGGAAATGGACCATGAAGTAGACAAAGCTAACTCCCTACCCAAGCTGATGAAGTTAGAAGATTATTACTGGTGGAAGGACAGATTTGCGAGATTTAACGATATGCGTATGTGGATATGCATAGACGAAGGATACGTTCCCCCAACACAAGAGCTTGAGGGTCGATTAAAAGTTTTGACATATCAGAATATGAAAGATGACGACAAAAGATTTATGAGGCTGAGAATCGAGCTTTTTCGTCAATTAGAATGGCATTACCTCATGAGATTCTACACATGCTTAGAAATCACAGAACTTCTAAAGACCTCTTGGATGCTCTAGAGAAGAGGTGTGAGGAAATCCTAGGGTAAGAAAGGGGAGGACGGAGATGTTAAAGCAGCAATTTACAATATTCAAGGCACTGAAGAATGAGACCTTCGATGAAACGATTACTACATTTTACCATCTGTTGACTAAACTTGATAATCACAGTGTTGAGTATCAAGAAACAGAAAAAATAGAGAAGCTTCTGGATGCTTTACCAGCTAAGTGGGAGATGTACACTGCCCTGATTAAGCATGATGAAGAAAAGTTTGAAACTCTCACTCTGGAAGAAGTTATTGGAACGTTAAGGGCCTACAACTTTAGGTTGCAGAACAAGGAAAGGGAATTTAATCAAGTACAGGATCCTGAAATGTACTTCTGGAAGTCAAAGTCATCAACTTCTAGTGAACTGAAGTCAGGAGCCACAACATTCTTTTCTGGAGAAGAGTCAATACCAGTTGAAGCTGAAGAATATGGTAGTAGAGCATTCTTAGGGTTTTCTAAACCCGAAGAAAAACCACAACACTCAGGATCAACCTCTCAAGGTTATACCAAGATGCCTATGAGCGCTAAATCACTGAGGAGCATCTAAATCTTCTAGCTTCGTTTGTAGAAGCATATGGCAACTGCGTTCAAGGTAAAATCAACGATCCAGCTCTGTGGGAAGAGGACTATGATAAGGTAGATCCAGACGATTTAGAGCAGATGGACCTACAATGGAAACTGGTCATGGTAACGCAAAGGGTGAAGAGATTCATGAAGAGAATGGGTAGGTATCTGAGTGTGAGTAACAACGTTGGTTTTGACAAGTCAAAGGTAAAATGATACAGTTGTCAAGGATTGAGACATTTTTCTAGAGAATGTTAGAGACTAAAGGTTGAGAATTATTAGAATTAGAATCAGGGAAGACAACATTCTGGTAGTTCAGGGAATCAAGCTGGGATAGCTCGTCTGTTAACGAATGTATCTTCTAACAGACAGCTAGATGGTACATATGATTCGAGTACTCACCCAGAGTCAAATGCCAGAGCTTTTATGGCTGAGGTAACTGAGACCGATGAAAGAGCTAGAGCAGAAAACGAGGACACCCAGCAGTCTGATTCAATTCCTTTGATGGTGGAAAAATCTGAGTAGCAAACCACTCTGGAGTTTGCAGCTCAAATGGCTAACGTGGAATCAGATCGCAAAAAGGTAACTCTTAACTTTTCTACGTTTCATGACTTATGTGTTTTATGTGCTACATTAAATGATAGATTGAATCTAATGCTAGAAACACATACCACCATGACAGCTCAAATCCAATCATTAAAATCTGATAATGCTAGTGTTCTAGATATTAAGGAAGATTTAAGGGACAAGATGAAAGCTGATGCTCCGGATGTGATAGTTCTCAAAGATAAGTTGAGTGAACAATGTGTCAGGTTAGAATTAATGTATGATCATGTAGAATCATTAACCAAAGAAATCACCCTTAAGGATGTAGAACTAGCTGAAGCTAGACTTAAGGTTGCAGAGGCCAATAGTAAACTTGAAAAGTTTAGGAACTCATCCCTAAATCTAGGCAAAATCTTAGATGCTCAGAGACAGTCTATGAAACCAGTGGGCCTAGGTTATCATGAAAGTCCTCCAGCGTTCAACAATAACAATGTGACTCAACCTAAGGATAAGACCACAGAAACGGTTGAATCAGAGGTAGCAACTGTAACTGAAACTGAGAAGGTAACCACAACTAAGGTGCCAACCACAACCCCTAAGATTAAGAAAGTTAAGTTTGTGCAGTATACTAGTGACACCAAACTAGAAGAAGCAAAGACTGTAAGTGATAATCATCAAGAGGTTGTAAACACTGTAGTTGAACCAAAAGAACATGACACTAATGAGACACCTAAGTCAAAGGGTACATATAAAAAGCCAATTGATAAAATGTCTTGCTTCAGATGTCATAAGAAAGGTCACGTTGCGTCTAGTTATCCCTATATGAAAGTAGAGTCTACACCGATAGTAGGGAAACCAGACCAACCAGCCTTAAAGTCAGTACCTATTATTCCAAGTACCAGTAGTTCTCAAAATACTGAGAAGAACTTGAATGAAACACCACATGTAGGTGCTAAACAAATACCGGTGTCGGTCAGACAGAATGAAGTGATTAGGACTAATTCACCGAATAGAGTCCGTAGTCAATATAGGTCAGGACCACAACCAGTTTATAGGAGTACTACACCTAAGAGGAGTTGCACTCCAGTTAGGTCACATACCCCTAACAGACATCAGACACCAGGAAGAGCCCAGGGATATAACAGTGAAATGCACAATAATAGAATTTATTCTAGGGCTCCACCACAAATGAAAGCCCAAAGGCCTAGAGTGAATACTAACCACTCAACACCACAACAGGTTCTTAATCAAAAACCCAAGTCACCTGAAAGGAGTGATGGATATTTGAAAGAGTTCAAGTATGTGGATGAGAATGGTATTACCAAGTCAGTCATGGCTTGGGTTCCCCGTGATAACTAAATTGTTTTCTTTCATGTTCAGGAGTTAACTACAGGTCTTAACAAAAAATGGTTCATCGACAGTGGTTGCTCTCGTCACATGACTGGGGAAAGAAGTCTACTGACAGACTTCGAGGGTGGGAACAATGGATTTGTGTCATTTGCTGGGAATAAAGTAGGAAATATCACTGGAACGGGAGTAGTCACTAGTGGGACAATCACTCTTGACCAAGTTTACCATGTTGATAAACTTGATCACAATCTCATTAGTGTCTCTCAGATCTGTTATAAGAAAAATTAAGTCATCTTTACTAAAAAAGAAGCGTTAGTGCTCAAGTCGGGATTCGGCATACCTGAAGAGTGGATTATGATGAGAGCCCCAAGGGTGAATGATCTGTACATGATGGATATGAATGTATCAGATTCATCGATGGGAATGATTTGTTTACTATCTAAAGCTTTAGAGTCCGAATCTCTATGGCACAGACGCATGGCACACTTGCACTTAAGGAAGATGAGCTTCATCACGAAAAATGGCCTTGTGCAAGGTGTTCTATTGAAGAGTTTTCAGTTTGACTACAAGTGTGTGCCGGGTAAGAAAGGAAAACTACATAAGAAGTCACACAAGTCGAAGACTCAAAACTCAATCCCTTCCACCTTCGATTTGCTGCATATGGATCTCTTTGGTCCAATCAACAAAAGGAGTATAGGTGGTAGTTGGTTCTATTTAGTTATTACTTATGATTACTTATGATTACTCATGTTTCTCTTGTGTTTTCTTTTTAGGTACAAAGGACGAGATAACAGGCCCGATGATTGGGTTCTTAGACCAAGTCGAGAACTCATATGGGAAAAGGGTAAAACGTATCAGGAGTGATAAAGGTACGGAGTTTAAGAATGCAGTAATTGGTGTATATTGCCTATCTAAAGGCATATGCATCAATTTAGTGCACCTTATGAGCCACAACAAAATGGGGTGGTAGAACGTAAGAATATGAATTTGATTGAGGCATCAAGGACTATGCTCTCGGATTTAAAGCTTCCTACCATGTTTTGGGGGAAGGCAGTGAATACCGCTTATCATGTTTTAAACAGAGTCCTTACTGTCAAATCACTAAACAAAACCTGTTATGAAGTTCTGAATAAAAGACCACCGAATTTAACTGGCTTTGAACCGTTTGGGGTGCCATGTACTTTATTAAAAACAAAACATCAACTTAGGTTTGGTGAAAAGGCTGACGAATGATACTTCCTAGGTTATGTTCCTAATTCACCAAACAAGAGAGTTTTTAATAAAACAAATGGTACAGTCGAAATTGTGTTTAACATTGGTGTAACAAGTTATTCACATGAACCCCAAAATGGTCCAGGATGGTTATTTGATTATGACTCTTGTTTGAATCATTTAACATTTCTTTTAGTGGAAATGTAGGTACTGTGGAAAACGACTTCTCAACGACGATGGTAGAGATTTTCCAAATTTAAGCATTCCAACAATATCTGAGAATAGAACGTTAGAAGATGGTTCTCCAGCAAATAATGAACCTGAGTTACCTACGGATGAGAATCAGATAAGTAATTCTACCACAGAAGATAGTGATCATGAGGAGGAAGTTGTTCCGTCTGAAGTCATTCCTCCAGTAGATGAAATAGGATCAAATTTAGGAGATAATCTTCAAGTTGATGAAATTGAGACATCGAGAATAAATAAGGATCATCCAGTTGAGGACATCATAGGGAATCCACATGCTGGTGTGAGAACTAGAAGTAGTGTGAATAGTAACACAGTGTTGTTATCAATGATCAACGACTCCGAGGCGTTTCACACGTGTTTATACTCGTGTTTCATTTCACAAGTAAAGCCAAAGAATGTGCAAATGGCTCTGAAAGACAATTATTGGGTTGAAGCTACGCAAGAGGAACATGTAGGTCCCAAAAGATTTCCCAAGTGTATAGTTCGAAGCTGTAGAGGGGGGGGGGGGGTGAATACAGCTATTTAAAACTTAACAATCTTTTTCTCAATGTTTGTGTATATTAATAACAAGTGATCATTACAAACAAGCTTGAATGCGGAAGGGTTCTAGCTGAGATGACAGATACAACAGTTGTTCAACTAATCTAAGACACACTCAGACTAAACACAATGACTACACTCACTTAGATGCACTCACTGTTTTTACAAGACTCAGATGGACAGCTTATACACGAACAGCTTAGACACACTCTACTGTTTTATATAAGCAGAATTGCATGCATGGAATAACACACTTCAATGCACGTTCTGATTTCACACTATTGATATTTCATAATCCTCAGAAGCTTCCTTTTATACTCGAAAGGAGAATCTCAGTGAAGCTTCTTCATTGGACAGATGAGATAGTGCAGAGTCGTTCCAAAAGGACAAAACACCTTTCTGCACGTTCTGATAAAGTATCTTTGTCTTCACATGGCAGAATATTTGTCTTTTCCTTTTTGTCACTGTTGCATAAGGCTTTAACCAAAAGCCGAATGTCAATTTTGCATCTTTCTTCTTTTGCTAATGCCATTTTGATATAAGAAAAGGTCTGTCACCCTTTTCAAATATTTGTTTGTCTTCATGTAACAGAACAGCGTGGGCAGGCTGTGCAGTTCTGTTTTCCACTTTGTCTTTGACTTGTAAACTGATCTTGTAGCCAAAAACAATACATGAGGACTTGGAAACATATTCCAATGAAGTGTTTAACCTGTTCACAAAGAACATGTTCTGTTCACAAAGAACAGAACACTTGTAAACTGTCCAAACTGCTCAACAGAATAGAGCAGCGTAGACAGAACAGCTTGGACAAACTGCCTTTGTTACAATGAATGCAACATGGTAAACAACTTTAAGCTGATATTGCAAATCACTTTCGGGTTTCAATAAGGCATATAACAGGCCTTAAATTCAACATTCAAGTGCATCAACAGGTTTGATTAAAAAATCTCCCCCTTAGATGTACAACAGGTTTGACTGAGCCCTTTTTGTGCCTAACAATCTCCTCTTATTTGCAATAATCAGTTTAAGATGATTTAATCAATAATCACTATACATTTTACAATACATCTTGCTGAAAAGAAATTACAACATCTAAGTAAAGTAAAAGATCAGTTTATATATACTGATTTTGATTACATAAACAACACATGCTTTTACACAAGTACAACTAATATACTAATGTATATTACAACTGATGTAAATTAGAAAAGTTACAACATATGTAACAGGGTACAACTAATGTACAAACAAAAAGTTCAACACTTTAGACTGTTGATCTTGGGAGCAGATAACGACAAGCCTGTCCAACAGATAGATAGCTCCCATTCTTCACCTACCCTGATGGTAGATGGACATCACTCCAGTGGTGGTGGTCCTTCAAACATTTTTTCAAGTTCATCCCTTGTTTCCTCCAGATCTTGGATTTCAACTCTGAGGATCATAAACTTGGGATCTTGAAGTTCACCTCTCTCATAAAAACCTCTGAGCTGGTCCCAGATGGCTGCTCTCCATCTGCTGGATTGCCTGAATGAAGTTGCAAGTCTGAAAGCTGCAAGCTGTCTCAGATCCACTTTGTAGAGATCTGATGCTCTTTGAAAGCACTTTTTCTGGGTTAAGGGATCTACAAAAAATGCCCCCAACTCAGGTTCTTCAATAATTTTGCCTTCTTCAAACTCTATTCCACTAGGCAGGCTGTAGTCAATTCCTTCAATCTCAACAGCATAATAACCCTGTTCAATTAAGATGAGGAGTTCCTCCAGCTCAGAATCCTTTCTTGTCCTCCTCGCCTTTAATTTGGGGTATGTCACAGAGACACCCTCACTTACTTCTTTTGAGATCAGGCCAAGATCCTTCACTCTCTCCATCAGCTTCTTAACATATGCCCTGACAGTCTTAGCCATTTCTGACTTAGACTGGCTCAGGGCAACTGCCAGCTCAACCCATTCCATGTACCCCATCTGTGTAACATCATTGTAGTCATAAGTTTCCAGTTCTGGGCCTGTTGCACCCATTCTGGTTATTTGCAATTTCCACTGTTTGCCTTTTCTTGATGTGGGGACAGCTTTGACAATTGCTTCATTGGCAAGCCTTCTGTCAGCAACATCAAGAAACTTTTTCCTTGCCAGGTTGTCAAAGTAGAACTGGGCTCTTGTAGAGGATGCTTGCTTTGGTTTGGTCGCAGGGACCAGAGCACCATTTTCCTGTACACTGTCCTTCTCACCAGCTGATTCTCTAGCAGCTTCCAGCAGTCTTCTCTGTACATCCAAAGAAAGCATTTTGGTTTTGCTTGCCTCTTTGAATGCAAGAGATATGGCAGCTTTGGCAGACTCTTCTTCTTTTCTAAGAATGTCCAGGGCTTTGAGCTGTTCATCTCTAAGCTTATAGTATTTTTCAAGAGGAACACCCATTTCTTTGGCCCTGACTTTGTCAAATTTTAGCCCAGCTGCTTTCTGGTGGTCAGGATCAACCACTGCCTTTTCTTTTCCTTTAGCTGTTGTAGTAGTGACAACTTCAGGAATGTCTTCTTCTTCTTCTTCTTCTTCTTCTTCTTTTTATTCTTCTTCCACTTCCAGTATGAGGAGCCTCCTTCTGCTGCTTGGCTTGTCCTCAGAAATGAATTCCTTCCCCTTAGACTGTGCAGGGTTTCGAGATTCAGCCTGAGTAGGCTGAGCAGCTTCAGGTAGATGAGAAGCACCCTCACCTGGACCAGTACCTATTCCAGATGCACCTGCTGTTTGACCAGTAGGAGCTGATGTCTCCTTACGAGAATAGGTTTTCTCCCCCTTAGACTTAGTCTTAGAGGCAGACAACTTCTCTCCCCCTTTGAAGGAGATGGACCAGCACCTTCAACAATTGGTCTGCCTGAAGAAGCAAATTCAGCAGGCTTTGGAGCAGTTTTGACAGCAGGCTTGGAACCAACCAGGCTATGCACTAAGAAAGTCCGGTTATCCTTCACCTCTGCAATATGGGAAAGACAGGTTTGAAGAGAAGAGGATTGGGAATAAGCAAGAGTGGTCAGCTTAATATTATTTTCTCTATCAGAAGCTATGAATAGCAAGCTTTGAAGCTGTGCAAGATGTAACTCAAGAGAGTCCTGCACATCAGCAAGGTTTGCTAACACAGAATTTGATAGAGAAACGATGAGTGTGTTTAGGATGGCCAAGGTGGTTGGAAGTGTAGTATTGCAAGTGGTGAGGAGAGTGGACATCTATTGAAAGATGACTGTCATAGAGGACACAGGGTCCTGTTGGTGTGAAAGAAATGAGGAGAGGGAAGTGGAGACACTTTGCAGCTGTGCAGTGAGTGCAAGCAGCTGAGAGGTGTCAGTTTGAGGAGTGGATGGAAAGGAATTCTTGAACACATCGAAGAATCCCTTAAGCTGTTCAGACACAGAGTCTGAAATGAGAGAGGGTAGAGAGGACACTGAAGTTTCTAAAGATCCAACTTTGTTGATCAACTAGGAAAGTTGATCCTTCAAAGGCAGGTCTTTAGGGGATGGAGGTGTATGGGTGGATTGTTTGGAGTGGGTAGATGGAGATGAAGAGGATGAGGATGAGGCTGGTGTATGGGGATATGATGTAGAAGGAGATGGTAATTTAGAAAGAAGCTCCATAGCCTGGGCAAAAGTAATGGTGCCCAGCTTGAAGGGATCAATGGGTCCTTCAGCATTGGCTGTAGCTGCATCATCAGGAGAGTGGGTAGAGGATGGTAGCCTTTCAGATACTGCTTGTTTTGCAGCACCTTCATTAAGGCCAGTGGTGGTTCCCTCTGCAGTACCTTGGTTTAAAGGTACCTCATCATTGGGAGATGGGATTTGCATTTCAACATCAGCAGTGGTGAAACCTACTGATGGAGTTTGCAATATAGGAGTAGCCTCACCAAAGGGATGTTCTATTCCCTGAGGTTCATCAGCTTGAGTGGTTGGTCCTTCAGCAGCTGTTTGGTGTAGAACATTTGCATCATGAGGAACAGAAGTTTGAGGCTGAGCTGCTGGTTGGCCTAAGCCAACAGTGTGGGCACCTCGTGCAAACTCAGGGTGGAGAGAAGTATGAGGTGGGGACTGTGTGGACTCAGTATGGAGTGGAGAGAGCTCCTGTCTTTCAATATTCTCAGCCTGTTGGGAGGCTGGAATGGTTGATGTGGTTGTCTCCATATATACAACTGGCTCCTATTGGGAGGAACCCGAGGGTCTAGGCTGACTGGGAGTTGACACATGGTGGAGTGAAGCAGGCTCCAATTGTACTGAACCTTCTCCTAAACTAGGAGAGGCAGCAGGGGTTGCTTCTGTTTCAACTGAACCCTGTTGAGAGGGAATAGAGGGGCTGGTTTTGGTGGTTGATTTCTTTTTGGCGATGGATTTTCTTTGGTATAATTTGAGAGATGAGGAGGGTGATTGTGGAGAGGTGAGAGGTTCAGATTGGACAGGTTTGGAGACTGGGTCAGAAATAGGTGGGTTGGCCTGTTCCATAGTCTGAGGTGCCACAGAGGCACCAACCACAGAGGCTTCAGGTTTAACAAATGAACCAGGTTGAGAAGTTTGCTCCCCCTCAGTCACAAAGGCTGAGGGTGCAGACTTAGACTTAGTTGTTTTGGCCTTCTTGTGGACAGGCCCAACTTCAGTCGTTTCCAGGGTCCTCTTAACAAACTTGACCCTGGATTTGGATTTTCCAGCAGGAGCAGCTTCTGGATCCACCCTCACAGCAGAGGGTCCTTCCACCAATCCTAGCAGCCTCCTCATTGGAGTAGAGAGAGGAGGCTCATTTGGGAGAACCGGAGTATAGAAAACTCTATTTCCTATAACAGGAAAAACAACAGTACGGAGTAAAGGCTGAGAGTTATACAAATGGTCACCACAAACATGCTTGAAAACGAGGCTCAGAAATCTGGGGTATTGAACAGCAGCTGGACGTGTCTCCTGCTGCACTAGATTCCTCAGATTCATGAAAATCCATCTGGCCATATTGATAGTAGTCCCATCCACCAACTGTAGGACTATAGGAATCTCATCACGGCTTAGTTGGTCAAAAGAACCAACCTTACTGCTGAATCACATAACCACTGAGGCAAACCAAAAGGTATAGGTAGGAGACAAATCCTTTCTGAACAGCGTAGCTCCAACTTTTGGTTCTGCTACACCACAGAAGTGCAGCAGATTCTTCATCTGTTCATCTTCATATGTTTCAGCCACAGGGAGTCGAAGAGCTTCCCTGATCAGACGAATGTTGATCTCAATGGTCTGAGTTCCATTAAGTATGGTTCCCTTGATGACTTTGGTGTCTGGGTTGTAGGCACAGGTGTACCAGAACTCGTACACCATCTCCTGGTACAGGACACCAGGAGTGGCAGTCATGGCATAGTTCAACGGATGAATTTTCAAAAACTCCACCATATCTTCGTAGCCTTTCCCCACATAGTTTTTGGGGATGGTTAGGTTAGCAAGGTAGTTGGTAAGTTTCAATGTCAGCATTGTGGTGACTGATGGATGTTTCTGAACATCAGCACCCACAAACACTGGTAGAAAGGGGTTGTTTCGGTGAGCCATTTTGGGAAGTAGTGAAAGTAGCAGAAGCACAGGACACTTAGTCGATTTTTAGGGTTCTTGGGATGTTTAGGGAAGTAGTGAGGAAGACGAAGATGAAACAGTAGGGGGTATTTATAGGAGTTGAATGTGAGTGGGTATGAGAGAGAAACATTTGGGCGGTTTATTTGAAAAGGTCGTTAACGGAAAACGGAACGGTTTTCCATGTTAGATCGTTTGTCAGACCACTTGAGCCCTTTTTAATCACTGACACACGTAAACACACATTATCTGTAGTAATTAAGTTAAATAAAAACAAAAATTAAGTAACTTAATTGTGAAGAAATGTAATTAAAACTGATGGTCTAAGCTGATGATCAAACCTGTGATGAGCAGGGTCATCACAATCTGTTCACTCTTCAAGCTGTTCCTTCAACCTGTTCAGCTATGTAAGAACAGGTTGTGTTCAATAGCTGATCAGGTTACAAGATCATGTCTTGTATGACAGATTGAGAGAGTGAGCAGGGTGGAGATTTGATCATCAGATTAGGCTTGACATACAAACTGTTATTGTCAAACCTGTTATATGCTCAAGCTGTTCAAGTTTTGCAAAAAATGCCTAAGTATAGAACATGCATAGCCTGTTCTGTCTAAGCTGTTCTGCAAGACTTGAGCAGTGTGAGACATATAATGTCTTAGAACATTTTGGACACTTAGTCACTTTTGTTTAACATGCCCAACTTGCTTACAAGATAATTAAATCTGTTTTCATCAAGAGGTTTGGTGAAAATGTCTGCAAGCTGTTCATCTGTGGAAATAAAACTTACCTCCACATTACCTTTCTAAATGTGATCCCTGATGAAATGATGTCTGACCTCTATATGCTTTGTTCTGGAGTGAAACACTGGATTGTTGGAGATAGCTATGGCACTTGTATTGTCACTCAGAATAGGAGTTTTCCTATATACAAGTCCATAGTCTTCAAGCTGATGCTGCATCCATAGAATCTGCCCACAGCAGCTTCCAGTAGCAATGTACTCAGCTTCAGCAGTAGAAGTAGAAACTGAATTCTGCTTCTTGCTACACCAACTTATCAACTTACCACCAAGGAGTTGACATCCACCTATTGTGCTTTTCCTGTCTAGGCTGCAGCCTGCAGCCTGCAAAATCAAAATCTGAATAACCTGTTAGCTCAAGGCTTGAGTCTTTAGGATACCAAAGACCCAAACCTGGTGTACCCTTAAGGTATCTGAAGATTCTTTTCACATCAGCTAGATGTGATTCCTTTGGATCAGCTTGGAACCTAGCACATAAACAAGTAGCAAACATAGTATCAGGTCTACTAGCAGTTAAGTACAACAAGCTCCCAATCATGCCTCTGTAAGCTATTACTGAAACAGCTTTGCCACTGGCATCTGCATCCGATTTTACATTGGTTGCCATTGGGGTTTTAATAGGAGAACTTTGATCAAATTTAAACTTTTTCAATAGATCTAAAGTATACTTTCTTTGATTTATGAAAATACCATTTGAGGTTTGTTTAACCTGTAATCCCAAGAAGAAAGTAAGTTCTCCCATCATACTCATTTCATGTTTTGATTTCATGAGTAATGAAAAATTCTTGCATAATTACACATTAGTAGAACCAAATATTATGTCATCCACATATATTTGAACAAGCATAATATCAGACTTTACCTTTATGAACAATATGGTATCCACTTTACCTCTGGAATACCCATTGCTCATAAGGAAATCAGTAAGAGTGTCATACCAGGCTCTAGGGGCTTGTTTTAGACCATAGAGGGCTTTATCCAACTTATAGACAAAATCTGGATGATGTTCATTTTCAAAACCTCGAGGCTGCTTGACATAAACTTCCTCTTGCAGCTTCCCATTCAGAAATGCACTCTTCACATCCATTTGAAATACCTTCATTCTCTTATGAGCAGCGTCGGCTAGAAACAAATGAATTGCCTCTAGCCTGGCCACTGGAGCAAATGTTTCATCATAGTCAATACCTTCCTCCTGTCTATACCCCTGAGCAACAAGTCTTGCCTTATTTCTAATGACATGACCATGCTCATCCATCTTGTTCCTGTAAACCCATTTGGTGCCAATTATAGTTTTACCTTCAGGAGCAGGGACCAGTTTCCATACCTTGTTTCTCTCAAACTGATTGAGTTCTTCTTGCATGGCAGTGATCCAAATGGCATCTTTAATTGCTTCATCCACTTTCTTTGGCTCTATGAGAGACACGAAACTAGAGAACATGCAAAAGTTCCCTAAGGTGTCCCATCTTGTTTGTACCCCTTTGTTGATGTCACCAATTATTTCATCATTGGGGTGACAGCTGATCCACTTAGGATCATTTTTCAATGAGGATTCTCCTGAGTTGTTTGCATCTTCAACAGGTCCTGTTGAACAGATTTCATGATTTTCAGACACACTGATGTCTTGAGCCTGTTCACTTGTTGAGCAAGACTCTTCATTGTTGAACACATCAACAGAGGATCAAGGAAAATCAGCATTGATTGGTTCAGGACATGAAGTTGTAATTAAGTCAGTACACTTATTCACACAGGGTGTATTAACATAATCATCATCATGCCTATCATGGTTAACAGGTTCCACTCTGGGTGTAGTGGAAGCTTTTTAAGTCTCTTCACTGTTTGAATGCATGAGATCATCAAAGTTGAATTCTCCTGAAACTTATTCAGGAACAGCTTTGGTGGAGGCATTCCTGGACTCTTCAAAGGTGACATTGATAGATTCATTTATCATCATTCTTTTGTTGTTGTACACTTTGTAGGCTTTGGAGATAGCAGAGTATCCAACAAACACACCTTCATCAGCTTTTGGTTCAAACTTTTCCAGTTGATCCCTTTGATTCAGAATGAAGCAGGGACATCCAAACAGATGGAAGTAGCTAATATTTCGCCTCCTCCCTTTGAGCAGCTCATAGGGAGTTTTGTTGAACCTTTTCACCACTAAGGATCCGTTTTGGGTGAAGCAGGCAGTGTTAACAGCTTCAGCCCAGAATGATAAAGGTAAACCAGATGCACACAACATGGTTCTAGCAGCTTCAATGAGGGTTCTGTTTCTCCTTTCAGCAACTCCATTTTGTTGTGGAATTCTTACTGCTGAAAAGTTTTGTGAGATCCCTTTTTCTTCACAGAAGTCTTCAAGACTACTATTTCTGAACTCAGTACCATGATCACTTCTAAGCTGCTTCACTTGAGCAGAGTTCAACATTTCCATCTTTTTGATAAATCCAATGATTTCTCTAGCAGCCTCTCCATTGTTCTTCAGAAAGATCACCCATGTAAACCTGGAGAACTCATCAACCATTACTAGAGTGTATCTTCTTCCTCCTAGACAAAGGCCATAGAGGGCAGAGTCTATCCTTAACAAAGAAAAATTATGCTTGGATTTAAAAGACGATTTCCTCTGCTTGCCTTTCTCACAAGCTGTGCAGAGTCTATCCTTAACAAAGGTCATAGAGGGCAAACCTGTTACCAACTCTTTCTTAGAGAGTTTGTTGATATTCTTGAAGTTCAGGTGTGACAGCCTTTTGTGCCATAACAAATTTAGGTCTGCATTGGTTCTTGTGAGAAAGCAGGTTTCAGTTGTAGGATCAACAAATTTCATGTCTACAACATATACACCTTTATTTCGTTGAGCAGACAGCATAACTTTGCCTTGGGGATCCAATATGTAACCCAGGTGCTCATCAAAGTTAACTTTGTAGCCAGCATCACACAGTTGACTTATGCTAACAAGGTTATGTTTCAGCCCAACCACGTAGGCTACTCTTTTGAACACTGCAGCACCAGCTTTAAGAGTTCCATATCCCTCACTGGATCCCTGTACATTGTCACCAAATGTGACTTTTGGCCCTTTTTCAGGACTAAGATCATTCAGCAGGTCCTTGCAACCTGTCATGTGCCCTGAGCAGCCTCTGTCCAAGTACCAAACTTGGGATGGTTGTTTGTCCTGCAGAATGTCATATGAAAATATTAGTTACTTTAAGGGAACTCATCACAGAGATGAGTTCTCCTACTTCATCAACATGTGTTGATGGGCTAGTGATATCCACATTAATATTTCCTATTTGGATGAAATCAGTTTGGATACCACTCTCATTGACTAAGTTACTTCCAACACTGCTTGTTTTAGCAATGATGGAACTAGCAGAGTCAACAGGACTCATGTCCTCGGTTTCAGGACAGTCTTTGGCCATGTGTGTCTTCTTCCCACATTTATAGCATTTTCTCTTTTTAGCCTTTTTGGAAGAAGAGCTTTTAGAAACACATTTTGAGTTATTTCTGTTGATTTTATCAGCAGGTTTAGCAAACTTATTACTATTTTTCGACGAATCAACAGCTTGGGTGGAAGGCATAACAGCAATAGTGTTAGCCCTAAAATAGTGTATAATTAAATATAATAAAAGTCTAGGTTCAATTTATAATTAGGAATCGTTTAATTTTAGGGGAATCTTAATTTCCAAGACTTTAAGGGGAGTATTTGGACAAACCCCCAAAGTAAGCTTAGGTATATATAGTATTGTTCTCCTAGGGTTTTAGAAAGAGTGAAAGAGGAGCCTCCACCAAGAGTGTGTGTTTTGAGTGTGTGAAAGTTCCTAGAGATTGAGTGTTCAAATTCTCTATTCGTTATCTTTATATTCTTAATACAAATCGTTTGATTATCGTGTTTGAGTGCAAAATATACTGGGAATCAAAGTTGTCAATTGGTATCAGAGCAAGAAGATTGGATTTAAACTTGAAATCTCAGATTTGTTCGTGTTCTTCACAAAAAACGTCATGAAATTGGGCTGAAACTTCAATTAATCACCAAAAATTCATACGATCTCCGTTTGAGCTGATTTTTGGATATGTTGTGCGAGAATACGCCAGAAACATCCTGTCAAAATTTCAGAGGCTAACTCCAAATATCGAGGGAGTAATCACAATTTTACTATTCTAGTCATTTTCGGTTACGTTTTTGTGATTATATTTTTGATTTGAGTGATATACTTGTTGAAATGATCTGAAAAATTTTGCCTGAATGATAGCAGAGTCAACAGGCCTCATGTCCTCGGTTTCAGGACAGTCTTTGGCCATGTGTGTATTCTTCCCACATTTATAGCATTTTCACTTTTTAGCCTTTTTGGAAGAAGAGCTTTCAGAAACACATTTTGAGTTATTTCTGTTGATTTTATCAGCAGGTTTAGCAAACTTATTACTATTTTTCGATGAATCAACAGCTTGGGTGGAAGGCATAACAGCAATAGTGTTAGCCCTAAAATAGTGTATAATTAAATATAATAAAAGTCTAGGTTCAATTTATAATTAGGAATAATTTAATTTTAGGGGAATCTTAATTTCCAAGACTTTAAGGGGAGTGTTTGGACAAACCCCCAAAGTAAGCTTAGGTATATATAGTATTGTTCTCCTAGGGTTTTAGAAAGAGTGAAAGAGGAGCCTCCACCAAGAGTGTGTGTTTTGAGTGTGTGAAAGTTCCTAGAGATTGAGTGTTCAAATTCTCTCTTTGTAATCTTCCTATTCTTAATACAAATCATTTGATTATCGTGTTTGAGTGCAAAATATACTGGGAATCAAAGTTGTCAATTGGTATCAGAGCAAGAAGATTGGATTTAAACTTGAAATCTCATATTTGTTCGTGTTCTTCACAAAAAACGTCATGAAATTGGGCTGAAACTTCAATTAATCACCAAAAATTCATGCGATCTCCGTTTGAGCTAATTTTTGGATATGTTGTGCGAGTATATGCCAGAAATATCCTGTCAACATTTCAGAGGCTAACTCCAAATATCGAGGGAGTAATTGCAATTTTACTATTCTGGTCATTTTCGGTTACGTTTTTGTGATTATATTTTTGATTTGAGTGATATACTTGTTGAAATGATCTGAAATTTTGCATGAATGATCTTATATGTTAGATAATTTGTTCTGTAAACTTTCATGATCTAATTTGAAGTATCCAAGGAGTAATTGCATTTTTTAAATCTAATTGTTCTTCGTCTTCTTCGTGTTCTTCGCAAAAATCAAAGGTTTTGCTCTTAATTCTATGTTAATATTCTGTTTTTGTTTGGTTTTCTATTCCATAATCATAAGCAATTAATCTTGTACTGATTTCGAGCATTTCTTGTTCAATAATTACAAGTTTTTCTTGTTTAATCGTTGAAATTGTTAATCGGTAATTTCTTAAGTGTTATTCTCGTTTCAGTGCTTCCAGAGAGCATAACTTTTGACTGGAACATCGTTAGAAGGCCTATAATACGTCAAAACGAATCTTGAATCGAGTTCTACGACCTCACCGAAATTTAAACCCATCCAAATTCGGACATCCGAATTCGGATCATCCGAATTTCGGGTCCGGGTCTATCCAAACTTTTGACATTCAGTGCTTCCAGAGGCCATAACTTTTGACTGGAACATCGTTAGACGGCCTACAATACGTCAATACGAAGCTTGAAACGAGATCTACGACCTCATCGAAATTCGGACCCATCCGAATTCGGACATCCGAATTTCGGGTCCGGGTCTATCCAAACTTTTGACATTCAGTGCTTCTAGAGGCCATAACTTTTGACTGGAACATCGTTAGACGGCCTACCATACGCCGAAACGAAGCTAGAAACGAGATCTACAATTTCTAGATTAGAGAAGCAGAAGTTTCAACATCAAAAACCTGTTTCTGATCCAAGTTTGTCCAAGTTACCAACCTCGGATACATCCGAACTTGTGAAGTTTCTGAGTTTTTCCAGTTTCCAATCTAGAAGATCCACCTTTTGCACTCCACAATCATGACTCAAGGGATATCCACACATGAGAAGACCGTCGAGGAGGAGAAATTTGATATATCTCCAGTCTGTCTCATGAATCACTCCAAACAGGTACAAAGTTCTTCATCTTCGTCTGATTTATTTGATATACAATCCTTATCTGATTTTAAGTCTAGTGATGAATTTGATGAACTGCATGCACAACTACATGAGTTAAAGAATGAATTGATTACTGAAAAAGAACAATCCGCTGTGTATAAAAAGAAATGGCTAAACAACCATGAGGTGATAAAGAAGATGTTGATTGAAAAGGTAGATGTCGAGGATAGGAATAAATACCTTGAATCTTGTATGGATAAACTCACTGATGAAAAGAATTATTTAAAATCAGAAATATCTGTTCTTTCAAAACGCTTAGAGTCTGTAAGCATGAAAACATAGACAGTTTGGAAAAATACAAAATGATTGAAGAAGAAAGAATAGGTTTGTACTCTCGCATAAAGACCCTAGATGATGAATTTCTAAAACGGGGTCAAACTGAACAAACTATTCATTTAAACCAACCCTAAGAGACTAGGTTTTATCATTCCAAACAAGGAATTGGTTTTAAAAATCCTAAGTACTTGGAAAAGGTTCTACAAGTTTTACCTATTTTTTATGACATGAATTACATGGGTGCTGGGCTTAAATCTTTCTTTTTTGAGTCATCAAAAGAAGTTTTAACCCAAGAGGATGAGAAACGTAATGAAAACAAAGAAAAGGAAATCTTTTTGAAATATGATGAACTGAATGAAAGCTATTCTTCTAGAGTACCTACTCCAGAGGAAGACTGCTTACCTACTTATTCATCAGAAGAATTGAATATGGATCCTGTAAAACCAATCTCTCACCTTTACATTCCTACAAAAGTTCTTCAACTATAAAATAAATGTTTTAGAAAAGGAATTAAAGACAGCTCGAAAGAAAGCTCTTGGTTATCAAGAAGCTCTTCTCAAGAGCAAGGAAAAATTGGTCAGACAATGTTTTGAACAAAATGTAGAATTAACCATCTACAAAGAAAAGCTTGACACAGTTTCAGAAAGGTTAAATTCTCATTTAAAAGATTCAAAGGTTTCTCATCCTACAAAAGTCCATCTCACATCATATGAAAAAGGTAAAGCCAAGGTTGAAGTTTCTTCTGTCAGTTGTAAAGGTGAGTGCTCCAAATTTTCCAAAGTTGAGGTTTTCAAAGAAGACTCGGAGTCAATCTAAGTCTTCCAAGAAACCCACTCACCAAGGAAAAGAAAATTTTTCAAAGTCTAAGTCTTCCAAACGTACGAACTCTCATTGTTTTGTTCCTACAGATCATGCAAGAAGAATTCCTAAAATAACACCTCTTGATTTTCAAAGTTTCTTTGTGAAAAAGGCAGCCATGTCTGAATATTTTGTGAAAATAGATAGTAGTGCTAGTGTGCCTGGAAAGGATGTTACTAGTAATCCTTTGAAATACTCTTTTTGCAATCTGTTTCAATTATGTCCAAAAAGCTTTCGGCGTGCTGTTCCTGAAATGACTAAGTTTGTACCTTATCCTGAAAAACGGAAACGCCGCCAATCTAAGAAAACAAAAGTGCATGCCTCATCACCGCCTGAGAAATTGGAAAAACCATCGCCAAAGGCCAAGTCTAAGGCATTTCTAAAGTCACCCAAGCCAAAGGTTGTTCCATTACCTAAGGTTGTTTCAAAATCAGCTGGACCCATATACAAATGGGTGCCAAAAGGTTCTGCATCTAAACATGTGTCGAATGATAAATGGATTCCTACTGTTGTGTTGTTACATGATGATGGAAATCCTAAATCTAACAAGAAAGGACCCATCTTTCGATGGGTACCAAAAGTTGTTTAATTTTTTGCAGGTTAAATGGTTTTCAGATCACTTCAGAATGGAACCCGGACTTCAATGAGATGATTTTCAGATCACTTCAGACTGGACCCCGGACTTCAATGAGATGGTTTTCAGATCACTTCAGACTGGAACCCGGACTTCAATGATATGGTTTTCAGATCACTTCAGACTGGAACCGGGACTTCAATGAGATGGTTTTCAGATCACTTCAGACTGGAACCCGGACTTCAATGAGATGGTTTTCAGATCACTTCAGACTGGAACCCAGACTTCAATGAGATGGTTTTCAGATCACTTCAGACTGGAACCCAGACTTCAATATAAAGGCTTCTGATCACTCAGTTCAGGACCCGATCTTCAAAGCAATGGCTTCTACTTTATTCCAAGTGGAACTCGTACTTCTAAGCAATGGCTTCTGCATCATGACAGATCAGAACCCGATCTTTTATGTTTAGATGGTTTCTAAACACCAGTTTAGAATCCATGTTTACGCGACTTCTCTGGAATTTTCTCTACTTTTTTTGCTTATCAGTTTGAGTTTGAGTTTCATTCTTGAAATTCACTCATAACATTTTATGTTTCACTGATACTGTTCTTATTTGCAGGGGGAGTTTCAGATGCACTTTGAAGATGACATCTTAACGAAAAGTGTGTAAGCATTCTGAATACTCTAATGCACACTTTAAAAGGTTTTGTTAGAGTAATCTGATTCTCTGATTGAATAAATTTCCACCAAGATTAATTGATCTAATCTTCGTGATGATCTTGATCTCATTCTTCCTGAGATTATCTCAAATATTCTGATTTCTCCCACATATTCTGATTCTCTCATACATCAAGTTTCTCCCATACAAGCTAATTCTTTCATGATAGTCTGATTTATTTTCAAATCTAATATCAGACTTTCTATTGAAGTTCTCTGATACAATCTCTCAAACTTCCCAATATATTTCATTCAACTCTCATCCATCTTCTGGAATACCCCATGAGCTTAACTGCTATATCCTTCAAGATATCATTCTGACTCCGATGATGACCAATATGTGTGATTAGGCATATATATATCGTTCCTATGGTCTAAACTAGAGCCGGAAGACCTACCTAAGTAGCAAACCACTTTAGTTTGTGCGAATAAGGGTTCTTAGGTCATATAGTTGAGGAGTGTTAATTACCACGGGGTACTAGCAGGGTCGAGCATAGATAAAATGCAAATGAGAGGGTTTATCGAAAGGAGATGGGGTGCATCATGAGCTAAAAGTGAGCTGGAGGGAGTACAGTTGAAAAATGACGAGAGCTGAGGGGTGAGAAAGGATTAAAAGAAAAGATAAATCCTACCTACACCGTGTCAGTCTGCTGGGTTTCCTACATCTGCTACCAAATTCCATGTGTTGGAATTAGGTATTGAATAAGACGTCATGGAGCCAGTGACGCATGAACCTAACCTCCCTAGCTACTCAGTTGTCTCTTAAAAGACTTCTGTTTCAATTCACACGGAGTTATATATATATATATATATATATATATATATATATATATATATATATATATATATATATATATATATATATATATATATATCACATACTCTATCGACATATCATTTGGATATTGTTGGTATTGAAACAAGGAAGACATCCTCTCCGGTCTCCGACTTCAGTTGATGCACTTTGAGTCTAGAGTTTAATGTTATACACTTTTAGGACACATGGAGTCTACAATCTGCGTGACTATAAACAGCTTGTCTACCGAGACAAAGCCGGAACAAATATGAGTGATTCTTTCATGATAAAGGATTTCACGATGATTATTTGGAGATCCTACCAGAGTTAATGTCACGCCAGCGCTGAACGTAGGTCACATAGACTTAGTCTATTGTGCAAACAGAACTCCTATGTGGAACTGGAATGTTACTTACAAATGATTTCATTTCTCTTTTATTTGTTCAGGTTGCAAAGCCATGAATGGATTTTATGATGTAACTGTTTACACTCTGTTATTGAGGGGGAGAGTTGCTGATTGAGAATGTAACATGAGAGAGATAAGTACTTCTGTGTCTGTAATGTTCTTAAATGTAATATTTTTTTCTGAGTCTGTAATCATCTGCTTCAACAAAGAAAGAAGATTTGAAGACACATTGAGGTAGTTGATTTGAAGGGGAGAGCTGAAGTGATTACATGATGATCATAATTCTCATGATCATCATGAGGGGGAGAATGTTCTGAAAAAATTTGAAATATTTTGAAAGACCTAGTAAACGCAAGGGGAGAGCCACCGATCTGAAACATTTAAGGGGAGAGTCATCTGAAGAAGATCAATGATATACCTCAAAAGTTCAGAGATCAGAGTTACTTCAAAGATCAGAAATTAGAGTTTAGAGCCCAAGACTTCAGAAGAATACAAGACTTAATTACAAGAAGGGGGAGATTGTTAGAAATTTTATTTCTTGTAATTCAAGCTTGTGTAATTGCGCTTAATTGTAAATATTTAATTATACACTAAAGGGGAGATTGTTAGCCCTAAAATAGTTTATAATTAAATATAATAACAGTCTAGGTTCAATTTATAATTAGGAATAGTTTAATTTTAGGGGAATCTTAATTTCCAAGACTTTAAGGGGAGTGTTTGGACAAACCCCCAAAGTAAGCTTAGGTATATATAGTATTGTTCTCCTAGGGTTTTAGAAAGAGTGAAAGAGGAGCCTCCACCAAGAGTGTGTGTTTTGAGTGTGTGAAAGTTCCTAGAGATTGAGTGTTCAAATTCTCTCTTTGTAATCTTCATATTCTTAATACAAATCATTTGATTATCGTGTTTGAGTGCAAAATATACAGGGAATCAAAGTTGTCAAATAGCTTTGCCTGTTTCTTCTTTCCTCTTTTTAGGAGGACAGATGTCCAAAACAGGAAGCTTGATTGGTTTTTGACCTTCCACAGGTTTGGGAAACTTATTCCCAGATTTCTCATGCTGAGCAATGGCTTTGCCTTTGCCCTTACTGAGATGTGATTGATGCTGCCTATTTACATAATCACTGTTTCTGGTTTTGAAAGACTTATTTTCATTTATAACTAGTTTTCCACTATGATTTGAAGACTTATTTTAAACCACAGCAGATTTGCTTTCAATATGAGACTTACCCTTGTTGAAAGCAGGATGCTTACCTTTTGAAAACTTATTTTCAAAATGTTTAGCATCAAAAGGATTAACATGTCTCTTACCATCAGCTTTGGACCCAGAGCCTATTTTGTCAACAGGTTTGGTGTCCACCGCTGCATCTTGAGTATGTTTTCCTTTCTTTTGCTTGTGTGAATCAGCAGAGCACTTAGTAGGCTGATTTGATGGAGAACATATTCCATCATCAACTTTTGGGCCTTTTTCACACAAGCAGTCAGTATTTTGAGGCCTGACAAACCTGTTTGTTGAGACCAGCTTCCCATTGACTTTTTGGATGAAAGTGCTGGGAAGCTCACCAAGAGTGGATAAGTCATCTTTCAGATTATTGATCTCAACAATAGAAGCTGCTGTGTCAAGATCCCTTCCAAGATAGACTTGGATTTGTACAGGGATCTGCTGACTTTTTGTGCAGATTGGCACCAAGAGTCAACTATCTTATAAAGCTTAGCATGTTTTACATCTGTTTCTCTCTTTTCTCCCAGTAAAATGGAGTTGATGTGTTTTATTTCATCAAGCTCAGTTTCCAACTTATGGAAACTGTCTAGTTTACCATATTTAATTTCAAAATCTGTTTTAAGGTTAGAGATTTCAGATAGTAAAACATTATGCTTCTCAACAGCAACTTTTAAATCAACTAGCATATATTCAAACATTTTCACTTTTTCATCAGAACTGTAAGCCATAAAATTTTGTACCTTGTACATCATTTTAGGGTTCCAGTTCTCTAAGCTGCTGAAGGCTTCAGCTTCAGCCAAGTCTTGATTGAAGTTGCTAGATGATGGGACGTCAGTATTGGCCATCAGACAATTGTTGTCTTCTTCATCTGAAGATGAATCAGACTCCTCCCAGTCACATGTCTCTGCCATCAGTCCCTTTTTCAGCTTTGCCATGGCCATTAGGTACTTAACCCTATAGCCATCGTCCCTGTTAGTCTTGTATGGTTTGGAAGACTGTCCAATAGCTTGTGACACACAGTCAGCAGCTATATGGCCAGTTTTGCCACATTTGAAGCACTCAGCTTTAGATTTATCAAATGCCTTCTTCATGACAGCATTTGAGTTCCCCTGCAGCATATTTCTTCCAAACGTTTTTTATGTTGAACCTTTTGACAAGCATTGCTATCATCTGCTCAACATCAAGCTCAGTAAGATCTGAATTGTCTTCCTCATCAGACATTTCCTCTTTTTCATCATCAGCCTGTTGGTCAGGATGTGTGAACACATCACACACCTGTCCAACAGGTTGTCTCACGCTGGCCACTAAGGCAGCACCTCTCTTGGACATTTCCAAGGCATTTCTCTTCTGCTGCCTTGACTGCTCATCATTTAGTAAGGATCCATATAAGTTTACAAGATCCATACCTTTGATGGTACCAGAATTTCTCAAGATGGTAGAAAAGTAGTTCCACTCTTCAGGTAAGATGTCCAAGAACTTGTTCACCAGGGTCAGGCTGTCCTTTGTGATCCCAACAGCTTTGAGATCGTTAACAAGAGCAGTAATCCCGGTGTAGGTTTCTGTAAGTGTCTCCTTTGGTTTTGCAAAGAAGAGTTCATATTGTCTAACAAGATTGTTAATCCTGTTGTCCAGTGTGATTCTGGGTCCATCATAGACGGTGCACAAAGTATCCCACATCTCCTTTGCAGTCTTCATCTTCTCAACCTGTTTGAACACATCTTCAGGCAGATAGATACCCAGATTAATCCCGGCTTTCGCATTCAGAGCAACTAGTCTTTTGCTTTCATCAGACCATTGAGCTTTGGCCTTCTCAAAGGTTCTGATTTCAGGAGCAGCTCCTTCAACCGCAGGAGTTATGGTAGTAACAGAAGTTGGCACATAGGGACCTTCCATTACTATCTCTGGTAGTTGTACATCCAGATTCTGTAAATAGAGCATCATTCTACACTTCCAGCCAGAGAAGTTCTGATGATTAAACTTTAGAGGTTTTGCCATTGACCCATTGTCATAGTAAGAGGAACTTGCAGCATTGTTGTCCATTGAAACGTAGGGAGAATGAGAGATCTAGAGTTAACACACACTCTATCTGCTCTGATACCAGTTATAGGTCCCAAAATATTTCCCAAGTGTATAGTTCTAAGCTATAGAGGGGGGGGGGGGTGAATACAGCTATTTACAACTTAACAATCTTTTTCTCAATGTTTGTGTATATTATTAACAAGTGTTAATTACAAACAAGCTTGAATGCGGAAGGGTTCAACCTAAGATGATAGATACAACAGTTGTTCAACTAATTTAAGACACACTTAGACTAGACACAATGACTACACTCACTTAGATGCACTCACTGTTTTTACAAGACTCGGACAGCTTATACAGGAACAGCTTAGACACACTCTACTCTTTTATATAAGCAGACTTGAATGCATGGAATAACACACTTCAATCCACGTTCTGATTTCATACTCTTGATATTTCATAATCCTCAGAAGCTTCCTTTTATACTCAAAAGGAGAACCTCAGTGAAGCTTCTTCATTGGACAGATGAGATAGTGGATAGTCGTTCCAAAAGGACAAAACACCTTTCTGCACGTTTTGATAAAGTATCTTTGTCTTCACATGGCAGAATCTTTGTCTTTTCCTTTTTGTCACTGTTGCATAAGGCTTTAACCAAAAGAGGAATGTCAACTTTGCATCTTTCTTCTTTTGCTAATGCCATTTTGATATAAGAAAAGCTCTGTCACCCTTTTCAAATATCTGTTTGTCTTCATGTAACAGAACAGCGTGGGCAGGTTGTGCAGTTCTGTTTTCTACTTTCTCTTCGACTTGTAAACTGATCTTATAGCCAAAAACAATACATGAGGACTTGGAAACATATTCCAATGAAGTGTTTAACCTGTTCACAAAGAACAGGTTCTGTTCACAAAGAACAGAACACACTTGTAAACTGTCCAAGCTGCTCAACAGAATAGAGCAGCGTAGACAGTTTCTGTCCAGCCTGTTCAGCAGACAGAACAGCTTGGACAAACTGCCTTTGTTGCAACGAATGCAACATGGTAAACAGCTTTAGGCTGATATTGCAAATCACTTTCAGGTTTCAATAAGGCATATAACAGGCCTTAAATTCAACCTTCAACTGCATCAACAGGTTTGATTAAAAAATCTCCCCCTCAGATGTACAGCAGGTTTGACTGAGGCCTTTTTGTGCCTAACAGAACTGTCACAGTTCAGAAAGCTTGAAGTATGGGAGTTAGTGCCTTTGCCTCGTGGAGAAGCTGCTATAGGGACCAAATGGGTCTTTAAGTGCAAAAGGGACGATCGGGGCATAGTTACTCATAACAAGGCTAGACTCGTTGTAAAAGGTTTCAAACAGGAAGAAGGGATAGACTATAACGAAGTGTTTGCACTAGTGGTGATGCTTGAGGCGATTCGATTGTTTCTGGCATTCGCGTCCTTCAAAGGGTTCATGGTTTATCAATTAGACGTCAAGAGTGCCTTCTTGTATGGAAAGGTGAAGGATTTGGTGTATGTCGAGCAACCGCCAGGATTTACTAGTCCCAAGTATCCTGACAGAGTATATCGACTCGATAAGGCTTTGTATGGATTACATCAGGCACCATGGGCTTAGTATGAGACACTGTCAACTCACCTCTTAGACAATGGGTTTAAGAAAGGGAGAATTGATATTACATTATTCGTTAAGAGAAAAGGTGAAGACTTTATACTAGTACAAGTTTCCGTGGACGACATCATCTTTGGGTCGTCTAATGAAAAAATGTGCAAGCACTTTAAGAAGGTCATGAAGTCTAAGTTTGAGATGAGTGCGATGGGAGAGTTGAACTTCTTTCTCGGTTTACCAGTTGAACAATGAAAGGAGAGAATGTTTATTCATCAGACGAAGTATGTCTATGACATTTTAGAACACTTTGGGATGGAAGGAACAAAGCTTACGATGCATTTCAGTACTCCGATACAAGTCAATCACAATCTATGACCGGATACGGATAGTGATACTGATGTGGATCCGACTTTATATCGGACCATGATCGGGTCACTCATATATTTAACTGCTTCTAGACCTGATATAACGTTTGCTGTTTGTATTTGTGCCAGGTTCCAAGCTAATCCAAAGGAGATGCACATGAAAGCGGTGACACGAATTCTAAGATACGTGAAGTCGAAACCGAAGCTGGTACTTTGGTATCATCCTGATAGATTTCTGGAATTGGAGGCTTACACGGATTCTGACTATGGTGGGTGTAGCTTGAACAGAAAGTCAACGACTGGAGGTTATCAGTTCCTTGGAGGGAGACTAGTATCCTGGCAATGCAAGAAATATCCGTATTAATGTGTGAGGCCGAGTATGTACCTGCGGGTAGTTGCTGTTCACAAGTTCTTTGTATAAACAACAATTGCGGGATTACGGTTTGACTTATACTCATACTCCCATTAGGATAGACAATCAGTCCACAATTTCCATAACTAATAATCCGGTTAATCACATTAAGACTAAGCACATACACATAAGACATCATTTTATTCGTGACTGTGCTGAGAAAAACCTGATTAAATTGGTAAAGGTTACAACGGAAGACAACAATGTGGGTCTTTTCACAAAAGCATTTGATGGATCACGCTTTGAATAGTTAGTCCAACTTAATGGCATGCGTAATCCGAAGTAACCTGGCCTCAGTAGATTTTTCTTTCTTTATGAAAGTTTTAAGTTATTAGTTTATTTTATTAGTTTTCTTTACTTAAAAAATGAAAAACTAAAGGAAAAAGAGAGAAAACCATAAAAACCTCAAAAAAAGAGAATATTGGAAAATGAGAGAAATCTAAGATTGATAGGTTCAAAGTGACGAGATTTAGCACAGTCTAACAAACTCAAAGTGTTAAACTTTCACACATAATGAACTAAAACTCTAAGTGATATACGTGTTCCTGTCTGATACGTTGGTAGGCATAATACATGAAGGGTTTCCGTAAAGCTAATAAAATAATCAAGAAAATGTCATATGTGTAACTAACTTAGATGTATGACCAAAAGGTCTTAATTTCTATGTTAGACACATACAGAAAATGATTATGAATGAGGTATGTAAATTTATCTGGGGGATGTATAGCTTCATCAAAATACATCTTAAACAAAGAAAGAAAGAGTTTTGTAAAGATAAGGAAGTCAAAACAAGTCGCTTTGTCATACGTAAGAACAGACTTGTCACCGCTGTTTTGACTTAAACTAGCAAGATAAGTCGCTTTGTTGTACGTGATTAAAGACCTGTTGTTAGGCAGAAAAAGGCCTCAGTCAAACCTGCTCTACATCTTAGGGGGAGATTTTTAATCAAACCTGCTTGATGTACTAGAAAGTACAATTCAAGGCCTGTTAATGCCTTATTGAAACCTGATAAGTGATTTGAAATATAAGTCAAAGCTGTTTACCCTGTTGCATTTGTTGCAACTAAGGAAGATTGCCCAACCTGTTCTATTCTACTGAACAGGCTCGACATAAACTGTCTACGCTGCTCTATCCTGTTGAGCAGGTTGGACAAATTTTAAGTGAATAGTTCTTTGTAAACAAAACTTGTTTTTTGTGAACAGGCTAAACACTTTATGGAATATGTTTCCATGTCCACATGTATTGTTTTGGGCTACAAGATCAGTTTACAAGGTCAAAGACAAAAGTGGAAAACAGAAGCTGCAAAGACTGCCGAAGGTGTTCTGTTACATGAACACAAAGTGGATATTTAAAATGGGTGACAGGCCATTTCTTATATCAAAATGGCCTTAACAGAATATGAAAGGTTCAAAGTTGACATTCCTCTTTTAGTTAAAGCCTTCTACAACAGAGACAAAAAGGAAAAGACAAAGATTCTGCCACATAAAGACAAGTCTGCTTTATCAGACTCGTGCAGAAAAGTGGTTTTGTCTTTTAGGAAAGACATCCCACTATCTCCTTGTCCAATGAGGAAGCTTCACTGAGATTCTCAGTGAGAGTATAAAAAGAAGCTTCTAAGGAATGTGAGATAACCAAGAGTGAAAAATTCAGATTGTGCATAGAAGTTTGTTTTTCATGCATGCAAGTCTGCTTGAAAAAAACAGTAACGTGTGTCCAAGCTGTTCTTATTCAAGCTGTCCATTTGTGTGTCTTGTAGACAGTGAGTTCATCTTAGTGAGTGTATTCCTTGTACCTAGTATGAGTGTGTCTTAGATTAGTAAAACATCTGTTGTATCTGTCAACTCAGCTTGAACCATTCCGCAGTTCAAGCTTATTTGTAATTAACACTAGTTGATAATAGACTTAAACATTAAGAAAAGTGTGTTGAGTTTAAACTTGTCGTATTCACCCCCCCCCCCCCCCTCTACAGCTTAAAACAACATACTAGGGAAAACTTCTGGGACCTACAACTGGTATCAGAGCAGATAGAGTGTGTGTTAACTCTACATCTCTCATTCTCCCAATTTTCTCATGGACAACAGTGCTACCAGCTCTTCCTCTTACTATGACAATGGTTCAATGGCCAAACCCCCCAAGTTCAACCATCAGAACTTCTCTGGTTGGAAGTGCAGTATGATGCTCAACATAGAGAATCTGGATGTTCAACTGCCACGCATAGTAATGGAAGGTCCCTATGTGCCAACTTCTGTTACTACTATCACTCCTGCTGCTGAAGGAGGTGATCCTGAAATCAGATGCTTTGAAAAGGTAAAAGCTCAATGGTCTGATGAAGACAAAAGGCTGGTTGCTCTTGATGCAAAGGCCAGGAACAACCTGGTTATTTCTCTTCCTCGTGATGTGTTCAAACAGGTTGAGAAAATGAAGATTGCAAAGGAGATGTGGGATACTTTGTGTACTGTCTATGATGGTCCGACTATCACACTGGATAACAGGATCAACAATCTTGTTACCCAGTATGAACTTTTCTTTACAAAGCCAAAGGAGTCACTCACTGAAACCTATACCAGATTCACTGCTCTGATCAATGATCTCAAAGCTGTTGGAATCACCAAGGACAGCTTAACTCTGGTAAACAAGTTCTTGGATATTCTGCCTGAGGAATGGAATTATTTTTCTACTATCTTAAGAAACTCAGGCACCATCAAAGGTATGGATCTTGTAAATTTCTGTGGGTCCTTACTAAATGATGAGCAGTCAAGGCAACAGAAAAGAAATGCCTTAGAGATGTCCAAAAGAGGTGCTGCCTTAGTGGCCAGCCTGAGACAACCTGCTCGTCAGGTGTGTGATGTGTTCACATAAACTGATCAACAGGCTGATGATGAAATGGAAGAATTGTCTGAGGAGGAAGACTGTGAAGATCTTACTGAATTAGATGATGAGCAAATGATTGCAATGATTGTCAGAAAAATCAATAAGAAGAGGTTTGGTGGAAAAATGCTACAGAAGAAGTCAGGTTCCATAAAGAAGAAGGCATTTGACAAAACTAAGGCTGAGTGATTTAAATGTGGCAAAACAGGCCATATAGCTACTGACTTTGTGTCTAAAGCTGTTGGCTCATCATCCAAACCATACAAGACAAACAAGGACGATGGCTACAGGGTTAAGTACCTAATGGCCATGGCTAAGCTGAGAAAGTTGGAGGACTTAGTGACTTCCAACAAGCAAAAGGGACTTATGGCTGAGACATGTGACTGGGAGGAATCTGATTCATCATCAGATGAAGAAGATAACAACTGTCTGATGGCCAACACTGATGTCCCATCACCAAGCAACTTCAAACAAGACTTGGCTGAAGCTGAGGCTCTCAGCAGCTTGGAGAATTGGAACCCAACAATGATGTATAAGGTACAAAATTTTATGGATTACAGTTCTGATGAAAAAGTTAAAATGTTTGAATATTTGCTTGTTGATCTAAAAGCTGCTATTGAAAAGCATAATGTTTTGTTGTCTGAAATCTCCAAGCTAAAAACTGATCGGGGCATAATGTTTTCTTATCTAAAAGCTGCTATTGAATAGCATAATGTTTTCTTATCTAAAAGCTGCTATTGGAAAGTTTCCATAAGTTGGAAACTGAACTTGATGAACTAAAACACATCAATTCCATTTTACTATAAGAAAAGAGAGAAACAGACACAAAGCATGCCAAGCTTCAAAAGATTGTTGACTCTTGGTGCCAATCTTTACAAAAAGTCCATCATTGTATTAGTCAACAGATCCCTGCTCAAATCCAAGCCTATCTTGGAGGGGATCTTGACAAAGAAGCTTCAATTGTTGAGATAAATAATCTGGAAAAAGACTTATCCACTCTTGGTGAGCTTCCAAGTACTTTCATTCAAAAGTAAATGGTAAGGTAGTCTCAACAAATAGATTTGTCATGCCTCAAAACACTGACAGCTTGTGTGAAAAAGCACTAAAAACTGATGATGGAATGCGTTCTCCATCAAATCAATCTGCTAAGTGCTCAGATGTTTCACACAAGCAAAAGAAGGGAAAACAAGTTCAAACTGCATCTTTGGACACTCAATTTGTTAACAAGACAGGTTCTGTATCTACAGCTGATGGTAAGAGACCTGTTAACCCTTTTGATGCTGAACATTTTGAGAAAAAGTTTTCTAAAGGTAAGCAGCCTGCTTTTAACAGGGGTAAGTCTCATGTTGAAAGTAAATCTGCTGTGATTTCATTTAAGTTTTTAAATCATAGTTGAAAACTGGTTATAAATGAAGATGAGTCTTTCAAAACCAAATGCAGTGATTATGTTGATAGACAACATCCATCACATCTCAGTAAGAGCAATGGTAAAGCCATGCTAAATCTAGGAAAGTTGGAATAAGTTTCCCAAACCCGTGGAAGGTCAAAAGCCCATCAAAATTCCTATATTTGATATTTGTCCTCCTAAAAAGTGGAAAGAGGATACATGTAAAGCTGTTCATATTGTACCTTCTACTCAAACTGTTGATTCTTCTAAAAATAGTAATATGTTTGCTAGACATACTGAGAAGTTCAACAAAAATGTTCCAGAATGTGTTTCTGGAAGTACTTCTTCCAAAAAGACTAAAAAGAGAATATGTTATAAATGTGGGAAGAAGACACATATGGCCAAAGACTGTCCCGAGTGTGAGGACATGAGGCTTGCTGACACTGCTAGTTCCAACATTGCAAAAACTAGCAGTGTTGGAAGTAACATGGTCGATGAGGATAGTATCCAAGCTGATACAATCCAGATAGGAAATATTAGTGTTAATCTTACTGTTCCATCCACAAATGTTGATGAAGAAGGAGAACTCATCCCTATGATGAGTTCCCCTAAAAATAACTAATATTTTCCCATCACACCCTGCAGGTCAAACAACCATCCCAGGTTTGGTACTTGGACAGCGGCTGCTCAGGCCACATGACAGGTTGCAAGGATCTGTTCAGTGACCTCAGGCCTGAAAATGGGCCAAAAGTCACCTTTGGTGATAATGTTCAGGGATCCGCAGAAGGATATGGAACCCTTCAAGCTGGTGCTGCCATATTCAAGAGAGTAGCCTATGTGTCTAGGCTGAAACACAATCTTGTAGGCATAAGTCAACTGTGTGATGTTGGCTACAAGGTTAATTTTGATGAGCACCTGGGTTACATATTGGATTCCCAAGGCAAAGTTGTGTTGTGTGCATAAAGGAAGAAAGGTGTATATGATGTGGACATGAAATCTGCTGATCTCCCAACTGAAACCTGCTTTATCTCCAGAAGCAATGCAAACCTGAACTGGTTTTGGCACAAAAGGCTATCACACCTGAACATCAAGAATATCAACAAACTCTGTAAGAAAGAGTTAGTAACAGGTTTGCCTTATATAACTTTTGTTAAGGATAAACTCTGCACAGCTTGTGAGAAAGGCAAGCAGAGAAAAACATCTTTTAAATCCAAGCATAATTTTTCTATTGATACTCCTCTATTCTTAATCCATATGGACTTGTTTGGACCAGTCAGTGTCCCAAGTCTAGAAGGTAGAAGATACACTCTAGTAATGGTTGATGAGTTCTCCAGGTTTACATGGGTGATCATTCTGAAGACCAAAGGAGAGGCTGCTAGAGAAATTATTGGATTTATCAAAAAGATGGAGATGTTGAACTCTACTCAAGTTAAGCAGCTTAGAAGTGATCATGGTACAGAATTCAGAAACAGTACTCTTGTGGACTTCTGTGAAGAAAGAGGGATCTCACAAAACTTTTCAGTTGTAAGAACTCCACAACAAAATGGAGTTGCTGAAAGGAGAAATAGAACTCTCATTGAAGCTTCCAGAACCATGCTGTGTGCATCAGGTTTGCCTTCATCATTTTGGGCTGAAGCCGTCAACACTGTCTGCTTCACTCAAAACAGATCCTTAGTGGTGAAAAGGTTCAACAAGACTTCCTATGAGTTAATCAAAGGGAGAAGGCCAAATATGAGTTATTTCCATGCGTTTAGATGTCCCTGCTTCATTCTGAATCAGAGGGACCAGGTAGCAAAATTTAAACCCAAAGCTGATGAAGGTGTGTTTGTTGGATATTTTTCTATCTCTAAAGCCTTCAGAATGTACAACTACAAAAGAAAGGTGATAGATGAATCTATCAATGTCACCTTTGAGGAGTCTAGGAGTGCTTCCACCAAAGCTGTGTCGAATCAGTTTCAGGAGAGTTCAGCTTTGATGATCTCATGCATTCCATCATTGAAAAAAAGGACTCAAAAGCTTCCACTACATACAGAGTGGAACCTGTTAACCACAATGGACATGATGATGACTATGTTGATATGCCCTGTGTGAATAAGTGTACGGATATAATTAATACACCATGTCCTGAACCAATCAATGCTGATGTGTTCAACAATGGAGATTCATGTTCAACAGGTGAACAGGCTCAAGATAACAGTGTGTCTGAAAATCTTGAAAGCTGTTCAACAGGACCAGTTGGAGATGAAAATGATGCAGGAGAATCTTCATTGAGACATAACCCTAAGTGGATCAGGTGTCACCTCAATGATCAAATAGTTGGTGACATCAACAAAGGGGTACAAACAAGATGGGACAGCTTAGGAAACTTTTGTATGTTTTCTAGCTTTGTGTCCCTAAAAGATCAAAAAAAGGTGGATGAAGCACTAAAAGATGCCAAATGGATCACTGTCATGCAAGAAGAGCTCAATCAGTTTGAGAGAAATAAAGTATGGAAGTTGGTCCCTGCTCCCAAAGGTAAAACAATAATTGGCACCAAATGGGTTTTCAGAAACAAAATGGATGAGCAAGGTCATGTTATTAGAAATAAGGCAAGAATAGTTGCTCAAGGCTACAGACAGGAAGAAGGCATTGATTATGATGAAACATTTGCTCCAGTGGCCAGGTTAGAAGCAATTCGTTTGTTTCTAGCCTATGCTGCCCACAAGAGCATGAAGGTATTTCAAATGGATCTGAAGAGTGCATTTTTTAATGGTAAGCTGCAAGAAGAAGTGTATGTCAAGGAGCCACTAGGCTTTGAAAATGAACATCATCCAGGGTTTTTCTATAAGTTGGACAAAGCACTCTATGGTCTAAAACAAGCCCCTAGAGCCTGGTATTACACTCTAACTAATTTCCTTATGAGCAATGGTTATTCCAGAGGTATAGTGGATACCACATTGTTCATAAAGAAGATGAAGTCTGACATTATGCTTGTTCAAATCTATGTGGATGACATAATATTTGGTTCTACTAATGAGAAGTTATGCAAGAACTTTTCACTACTCATGAAATCAAAATATGAAATGTGCATGATGGGAGAACTTACTTCTTTCTAGGATTACAGGTTAAACAAACCTCAAATGGAATTTTCATCAATCAAAGAAAGTATACTTTAGATCTTTTGAAAAAGTTTAACTTTGATCAAAGTTCCCCTATCAAAACCCCAATGGCAACCAATGTAAACTTGGATGCTGATGCCAGTGGTAATACTGTTTTAGTAACAGCTTACAGAGGCATGATTGGGAGCTTGTTATATTTAACTGCTAGTAGACCAGATATTATGTTTTCTACCTATTTATGTGCTAGATTTCAAGCTGATCCTAAGGAATCACATCTAGCTGTGTTAAAAGAATCTTCAATACCTTAAGGGTACACCAGGTTTGGGTCTTTGGTATCCCAAAGACACAAGTCTTGAACTAACAGGTTATTCATATTCTAATTTTGCAGACTGCAGGTTAGACAGAAATAGCACAACAGGTGGATGTCAACTCCTTGGTGGTAAGTTGATCAGTTGGTGCAGCAAGAAGCAGAACTCAGTTTCTACTTCTACTGCTGAAGCTGAGTATATTACTGCTGGAAGCTGCTGTGGGCAGATTTTATGGATGCAGCATCAGCTTGAAGACTATGGGCTTGTATATAGGAAGACTCCTATTCTGTGTGAAAATACAAGTGCTATAGCTATCTCCAACAATCTATTTTTTCATTCCAGAACAAAGCATATAGAAGTCAGACACCACTTTATCAGAGATCACATCCAGAAAGGTAATGTGAAGGTAAGTTTTATTTCCACAGATGAACAGCTTGCAGACATTTTCACCAACCCTCTTGATGAAAACAGGTTTAATTACCTTGTAAGCAAGCTGGGCATGTTAAATATAAGTGACTAAGTGTCATTGATGCTCTAAGAGATTGTATGTCTCAAACTGCTCAAGTTTCTCAGCATAGCTTAGATTAAACAGGCTCTGCATGTTCTATACTTAGCTAATTTCTGAAAACTTGAACAACTTGGACGTATAACAGGTTTGGCAAAATAAGTTTTAACTTCAAACCTGTTCTTCTGTACAAACCTCCAACCTACTCACTCTCTCAATCTGTCACACAAGACATTGTCTTGTAACCTGATCAGCTATTGAAAAGAAACCTGTTCTCATCTAGCTGCACAGGTTGAATGAACAACTTTAGGGATGAACAACTTGTGATGAAATCTGCTCATCACAGGTTTGAACAATAACTTAGAACATCAGTTTTAACAATCTTTCTTCATAATTAAGTTACTTAATTTTTGTATTTATTTAACTTAATTACCTGCGGATAATGTTTGTTAACGTGTGTTAGTAGTTAAAAAGGTTCAAGTGGTCTGACAACCGTTCTGACATGGAACCCGTTCCGTTTTCCGTTAAAGAATATTTCAAATCAACCGCCCAAACCTTTCTCTCTCCTACCCACTCACATTCAAATCCTATAAATACCTATTTCACTGTTTCATCTTCTTTATATTCTCTACTGCTTCCATAACCATCTGAAGAACCCTAAATCGACTAAGTGTCCAGCATCCTTCAATCCACTACTCTCAATTGGCTCACCAAAACAACCCCCTACTTCCAGTGTTCGTTGGTGATGATGTTGAAAAACAAGCCTCAGTCACCACGATGCTCACTTTGAAAGCCACCAACTATATTGCCAACCTAACCATTTCCAAGAACTACGTGGGTAAAGGTTATGAATACATGGTGGAGTTTATACAAGTTCACCCCCTGCATTATGCTATGACTGCCTCTCCTGGTGTCCTATACCAGGAGATGGTGTATGAGTTTTGGTACCCCTGTGCATATGACCCATCAACCAAAGCCATCAAGGTAACCATCCTCAATGGGACTCAGACCATTGAGATAACCACTGCTCTTCTCAGGGAAGCCCTTCATCTTCTTGCTGCAGAAACATATGACAAACCATAGCCTGAGAATGATTAGATGGGTAATCTGCTATGCTTCTATGGTGTAGCAGAACCCAAGGTTGGAGCCACTCTGTTCATAAGGGATTTATCACCAACATACAGCTTCCTATTTGCCTCAGTGGTGATGTGCTTTAGCAGCAAGGTTGGTCCATTTGACCAACTTAGCAGAGATGAAATCCAAAGTCCTACAGCTTGTAGATGAGACTACATTGAACATGGCACGTTGGATTTTCGTGAATTTGAGGAACTTGGTACAGCAAGAAACTCGCCCGGCTGCTGTCATATATCCAAGGTTTCTGAGCCTCAACTTCAAACATGTCTGTGGTGAGCAACTCTACCTCTCTCAGCCCATGTTAACTACTGCTGCATTCCCTGTCATTGGGAATAGAGTATTTTACACTCCGGTACTTCCAAATGAACCTCCTCTATCTACACCAATGAATAGGTTACTTGGTTTGGTGGAATGACCCTCTACTGTGAGGGTGGATCCAGTGGTTGCTCCCAAGAGAAAATCCAAATCCAGGCCTAAGATTGTCAAAAGAGGCGTGGAATCGACTGAAGCTGGCCTGTCCTTAAGAAGGCTAAAACAATTAAGTCAAAGTCTGCCCCATCAGCCTCAGTGGCTGAGGGGGAGCAGACTTCTCACCCTGGTTCATCTGTTGAACCTGAAGCCTCTGTGGCTGGTGCCTCTATGGCACCTGAGACCATAGGACTGGTTTACCCCCCCTGTTTCTAACCTAGTCTCACCTCCAGTCCAAAAAGAACCCCTCATCACTTCTCCACAACATCCATCCTCCATTTCATCCCTCAAATCATATAAGAGACGCAAATTCTTAGCAAAAAAGAAACCATCCTCCCAAACTAGCGCCTCTGACCCCTCCCAACAAGAGTCAGTTGAAAAAGAAGCAACCCTTGATGCTTCTCCTAATTTGGAAGAAAAATCAGCACCTTTGGAGCAGGCTTCACTCTAACATGAGTCAACCCAGAGTCAGCTCAGACCCTCTAGTTTCTCCCAACAGGAACCAGTTGTACAGAAGAGACTACCACAGCCACTATCCCAGCCTCCACTACATACTTCTCCTACACCATCTGAGTCTACATGAGGTGCCAAAACTGCTAGAATAGACCATCCAGCAGATCAGCCTCAAACTTCTGCTCCTGGTGATGCAACTGTTGTACAACCAACAACTGTTGAAGGACCCTCATCCCAAGCTGATGAACCTAAGGGAATGGACTATCCCTCTGGTGAGGCTACTCCCTAAATGCAAATTCCATCAGCAGGTTTCACCACTGCTGATGTTGAAATGCACATCCCCTCTCCCCATGAAGAGGTACCTACAAATCAAGCAACTGCTGAGGGAACCTCCCCAGGTCTTAATGAAGGTGTTGCAACACAAGCAGCATCTGAAAGGCCACCAACTCCTACCACTTCACCTAATGATGCAGATATAGTCACTGTTGAAGGTTCCTTTGACCCTTCCTTCCTGGGCCATCTCACTTATGCCTAGGCTATGGAATTACTCTCCAAAGTCTCCCTGCCTTCCCCCACAAATCCACAAACACCTGCCTCACCATCATCACATTCACATTAATCACCATCTACCCAATCAAAACAATCCACACACACTCCTCCTTCCCCCAGTGATCTTCCTTTGAAGGATTAGCTATCTTTGCTGACCAACAAAGTTGGTTCTTTAGAAACATCCATGACCTCCCTACATTCTATCATATCAGACTCTGTGTCTGCTCAGCTTAAGGGATTTTTTGATTCGTTCAAAACCTCCTTTCCAACCCCTCCTCCTCAAGCTAATCAATCCTCACAGCTGCTTTCACTCACTGCACAGCTGCAAACACTCTCTACTACCATCTCCACAATTCTTACTACTCAACAGGACTGTGTCCTCTCTGGCAGCTGTCTCCCAACAGCTTTCAGCCCTCCTTGAGATTTGCACTAATTCACTTCCTTCCACTTTGGCCAGCTTGAACACCTTAATGATCTCTCTGTCAAATTCTGTGTCATCAAACCTTGATGATATGCAAGATTCTCTTGAATTAAATCTTGCACAGCTTCAAAGTTTGCTCTTCATAGCTTCTGACAGGGAAGCCATCTCTCAGTTGTCATCTCTTGCTACTTCCCACTCTGCCTCTCTTCAAACCTGTCTTGCCCAACTTGCAGAGTTAAAGGACAACTTGGCTTTCTTAGTTCATAGCCTTGGTGGTTCCAAACCTGCTGCTAAAACTGCTACCTAGCCTGCTGATTTCGTTTCTTCAGGCAGACCCGTTGTTGAAGGCTATGTGCCATCTCCTTCAAAGGGGGAGAAGATATATGCCTCATAGACCAAGTCTAAGTGGTAGAAATCTTCATCTCCCTCTAAGGAGAAACCAGCATCAATGGGACAAGCAGCAGGTGTTTCACAAACAGGTAATACTATGGATGTCTCCAAAACAACTGAAGCTGCTCAGACTACTCAAGCAGGCGCTCCAAACCCTGTTCCATCTAAGTGGGAGGAATCCATTCCTGGGGACAGGCCAAGCAGAAGGAGACATCTAATACTGGAGCAAACAGAAGAAGAAGAGGAAGAGGAACCTGAAGCTATCCTAACCACAACAGCTAAAGGAAAGAAGAAAGCCTCAGTAAACCCTGACTACCTCAAAGCTGCTCAACAGTAATTTGATAAGGCTCGAGTCAAAGAAATGGGTGTTTCTATGGAGACTTATTACAAATACAAAGAGGAGCACCTTAGAGCCTTTGAAAAGCTAAAGAAGATGAAGCCTCTGCTAAAGCTGCAAGGGCCTTTGCATACAAGGAGGCAAGAAAAGTTAAAATGCCTTCCTTGGATGTCCAAAGGAAACTGCTAGAGGCTGCCAAAGAGTCAGTGGTTGAGAAGGAAGGAGAAAAAGAACAGGGTGCTCAAGTCTCTGTGACCAAGTCTAAGCCAGCATCCTCCTCTGCAAGAGCCCAAATTCACTTTGACAACTTGGCAAGGATGAAGTTCTTTGATGTTGCAAATAGAAGACTTTCCAAGGAGACAAGTGTCAAAGTTGTTCCCACTTCAAAGAAAGGAAAACAGTGGAAACTATAGATAACCAGAATGGGTGCTGAAGGTCCAGAACTGGAAGCATATGAAAACACTGGTGTTGCTCAAATGGGATACAAAGAATGGGTGGAATTGGCAGTCGCCCTGAGTCAGTCTAAGTCTGAAACTGCTAAGACTAGAAGGGCATATGTCAAAACGTTAATGAAGAGAGTTAAAAATCTTGGTCTGATTACAGAAGAACAAATCAAGGGTACCTCGGTGGTTGAACCCATGATAAAGGCCAGGAGAAGAAGAAAGGATACTGAGCTGGAAGAACTCCTAATAATGATTTATCAAGGTGATGTAGCTGTTGAGATCAAGGGAGTAGATCACAACCTGCCTAGAGGAGTCGAACAAGAGGAAGACAAGTTGATAGAGGCACCTGAGCTGGGGGTATTAAGCAGCTCATTGCTTTTACTCTTGCCAACTCCTTTAAAAAATCTGTAAGATGGAGAGCAGCTATCTGGGAACAGCTCAAAGGGTTCCATGAAAGAGGAGAGCTTCAAAATCCAAACTTCATGTTCCTCATAAATGAAATGGAGGAAATTGAAGAAACCAGAGTACATTTTGAACAAATGTTTGAAGAAGAACAACAACAGCTTCGAGGTCCATCTGCTGCTGAGTAGATGAAGAATGGAAGTTGTCTATCAGTTGGACAGGCTTGTCGTTACTTCTTCCCACCATCAACAGTCCAATGTGTTGAATTTCTTCATGTGCATAAGTTGTACTCCTTTACATTAGTTGTAATCCTTTATTACATCAGTTGTAATATGCTTTTGTACATTAGTTGTACTTCTGTACAAACATGTGTTGTTTCCAATCAATATCAATGTATATATAAATTGATCTTATACTTTACTTCAATGTTGTAACTTTATTTCAGCAAAATGTATTGTAAAAATATATTGTGAGTATTGATGAAATCAGCTTAGACTGATTATTGCAGATAGGGGGAGATTGTTAGGCACAAAAAGGCCTCAGTCAAACCTGCTCTACATCTTAGGAGGAGATTTTTAATCAAACCTGTTTGATGCACTTGAAGGTATAATTTAAGGTCTGTTAATGCCTTATTGAAACCTGATAAGTGATTTGCAATATAAGTCAAAGTTGTTTACCCTGTTGCATTTGTTGCAACTAAGGCAGATTGCCCAAGCTGTACTATTCTACTGAACTGGCTGGACATAAATTGTCTACGCTGCTCTATCCTGTTGAGCAGCTTGGACAAATTCTAAGTGTTCTGTTCTTTGTGAACAGAACCTGTTCTTTATGAACAGGCTAAACACTTTATGGAATATGTTTCCATGCCCTCATGTATTGTTTTGGACTACAAGATCAGTTTAGAAAGTCGAAGACAAAAGTGGAAAAGAAAAGGTACAAAGACTGCGTATGTTGTTTTGTTACATGAACACAAAGTGGATATTTGAAATAGGTGACAGACCATTTCTTATGTCAAAATGGCCTTAACAGAAGATGAAAGGTTCAAAGTTGACATTCCTCTTTTAATTAAAGCCTTCTACAACAGGGACAAAAAGGACAAGACAAAGATTCTGCCACATAAAGACAAGTCTGCTTTATCAGAAATGTGCAGAAAAGTTGTTTTGTCTTTTTGAAAGACATCCCATTATCTCATTGTCCAATGAGGAAGCTTCACTGAGATTCTCAGTGAGAGTATAAAAGGAAGCTTCTAAGGAATGTGAGATAACCAAGAGTGAAAAATTCAGATCGTGCATAGAAGTGTGTTTTTCATGCATGCAAGTCTGCTTGAAAAAAACAGTAACGTGTGTCCAAGCTGTTCGTAATCAAGCTGTCCATCTGCGTGTCTTGTAAACAGTGAGTTCATCTTAGTGAGTGTATTCACTGTACCTAGTCTGAGTGTGTCTTAGATTAAATAAACATCTGTTGATCTGTCATCTCAGCTTGAACCATTCCGCAGTTCAAGCTTGTTTGTAATTAACACTTGTTGATAATATACACAAACATTGAGAAAATTGTGTTGTGTTTTAATTTGTTGTATTCACCCCCCTCTATAGCTTAGAACAACATACTAGGGAAAGTTTTTGGGACATACACCTGTCACCGCTATCTTGCTAACATGAGAATAACTCTAAGACAAACTAAGAGACTTTGTTGTATGTATGAACTTGTATTATTATGATAGCCACAGTTTTTGTTATTGACGTGGCTAAAGGGTCATATATGAACTTGTATTATTATGATAGCCACAGTTTATCTCAATAACTGTGACCATTGCAAATCACATTCAACCTTAAGCCACAGTTTTACATAAGGATCGTGACAAAGACATGTCACGGTTGCCACATTGTTACCAGATGTCATTGTTTGTTATAGTTATTTGTTTGATGTCTATAATAATCCTGTGATGGTTATTAACTGTGACGATAAATATGTATATGGTCACGGAAATCTTTTTCGATGACCAAAGGGACACCCTGAAGTTGAATTGTATGACTCTAAATTATTTGGTGGAATTAGTCACATGAATAAACTGTGACAAAAGGCTAACTTATATGGTCACGAAATCACTTTGTGTGACCAAAGGGTGGAGTTCATTAGCCACGTATGGTAAAAGAAAAATATTGTGACTATAAGTGTTTAATTGCCATGATTTAGTTGATTAAGTGTGTCCAAAAGTAAACAATCGTCATGAAATAAGAAAATTATTGTGACTATAAGTATTTTACAGTCACGGTTTACTTTCTTATGTGTGTCTAAAAGTATACAATATTCATGATAAAAGAGAAAAATATGACTAAGTATTTTTTTTGTCACGATTCAATTTCTTTTATGTATATAAAAGTAATTAATAATCACGGTTTAAGAAAAAAACATATCACCATAATTATGTTTTGGTCACAGTTTAAGACACACAAACATGTGACTATTAATATTTAAAGGGGACAGATTAAGTTTTTATGTGTGTCTAAATGTAAACAATAGTAATAGTAAAATGAAAAAGATATGATTATAAGTATATTTAAGTCACGATTTAATTTGTTTTGTGACTAAAAGCTATTAATCTCACACATTAAAAAAGTTCAATATAAGGAGTTTTTTTTTCACGGATTAAACAAATTTGTGACTATTAATATTTAAAGGTGACAGTTTATTGTTTTTATGTAACTAAAATTAACAATAGTCATGGTAAAAAAATGTTGTGAATATATTTTTTTAATGATCATGGTTTAGTTAATTTCTTATTAGTCTGTAAAAGTAATAGTTTTCATGATCAAAGATAAAAACAGTGACTATAAGTATTTTATGGTCACACAAGAATTGGTTTGTGTGACTAAAAGTAATCGGTGGTCATGGTTTAAGTGAAAAAAATGTCCCTATAAGTATTTTATCGTCATGGTTTAATATATTATTGTGTCTGAAACTAAACATTAATCATGATAAAAGAACAAAAATGTATTTATAAGTATTTTATGGTCACAATTTATTTTGTTTTGTGTGGTTAAAGGTTATCAATTGTCATAGTTAAAAAAAACTTGTTACTATGAGTATTCAGTGGTCATGGTTAATTGTGTTATGTGTGTCAAAAACTAAACATTAACCATGATAAAAGAAAAAATATCGTGACTACAAGTAGTTTATGGTCACGACTTTTTTTTATCAGTTGCTAAATGTTACTAATTGTCATAATAAAAGCAGCAAACTGTGGCTATAACTACTTTATGGTCACGATTTAGTTAGTTTTGTGTGGTGAATGGTTATTAATTGTCACAGTTTAAGAAAAAACTTATCACTATTAGTATTTTGTGGTCATGGTTAAATGTCTAATATGTGTCAAAAAGTAAACATTAATTATGATTAAAGAAAACAACCATGACTACAAGAAGTTTATGGTCATGTCTTATTTTATTTTATGTGACTAAAAGTAACTAATTGTCATAATAAAAGAGGCAAACTGTAGCTATAAGTTTTTTATGGTCATAATTTAGTTTGTTTTGTATGGTTACAGTTACCAATTGTCACAGTTTAGAAAACAACGTGTCAGTATAAGTACTTTATGGTCATGATTAAATGTCTTATATGTGTCAAAAACTAAATATTAATAACGATAAAAGAAAACAAACCATGACTACAAGTAGTTTATGGTCACGTCTTATTTTAATATATGTGACTAAAAGTAATTAATTGTAATAATTAAAGGAAAAGAATGTGAGTATATGTATTTTATGATGACACTTTATTTTATTTTGTACGACTAAAAGAATCAACGAATCACCGTTTACGAAACAACATGACACTATAAATATTTTACGGTCACTATTATAAATGTTATGTGTGTCTAAAAGTAAACAATAATAACGATAAAAGTAAACATATGTGGTTGTAACTAACTTATTTTCACGGTTTAATTTTTTACACGTGTCTAAAAGGAACAATAGTGATTTTAAAAGAAATATAATGTTACAACAAGTATTTGATGGTCACCAAAGGGCCTTTGGCCTGGCGGTAAGAGGGTGGAGATACAAGTGAGAGGTCACGGGTTCGACTCCCGTCGGAGACAAGTTGATATTTAGGTGGTGAAAGCAAGTCTTATGGTAAATGAGTAGTTTAGGAGTAGGAGTAGGATACTTTGCTGTTAAAAAAAGTATTTAATGGTCACAGATTGTATTGTTGCATGTGTCTAAAAGTTAACAGTTGCCACGATTAGGAAGAAATAAGTAACTATAAATACTTTAATGTCACGGTATTGTTTATTATATGTGTCTAAAAGTAAGCAATTGTCAAGAATCAACGAATTATTATGTGACTAAAATAATGGTATGGTCACGGTGTAATTATTTTTGTGTGAAAATGTATCAATTGTCATGGTTTAATACTTTATGTATGTCCAATTGCAACCAATGGTCACATTTTAATTAATTATATGTGTCTAAGTGTACTTGACGGTCACGGTTTAATTGTTTATGCATCTCTAAATGTACCAATGGTCACACTTAATAGTTTATGTGCGTCAAAATATAACCAATTGTCACGGTTTCATTCATGGGATGTGTTTAAATGTCTCAAATAGTTACTGTTAGCTGGTTATGTGTGTATAAATTTATCCAATGGTCACGACTAAAAATTTGTGCATCTTTAAATATACCAGGTGGCCACCGTTTATTTGTTTATGCATGTCTGTAAAAATGTTAACGCCCCAGATTAATTGTTTATGTGTGTCTAAATGTATCCAACTGTCATGGTGTTAAAAGAAATTGTGACTAAAAGTATTTTATGGTCACGGTTACTAAAAAATATAGACCTCAACTATATAGAAATTGTTACCATATAGCCACGGTTTTAGGCTATGGCCACAGTTTTACATATGATTTAGTCACGAATATTAAATGTAGCCATAAGGTACCAAAAGTGATGCGACCTTTGGTCACTATTTAAATGAAAAATAAAATTGTGGCCAAAAGTCTATGGCAACGGTTTTTTAGCGTGACGAATGACATATTTTGTACTAGTTGTGTCGGACGTTTGCCTTTTAAAGATAATTTGCAAATACCAAAAAGTCATAGTCATTGTGTGTCTGCCTTGATCATAGAAGTATGTCTAAGTATGAGACACGTAAGGTAATTTCTCGATAAATAAAAAAGCCAAAGGAAATTCCCAAGTGTTGAATGTTTAAATGGAAAAAGATACCGACAATCGACTTGGAATGTATGTCACGACAAACAATCAAAGGAATAAAAAATTCCTAAGTGTGAAAGTGCAATACTGAAAGTGCGTTTGACACTGCTATCTGATTGAACCTTCTTTGACTATCTCACAAAAATATTCTCTTAGTGATTTTATCTTTAAATTATTGCAATTTAATTTCTTTTTAGTTAATTTTATCTTAGTTTAGATTATTTTATTTCTAATTAATAGGAACGAGGTCAAAGTTACTAGGATGCATTTTTAGTTGAAGAAACAAAATTGCGTGATAATCTGTTGCTTAGTGTGAATGTCTCGCAACGTTGAAAAAGTTCCGTCAAATGTAAAAGTTGGATTTTGTTCAAAAATTTTCAATTAACTTCGAATTAGGATTAAGGTCGAAGTCACAATCGAACTTAGTTACATTCAAACTTAATCAGATAAGTTCGTGACACAGTGTGAATATAAATAGGACAACAGTGTTCATTTAATGCACCTGCACTCGAATTTATTCTTCTCGATCTTATAAGGGCGATCTCGAACTTACCGACACTTGTTCGAACTTGTCGTTTTTTCGATTTGTGAACCATTCCTCGAATTTTACAACAGTTCCTCGAACATACACACAGACTTAGTCGTTATTCATCAACACTCACTAAGTGAGTGTTATTTGGGACTGTTAATGGCATTAAATTTGAAAATTTTATGTTTAAAATAACTAAAAACTAGGTGGTCTAAATCACAAAGTTTTAGGTTAGGAAACTTGAAATTAATCCTCAATAAACTTGATTAGAACCTATTAGGACTAGATTCATCAGTCATTTAAGTCTAAAAAGGTTTAAATCATGAGATTGAAGTTTAAAATGCCGACTTCAAACTTGTTCTACAAGTCTCGAACTTGTCAGGTCTTCGAACTTGTTTAAAATATCTATAAGTTCGGAAACAGACATGTTCGAAAAGGTTTCTCGAATTTAAATAAGTTTGAAGGTCAATAGACTGTTCGAACTTAAGTAAGTTCGAAGGAATTGTTTTCTTGAATTTAAGTAAATTCGAAGGTTATTAAGTTTGTTTGAACTTAATCAAGTTCGAATGACTTAAATATCTTTTCCGAAATTGATTTTAAATGTTTTTCTGTTTACAGAAATGGCTGATCGTGCGTTTTATAAAAGCAGCTCAGGAAAACATATCTGTGGAGCTGATTAATGATCTCCTAGAACCGCCTTCGGAGATGGATGACATTTATAAAGATATCGACGATTATCAGCCTCCAGTAACAGAGCCTAAAGCAACAGAAGGTAATGTAGAGTCTGCATCTGATTCAGACTCTGAAGAAGTCTTTAGGGAAGCAGCAAATCCATCAACAACTTTTGCAACACATGGTACGCGGCTAGTTGTACATAGACAAAAAATCAGTCGTCATGCTCTCAGTCTTCGAGATGAAGATGACGAAGATGAAGATTTTGTTTTAGAAGAAGAGGCGTTAGTGTCTAGGGAACAAAGAGCCAAGCGCCAACGTCTAGCTCAGCAAGCTCCATCCACCTCAGCTGCCGTCCCATCTGCCACAACTGCCGCCCCATCCGCCACAAACAAAAGTTGATCTCCAAACAGTCCAACTATTTCAGCTATCACAAGCGGTAAGTGAGCTACCACAACACAATACACAGCTTGATCTAGACAATGCAGAATTGCGTAAGACTGTAGGGGTTCAACATGAACAGATAACTACACTACGTGGCCTCTTGGAGCAGATTTTGAAAGATCGTGTGCTCAGGGGGAGAGTAGTTGTAGAGATGATCAGTTGAGGGGAAGTAGGAGAGATGATGAAGGAAGTGACCCCGGCGCCCAACAGAAAGGAAGTGAGCTAGCAGATCTTACAAAAAAGACTGCTCAGCAAGCTACATTACAGGGGGAGTCAGGTTCGTCTTCTGGAGCTGAGAAAGATAAAGGCAAGGCTCCCGAATCTACAGATTTCGTTCAAGACGATATGATAGGAGCCTTGGCCATTTAGAAGAAGATGTAATGTTTGACTTTGAAGATGATTTGGATATAGAAGGACTGGAAGAAGGGGAATTTATAGCTGAGAATGTTCCAGAGTGGAAATCAGATGATGAAGTATTAAAAGATGAAGATGATAATGTTGATGAAGTGCTCATTCAAAAACAACCTGTCACGGATCTTTACGAGAATGAGAATCAGAATGTGATAGACATTGATATGTTGAAATCTGCATGTAATGACGATTCAGAATCTGATATGCTTGATCGAGAGCTTACTAAAGAAGAGAAGGGGAGATTATGGTTTAAGAAAGAAGAAAAGAAGACTGACTTGGCAGTAAAGAAGAAGATGAGGCTGCCGAGTCCGGGAAAGTTAACAGGTGGGATTCTAAGCTGGTTCTATGACAGAGAACTGCAGCTATTTGTTCTGAAAAAGAAGAGATGGGTACAATACTTGAGAAGAACGTTGAAAGACTTCAATTCATTACCAAAATGTGAAGTGAAAGAATTGGCTTGGAAAGTATTAATCAACCTAGTAGACGACCCATATGCTGAAGTTGTTGCTAAGATTATAAGAAGGGAGGGTCGGTCTGGAAGGTTCGAAAGGCTTAAGCCAAGATCTGGTAAAAGAGTGGTGGATGAAACAAGAATAGATCCTCATTCTGGGAGACCATGCGCTAAGATGGTTTACAAACTAGTCGGATGCTTAAAGAAGGTTCCATTAAAGACAATGCCACAGGTTATCCTGAAGAATATGAAGTGGTGGTACGTCGACAATGAAACAGCTTAAGCCATAATGAAGGATGAAGACGAGAAGGTCATTTTGAAGGTATATGACCCTCTGCATCTCATAAACCTTTCTCGGGATGACCTGCAGAAGCTTCATGATCAACCATTTTTCTATCATGAAGGCTGGAATTCTGAAGGAAGGAAGTTTCAGAAGGTTGTCAAAGTTTGTGTGGAACAGGCACTCCATGCAGGCAGTGATTTGAATAAGCCTAGTTCTGTAGACAATTGAGTATCTAACTAGAAGCTATCATCAAGGGGGAGTCTGTTGGTACACCCTGTGTGACGATAGCAGTCTAGATATGTAATAGATAGTCATATATAATAGATGAGGCTTTATTAATGCAAGTTATGTGTGTTAATTCACGATTATGTTTGATATCTGCATTTGCATATTAAGTTCTAGATTATCAAGTTAAGTTCTAGACTATCAAGTTAAGTTCTAGGCTGTGATGTTAAGTTCTAGAATGTGGAGATAAGTTCTAGACTATGAAGATAAGTTCTAAGGCTAAGCCACGAACTTAAGCCAACCCAGACGAACAGGGTATTGGGCATGTTCACGGGCTTGGGCCTAAACGAACTTATCTGGTTTAGTTCGAACTTAATTGATTTAATTAGGAATAATCCGTTTTATTTTACAATCTTTGAGAATTACGAATTTCAGAGCTTCGTAAGTGCACGTGCGAGCTAGAAAGTATTCAGAGAGTTTTTCTTGGAGCAATACACCATGTGGGGTCGTTCATAACATCGGCTATCATTTTGTTCGGATCCGGTTTCCGTGCGTGATCGATCCGTTAAGTGTCTAACGAGGATTCCGCACTCATTGGACGGCGTCACGTCAAGATCTGATCTGTAGACGTTGGTGACCTTACAATGTGAACACAATATCTTAACTCTCGAAGATATGCTCCGTGCCTGCATTCTTTATTTGGGTGGTAACTGGGATGACCATTTGCCTTTGGTCGAATTCTGATACAACAACAGTTATCCTCCCACTATCAAGATGGCTCCTTTTGAAGCTTTATACGGACGAAAGTGCAGAACTCCCACCTGTTGGCACGAAACAGGTGATTCACCAATAGCGGGTCCTGCCCTTCTACAGTTGACTCATGGTCAAACTGAAGCAATACATATGTATCAATCATTTAGGTGGTTTGAACTGAGATAGGATGTACAGACTGTTAGGATGGGAATAAGGGTACACAGCTCTAAGTCTATAAATCTGATAGTTACATGATTTTTAATTTTCAGTAAAGATGTCAGGATCATGTGATTTCCCCAACAATATGACTCCTCAACAGATGTTTGAAATGGTACAACAACTATTAGCCCAACAATTTGAACAACAAAATAAGAATATGCAAGAACAGTTTCGGGCCAGAGATGAGGCCGAAGCTAAAAGACGTGCTGATAAGAAGAATAAGCGAAAAGAAAAACAAGCCCAAAACGATGAGTCTGATTCTGATAACTCAAACCCTGATGCCCAAATTGAGCAGCCGAAAGGCTGTAAGTTTAAAGATTTTAAAGCAAGCGGTGCCTCGAACTTTGAGGGTACAGTAAATCCAATCCAGGCTTTGGAATGGATCAGTAACACTGAAGAAATCTTCAGAATCTTTGATTGCCTAGATTCAAAGAAACTAAGTTTTGCTTCTGCTCTGTTCGTTGGTGTTGCCTGTGCTTGGTGGAAGACACAGAGAAGTATTTATGGTGAGGAAGTCATTCAGACATTAGAGTGGGATCAATTCTTGACATGTTTCACGCGAAGTACTGTCCTGCTGACCAGCAAGACAAAATGCAGGTTCAATTGATCGAGTTAACCCAAGGAACCAAATCAGTAGACGAGTATGAGCACGAATTCTCGCGACTCTGTGGCTATTCTTCGTATCAAGTAGCCACCGAGGAAAGAAAGATGAACAGATTTTGCGGAGGTCTGAACCCTAGGTATAGACACCCTATGAACGCGATGAGGTATAAATCTTATCTGGAAATGGTTGTAGAAGCAAGTCAGATAGAGAGAGGATATTTAGAGTTTGGCGATCAACTCTATGCTCCACGACAAATCCAACATGTCACTCTCCCCCGAAGAAGCAAAGATTCTGCAAATTCTTTAAGTCCAACAAATCCCAGTCCCAACAACCTCAACAATCTCAACAGTACAGTTCACCTCAAAAGGCTCAAGCATATGCTCTCACAAATTAATGAACCGTGATTTTGCAAACGAAGTACAAAATCACACATGGGACTTTGAAATCCTGATGATGTTACCTGCTATGTATGTAGCAAGATCGACCACAGCAGTGAAGAATGTCCCAAGCGGGATCTTGGATGTGCAAAGTGTGGGAAGCGTGGACACTTTATGTATCAGTTTCAGAGTGGACGTCGAAGCCAATCACAGTCGTCAGCTGGTGGTTCTACGATGAAAAGTTCACCTGCAAGTCCAACTGCAAGGACACGTGCATTTCAATTTACAGCGGAGGAAGCAAAGGAAACGCCAGATGTGGTTATCGGTATGTTCATATTAAATTCGATACTTGCTCGCGTACTATTTGATTCCGGTGCAAGTCGTTCATACATATCGACTATTTTTGCTCAAAGACTGTCTAAATCTCCTACAAAAATTCTGTTATACTTGATATAGAGACAGTCAGTAACAATTATGTTATGTCTAATTCCGTGTATCGAAATTGCACTCTACTTGTCAATAACGTTGAATTTAATATCGATCTATTCTGATACCGTTAAAAGAGTTCGACGTCATTATCGGCATGGACTGGCTAACGAATGCTGAGGCAACTATCGTCTGCAACCGTTGAATCATCAGAATCAAAGCTTCAGACGACTGAGTGTTGGAAATCAAAGGCGACAAACGAAAAGGTGCCAACTGCTTTATATCTGTTGAGAAAGCGCATAAATATCTGTCTAAGGGTCACGAATCATATATGTGTTTTGTCTCGTCTGATTCCGTCTTTGAAGCCAATAAGAAATCTGTATCTGATATATCGATCGTCTGTGATTTCCCAGACGTATTTCCCGATGATATCTCTGGAGTGCCACCAGAACGTCTACTCGAATTCGGCATTGACTTAGTTCCTGGTGCGGCTCCAATGGCCAAAGCTCCCTATAGACTTGCGCCTGCAGAGATGCAGGAAATGTCAAAACAATTGCAAGATCTGTTAAAAAATGGATTTATCCGACCTAGTTCATCTCCGTGGGATGCGTCTGTCTTGTTCATTAAGAAGAAAGACGGAACTCTTCGTATGTGCATCGACTATCGTGAGTTGAACAAAGTTACCATCAAGAATAAGTATCCTCTGCCCAGAATAGATGATCTACTTGACCAGCTAAAAATAGAAACTTACTTCTCTAAAGTTGATCTTCGTTCCTGGTATCATCAGTTAAAAGTCAAAGAAGATGATATCCCGAGAACAGCTTTCCAAACGAGATACGGTCATTACGAATTTCTCGTAATGCCTTTCGGTTTAACAAATGCACCAGCGGTTTTCATGGATCTCATGAATCGCATGTACAGACCTATGTTAGATAAATCATTTATTGTGTTCATAGATGATATTCTGATTTACTCCAAAACGGAGGCTGAACACGTTGTTCATTTGCGTCAGCTGCTAGAGCTATTGTGAAAAGAAAGGCTCTATGCAAAATTTTCAAAATGTGAATTCTGGCTGAGACAGGTATAACCTTATATTGTCTCGAGTTATTTCTTAAGTGTTATTTGTCTGAATAAAAACTTGAAATTCTGCTTTGTTATCTTTATAGATACAATTCCTTGGCCATGTTGTATCAGGAGAAGGTATTTCAGTTGATCCTTCCATAGTCGAGGTTGTTCAGAAGTGGCAAACACCTCGCAATGCCTCAGAAATCAGAAGTTTCCTTGGATTGACTGGTTACTACCAGCGATTCTTTAAAGACTTCTCGAAGATTGTTGTGCCACTCACAATGTAAACACGAAAGAACTCACTTTCGTATGAGCTGATAAACAGCAAAAAACTTTTGAGACTCTAAAGCAAAATCTTATTCAAGCGTCGATACTAGCCTTACCAGAGGGCAATGATGACTTCGTAGTTTATAGTGATGCATCTGGTACAGGTTTAGGTTCTGTCCTCATGCAAAGGGAAATTTCATTGCCTACTCGTCAAGGCAACTGAAAGATTACGATAAAAGTTGTCAAGATCAAAATTACTACCTAAGATTAACTGGTTTGAATCAATCAGAGTATAAACCAATAACCTTGTATTGAATCAAAGTCCAATTAAGAAGTTTGCGGAATAACACTTAATTGTTTTAAGAAAAGCTTTCAAAACAAATAACACATAAATATAATCAATCAATCACTTGTATTACCAAACTTAATGATTACAATCACCTCTAATCTGTTTGATTTGACCAAGAACACAGATTGTTCTTAGGGTTTTACAACCTTAGAGGCTTATGAAAACTTAATCAGAAAAGCAATTACAATTGAAATATAAACTTGTACGTGCAGCATTACAATAGAAAACCTATTCTGTGTATATTTATAATGCCTTCTGATTTATTTCCTTGAGAAACTCTGATTTCTCTGATAGTAGATATGCTTGAATCTTCGAATATATCTTTTCCTGAATTTCAGCACTTTCTGTTTATTGAGCTGTTGAGCAGCTTGAAGTCTACCTGTTGAGCAGCTTGAGTTTGAACACTGGCAGCTTGAATATTTGAACTAGCAACTCGAACTTCTTCAACTAACAGCTTGAACTTTTTAATTACACAGACAATCTACTAACAGTTTGAGAAATCTAACTAACAGCTTGACATACTTAGAATATTTCCCAACAATCTCCCCCTAACTTAAATTCTTTAAACAAGACTTTAAGTTTCTATACAAATAAGGAAATAAAAGAAAGTAAAACTGTTATCTACAAACTAAGGCATCCAAAAACTTACAATTGTGAAAGTTTCTGCTTAATTGCCTTCAAAAATTCTCTTTTCAATTTTTCTCTATCACAGTATATCTTCACTGAGCTCATTTGCAGTAGGCATGCTCTTGGAAGATCAAAGAATTCAAAATTGAAGAACATGCTGGATCCATTTGTAAATTTGAGTATGTATGTCTTTGATTTCACATACAGATCCACATTTGCAATCTTCATCTCCTTGACATCTTCTGTATCTTTTCTGATGGACTCTGGATCAAAAATGCTTTTCAAAACTTTTATAGCCTGCTTGACCTAGGGTAGTGAAGACCTAACTTGACTCACAGATCCAGTATGGTGCATTCTAGTAAGTTCATCCCTGGACATCCCTTGAACTAGGTGCATTATACTCTTATATTCTTCCTCAGGACCAACTTCTCTTCTGACTACAAAATGATATTTTAAATCAATGTCATCCATTGACTTAGCATACCAGTATGTAATGGGAGGTTTTGAGAAGTCATGTTGGTCGAGGGTCTATTCAATCTCCATCACCTTTTGAAGCTGATGCTCAAATAACACCTTTTTCACCTGATCAAGCTTTGCTTGTGAAATGGCTTCTGGTTGAGGATTAGTAGTAGCAGCTTGAACAGGAGGAGACGGATCACTGAATCCAGCTGGATGAACACTTACACCAGCTTGAACTGGTTCTGGGAGACTTTGGACTGGATGGGAGACATTGGCTATCTTTCGTTTTTCCATCTCCTTGTCATGAACTTCCTGCAGCCTTTCTGTGTTCCATGACTGAGCTATCTTCTTTGAAATCCCAACTGTATAAGCAAAATTTATCAGAAACCTTCTGTGCTCTGCCTTTGTATGCCCAGTTGGCATTTTCCTTTTCTTCTCATTCTGTTTGACCATAAACCCTTTTAAGTAATCACCTAAGGTTTCATCATCTTGCATTGGAGCATGGGTTTGCTGGTTCAAGAGTTCATCCTGTTCCTCTGCTACTTGTCTGGCAAATTCAGCATCATGAGCAACCTGAGCATCTCTAGATGAAAATTTAAGCTTTGGAGATTCTATGAGAATGCCCTTGCCCTTATCTTTGGAGGTTGCAGAGGTTGTATCTTGGACTGTACTGACAGGAGCTTGACTACCTTCTCGGATAACAACTCCAGTTGTTCTTATATGAGCAGCTTGAGTTTCTAAGCTAACAGCTTGAGTAGCTGCTGGGACTGTTAGCCTAGAATCTTGGACTGTTGGAGCAGGAGTTGGTGCTGCTTGGACTGAACTAGGGATCTCCTGATTCTCCCTCTTTTTGGATGCATTGGTTTCGCCAAGAGAGCCTACAACCTTTGCCATTAGGGTTCGAATCATCTTCTCAAGTTGAATTATCTTATTTCCACAAAGAGTGAATCCCTGATAAAAATAATCCATTCTTTGATTCTGAGCAGCTACTGTCCTTTGGAGTGCTAGTGACGGTGACAGTGTTGCCATCGATTTTGGAAGTTAAAGAAGTGACTCCGTTGATGGTTTGGACAAATGCATGTTTCCAAAACTGTTCTATATGGGATATGTAGGTGGTGGGATTGATTGTGAGGGCACGATGGATATGGGAACTTCAAAGGAAGTCCATCATGTCATGGAATGGTTGAAGGTCAGTGTGTTTGAGAGAATAGGGAAGACAGTTGTGTTCTTTGACAAACTCCATTGACGATCAAACGGTGATTTAGGGTTTTAGAAAAGTGTGTGTGAATCACTTAGACAAAAAAGGAAAGTCGTGAAAGATATTTTGCAACTGGTAGTTACAATTGAACGAAACTGGGACCTTTAAAGGTTTTCGAAAATATCTAATCCCGCCACACACTTATAGGAAGTTACCAAAATACCCTGCACACTTTGACAGATCAAGTGAAACAACTAAAAGTCCGAGTATAATGAACTAGCAGCTTGAGAAAAGACTCAAGCTGTTAGTTGAAAAGAAGCATGTTCTAATGAAATAGTGTCTCCCCCTTAAACAAGCATATTAAATAAACATATTTTTCATAAAATAAGGGAGAATGATGAAAAACAAATTAATCCATATTAACCATGAAATATTTGACACTAGGAAGGTGAATCTTCCTACATCAAATGGTTTTGTAAATAGATCAGCTTACTGATCATCAGTATGAATTTTGGTAACTTGGATTAATTTCTTCTCATTACAATCCCTTATAAAATGAAATTTAATGTCTATATGCTTGGTTTTGGGAAATTTCATTTGATTTTGTACAATGCTTATTGCACTTGAGTTGTCAATGTAAATAGGAGTGGATAGGAAATTCATACCATAGTCTCTCAGTTGATTTTGAATCCACATCACTTGGGAACACCAGCTTGCAGCTGCTACATATACTGCTTTAGTGGATGAGGTGGAAACAGTTGTTTGCTTTTTGCACTGCCAAGAGACCAGTCTTGCTCCTAGATATTGACATCCACCAGTTGTGGACTTTATGTCAATGTTGCACCCTCCATAATCACTGTCAGAATAGGCTGTTAGTTCAAGAGGAGAGTCTTTAGGATACCAGAGGCCCAAATGTGGTTGGCCTTTGAGATATCTAAATATTCTCTTAACAGCAAATAGGTGTGAGTCCTTTAGAGCACATTGAAACCTGGCACACACAAAAACAGCAAACATTATATCAGGTCTAGAAGATGTGAGATACATAAGTGAACCTATCAAGGATCTGTATAGATGAATGTCCACATCTACTCCATCTTTATCTGCATCAAGCTGCTTGTGAGTGTCCATTGGAGTACTAGCAACTTTGGTCGCTTTGTAACCAAACTTTTCCAGTATGTCTTTAACATACTTTGATTGACTTATAAAAAGTCATGTGGGCTTCTGATTGACCTGCAATCCTAGAAAGAAGGTGAGTTCTCCCATTGAACTCATTTAAAACTTTTTGTGCATCAATGCCTTAAATTCTTTGCACAGACTGTCGTTAGTAGACCCAAAGATAATATCATCAACATAGATTTGAACAAGCAGAATCTCAGATTTGATAGACTTTGTAAACAATGTTTTGTCCAGAGTACCTCTCTTGAATCCATTTTGTAGAATGTATGTTGACAGAGTGTCATACCATGCTCTAGGAGCTTGGTGGAGTCCATAGAGGGCTTTGTCTAATTTGTAGACTCTGTTTGGATACTTGTAGTCCTCAAATCCAGGAGGTTGACACACATAGACCTCTTCTTCATTTGTGACATACAAGAAAGCAGACTTCACATCCATTTGATACACTTTAAACCCTTTAAAGCTTGCATAAGCTAGGAACAGTCTGATGGCTTCAATTCTTGCCACTGGAGCAAAGACATCATCATAATCTATTCCTTCTTCTTGAGTGTATCCCTGTGCTACTAATCTTGCTTTGTTCTTGATGACTATCCCTCTCTCATCCTTCTTGTTTCTGAACACCCATCTTGTACCAATTGCTCTCTTTCCTTTAGGAAGATCAATTAGAGTCCATACATTCTGAATCTTGAATTGCAGAAGTTCTTCCTGCATTGCCTCAATCCAAGATGGATCCTTCAAAGCCTTAGATGCCTTCTTAGGTTCTAATTGTGACATGAAACAGGCATGTTCAAAGGCAGCGAGACTGAATTCAGGAACTGCTGATTCAGCATCAGTAGACTCCTTATGAACCATTGTCCTTGTCTGCACAGGAGTGCGTGGATCACCCATTATCTGATTAAGGGGATGATACTTGTGAACTCTGAGTGTTGGCTCTCTGTCAGTCTGAAAAGACGTTACTAGATTTGTATCATCTCCATCAGGACCACTTGATGGTTCAGCTTCAGGAACAGCTTGACTAGAATCTGGGATTGTTTCCCTTTGTGATGGAGATGTTCCCTCAGGACTTGGGATTGGCACTTCATAGTTTGGATTTGAATCATGTTGAGCATCCAGTACCCCAGGTGGTCACAGCATAGAAGTGGTATAACTGTATACTCATCCCATTGATCAGAATCTTCAACAGTCTGAAACTTTGTGCCAACAGCTTGAACATTTGTGCTACCAGCATGAGAATTTGTGTTGGCAGCTTCAACCCTGTTTTCATCAGTTTCTGCAGTATACTCAACAAATCTCAGAGAATTAGTTAGTGAATCTAAATCAAACAACCAATCAGGACCAGAGCCTTTGACATTTGCAGTGTTTTCATTAAATTCAACATTGGCACTTTCTTCAATGGTTTTAGACACACTGTTATATACACTATAGGCTTTGCTTTGAATGGAGTATCCTACAAAGACACCTTCTTTAGCCTTACTTTTAAACTTTCCTAAATGAGTCTTAGTGTGAAGAATGGTGCATGAACAGCCAAAAGACTTTAGAAAGGCTATTAAGGGGACTCTATGATGAAATAACTCATATGGAGTGTTTCCTTGTGATTGAACAATCTGAACCCCATTTAGAACATAACAAGCTGTATTGACTGCTTCTGCCCAAAAGGTCATTGGCAGTTTGGAATCAGCCAGCATGGTTCTAGCAACCTCAATTAAAATTCTGTTCTTTCTTTCAGCTACACTATTTTGTTGTGGTGTTCTTGGTGCACTGTATTGCCTACCAATGCCTTTAGACTCACAGAAACTGTTTATGATATTATTTTAAAACTAAGCTCCATTATCTGACCTTATCACCTTAACTTTTAAGTTGGATTGGTATTCTATCTTAAGAATAAATGATTTAACTAGCTCAGCTGTTTCATCTTTAGTCCTAAGAAAGTATACCCATGTGAATCTGGTGAAATCATCAACAATGACTAAACAGTAAGCTCTTTTATTCAAACTCATAATAGATGTTGGAACAAAGAGATCCATATGAATAAGATGAAGAACAGATGAGATTGAATTTACTTCCTTGGCCTTATGAGAAGTTTTGTGTTGCTTGCGTTTAAGGCATGCTACACAATGATCATCACATATGAACACCTTTTGTGGTAAACCTCTTACCAAATTCTTTTTGACTAGAACATTCATAGATTTGAAGTTCATGTGACACATCCTTCTGTGCCACAGAGCAGACTCATTAGATGATGCTTTGGATATCAAATAGCTTAAAGTACTTGATTTGGATAAAAGATCTGTGTCCAAACAGTAGACATTGTCCTTTCTTGGTGTTCTAAGTAAAACAAGATTTTCAGGTATTTTAAAATCTTTTGAAAGAACAATGCACTCAGAATCTGTGAATACAACAATATTTTGTTTATCACAGATTTGAGACACACTTAATAAATTGTACTTCAGCTGTTCAACATATAACACATCATTGAAAAGCATATTGCCTGCTTTAACAGTACCTTTACCTGTGACCTTACCTCCCTTGGAATTTCCTCCAAATGCAACAAACCCTCCTTCAAAGCCTTTGTAATTTGACAAGCATTCAGAATTGCCTGTCATGTGCCTAGAGCATCCACTGTCCAAATGCCATCTTGTTTAATGTTGTGACCTGTGGGTGCCCTGCACAAATAAAAGCTTAGTTAGTAGTGGAGTAAACCCAAACCAAGTTAGTTTTGGGTTGTCCTTGTGCATTGACATAACTAAACACTGTTTGTGACGTTTTATACTTAGTGAGATCCACTGGTGGATTCTGTGAAGAATATTTAGTTATGACATGAGGAATCCAGGTGTTCTTTCCAACCTTTGCTTTAACAGTCTCAGATGATCCATTACCTGTTCCAGTTGTAGGCTTAACAGTTTGAACTGGAATTTTAGTGCCAACAGCTTCAGAGTTTGCACCACCAGTTTCAACTTTTGGCCTGGCAGTTTCAACATTTGTATCAACAGTTTGATCTAAGTTTTTGCCTTTAACACACCATATCTATTTAAAATTCGATTTGGGTTTTGCCAAAACTTGTTTTTGGCGTGTTGACTGTTTTTTATTTACTTTAAAGAACCTATGATCAACTATTTTCTTTGGAACTGGTGCAACCAGGTGGTTTGGTCTTTAAATGTTTTGTGTTTTGGACAACTGCCTGTTTCTGAATCATAGTCTATTTTGCAACAGATGGTTTGTACAAGCAATGTCTGGCCAAATGGTTTTTCCTGCCACAATGGAAACATCTTTTGACTGTTTTGATTGGAGAACCAGTTTTGTTGGACCATAACTAGTTCTTGTTCCTTTGATTTCCCATGACCTGTTGTTGTTTGGGAAACTTTTGGACACCATGATTTTGGCATGTGCAGATTGGAACAGTCTTACCCCTTTTATTACCTTTTGAGGAAGATGCAGTGTTACAGTTAGAAGGTACAGAAACATGTGGGGCAGCATGGCATACACTCATCTTCTCTATTTCTTTCTTATTGGGGTTAGGGGCTTCTATAGGTGCACTCACTGTTTTGTGAACTTTCTCAACCTTTTTGCACTCACAGTCTTCATTTGGAATCAGATCTTCTTTAGATTCAGGACTTTTTTCAAGGATAGGATCCACAGTGGTCATAGACTCTTCTAATGGTTCATTAACAAGTCTGTCAGCAACTTCGCTCATGGGATGTATGTATTTGTTGTTGTATGGAGGTGGAGTGGCTCTGTATCCTATACCTTCTTTGGGATTGAGCTGAGATTTTACCATATCTATAAATTAAACTTCCATTAGGTGTTCCAGCTTTTGATTTGCCAATTTGAAGTTTCCTAGATCTATATTGACAAATTCTATTTTCTTGTTAGCTTCTAACACCTTCTGTTCAGCATCATCTAATTTCTTATTTAGGGACTCTATTTTGTTATTCAGCTCCTTTTTCTCCCACTCATGATATGTTCTATCATGTCCCATTTGAATCTCATTATCCTTGTAGTCATTGATCTGTTTTTCAAGATATTCTATGGCCTGCATGTACTCATATCTCCTTTCTTCCATCTTAACTAGAGTTTTGCACATGCTCTCATTATGATCTCTGTACTTTTTAACCATATTTTTGCATGTTTGAGAGCAGAGTTTAGCATTTACCTCATATGGTAGTTCAGTGGAGATGACATTTGATGTTTCTGCCATGAGAGCATGATTTTGAAACTCTTCCTCTGTCTGATCACTCCAGTTAAACACATTGTCTTCTTGAGAAACAAGTGCTTGTGATGATGAAACTTGAGTAGCTTGTTGTGGTCTTGGTGGCTGCTGACCTTGAGATCTGCATTCTCTGGAAAAGTGTCTAAGCTTGTGGCATTTAAAGCCTTCAACTTTTGATTTATCAAATGCTGGTTTTCCTTCTGGTCTGGCTTGGAAGTTGGATCTGCCAGTTCTTTTCAGAAACCTTTTAGCCATCATAGTCAGCATTGCATGCTGCCATTTCAAGTCCATCTCTTCTAGATCATCCGGATGGATTTGTTCTATATCTTCAGCATTTAGAGCAAGCAGTCCATCGTTAGCAACAAAGGCTTCATAATGAACTTCAATAGAGTTACTATCAGCACCTGAAAAGGAGTCACAACAGTTAGATTTATCAGTTAATGCTGATGACAGCAGAGCAATGTTATGATTATAAGAAAAGGATTTCTTTTTAGTTTCAATCTCAGTTTCGAACACTCTCAGACTGTTATACAAGTCATCCAACTCTATTTCATCAAGAGTGTCTTTGGTTCTCCATTGGGCAGCATAGACTGTCCACTCATCACCAAGTTATCTAAGGAATTTTCTGTTGACTTCATCTTGATCCAAGCTGACTTTGGCACTCTCCAACTCACCTATCAGTTTGTTAAACCTATCAAAGATTTGAGTAAGGTTTGCATTCTTGCCACCAGAAAAGTTTCATACTGCTGTTTCAAAAGATCCTTTTGATTTCTCTTGGTGCTAGCATTGCCAGCAAATCTTTTCTCTAAGGCAATCCAAAGAGAATGAGTTGTGTAAAACTTTTTAAACTGATGTTGATAAGCATTAGGAATGAATATCTGTAAAAGTGTAAGATCTTTTACTTCATTCCTTCTAGCCTTTCTTTCAAATTCAGTTTTTGGAGGAGTTTTTATGGGTTTGCCCTCAACATCAAGTTCGGGATCAACTATAGGAGAAAATAGCTTCCCATATGGCATAATCAATAAATTTAATACGCTGTTGAATCCTGAGTTTCCACATCTCAAAATCAGTGGGTTTGAGCATAGGCACTTTGAGTCCTTGCCCAGATCCACTACTACTATTATCAAATTTCATTGCAGAAAATTATAATATTTTAAAAGAAATCTTCTGACTTTGAAAACAAAGAAAGACCTGTGGCTCTGATACCACTTGTCATGATCAAAATTACTACCTAAGATTAACTGGTTTGAATCAATCAGAGTATAAACCAATAACCTTGTATTGAATCAAAGTCCAATTAAGAAGTTTGCGAAATAACACTTAACTGTTTTAAGAAATGCTTTCAAAATAAATAACACATAAATATAATCAATCAATCACTTGTATTGCCAAACTTAATGATTACAATCACCTCTAATCTGTTTGATTAGACGAAGAACACAGATTATTTTAGGGTTTTACAACCTTAGAGGCTTACGAAAACTTAATCAGAAAAGCAATTACAATTGAAATATAAACTTGTACGTGCAGCATTACAATAGAAAACCTATTCTATGTATATTTATAATGCCTTCTGATTTATTTCCTTGAGAAACTCTGATTTCTCTGATAGTAGATATGCTTGGATCTTCGAATATATCTTTTTCTGAATTTCAGCACTTTCTGTTTATTGAGTTGTTAAGCAGCTTGAAGTCTATCTGTTGAGCAGCTTGAGTTTGAACGCTGACAGCTTGAACTTTTGAACTAGCAGCTCGAACTTCTTCAACTAACAGCTTGAACTTTGTAATTACACAGACAATCTACTAACAGTTTGAGAAATCTAACTAACAACTTGACATACTTAGAATATTTCCCAACAAAAGTGCACCAACTCACGATCTTGAGTTGGCTGTCGTAACCTTTGCACTGAAAATCTAGCGTCATTATCTCTATGGGACTAGGTGTCAGTTATATACTGACCATAAAAGTATTAAACATCTCTTTACTCAAAAGTATCTGTACATGAAACAGCTACGGTCCTTGGAGCTCATCAAGGACTATGATTGTGAGATCCTATATCATCCCGAAAAAACCAACGTGGTTGCGGATGCTTTGAGTAGAATAGTCTATCCACCCTGACTTCAGTTGTATTCTCCTCTGATACCATCCTGTGAGGACCTTCCCTTACGGGGCAGTCCTCAGCGTCTAGGTCCCACCATTATGCAATATGATATCAATCATAACTAAGATAGAGTAATTAAGTTGCGGAATTATAAATTACAGGTACAAACATTTAGGATTAAGTTTAATACAACTTTAATACAGAGTTACGGCTTTCGAATTAAACTTATTACGGGTACAAGACTAATCTAATACATATAACCATACGATCAAAGCAAATATACCCAGACCACCACATTTATCATCTTCAAATCTGTACCAAAAGGGTCGTTTGAGTAGTGGTCTACGAAAACTTCAGCTTGATCTTGGGAGACCTAAAAACTAGGTCCGGCAGGTGCTTTCCCTTTATCTTTTCCTGTAAAATGGTTTAACAATAACTATAAGCAATGCTTAGTGAGAATATAGGTTTATCAGATTACATGCATACAACAAGCAGAAAGTGAGTATCTAGCGTGATATATCTTGACTGCCGCTACAGCCACGCATGATTGAGACATAGTAAATAAGATTTGGATGATGTCCAGGCCACGCTCACGCTTTTAGTGGAAGTTATCCACTCAATACTGGGCTAGCTACCAGCAAACATCATTGAAGGAGCATCGAAGTAATCAATACCAAGTTCAATAGAACTGGTGACATAGCAAGGTCAAGAACAATAGACCTACAAGGCTAAACATGCTAAGCTGAATCAATACATCAAAGATACGAGCAATGATGAAAGCATAATTAAACAAGGTCATGATAGAAATATCAACTTTTAACAATAACTGAATTGAACTGTAAGTACAATGTATGCAAAATGATAAGTCAAATAGCCATCATGATCCACAGGGTATCACCGAACCATGGTGAGCACAGGTCACAATCCAGCTGAGCATAAATGAATGCCAAGATAAACTATCATCAACAATATGTCTCAACCGGAATCAAGAATGTAAAACTGAATATCTATAACTCACAGTTTACTGAATTAATCTGAGTTGTTGACTTTATCAAGCAGATTTCTCCACTACCTGAGTTATCTCAGGATTTAATCTTTGACTGTCTAGACTTTAGCTTGGCTTTATAAACTCTGACCCACTATTCAGTACTTTAACTTTATTACTTTGTTCAGAATTTATCTGAACCTGTCCAGAATTTTTATCATTGCAAGAACATTAGCTTTAAACTTTAATTGGTCATGATTCTGATAACTCATCCAAATTTATGTCATTTTCATGGATATGTGTGGCTTTTATTATGTCTTTAAACTTTCATTTTCCATAATTGTATTTTAATAAACATAAGTATATTACACACACTTACTTAAGTTTTGTACATATGAAATAAAAATGATAAGACTCATATTTGTTATTTAAAGTATCCGAAATTGACCATCAGAAACAGGCCATTCGAATTGGGCATCCGGATTCGGGTCTTCCGAATTCGGATTAGCAACCATCCGAAATTCGGCATCCGAGATGGTCATCCGAATTTTGATCATCCAAACTCGGATGATCCGAGTTCGGATCAGCATCCATCCGAGATTAGGTCCCATCCGAGATTAGGTCCCATCCGAATTCGGATCCAACACTTAAAATTTTTCCCAGTTTGTTCTTGATGTTGCAGTTTCGACACATACGGGTTTTCATCAAAAATTTGCCAAACTTATATTTATTAACATGCAATTCAAAATAAGGTTATATTATCGTTATTGGGGTGTTTCTACCCTATGTTCCCTAACACATTAAATTATCCAGATTCGTCCAAAATCAAGACTTTTTCTCAAGAACACAAAACTTTACAAAAACTCAGATTTCTCATTTATTCGGGTGATTTAAACAATGATTTTTGTTTTTGTAACTCCTAAAGGCTTAAATATATGATTATTAACTGATATTTCATACATGCAACTAAATTTTTTAGATTAATAAATCTGATTTTAAGCATTTTAAACTCTTAAAATACAAACTAAAGCTTGGAAAATAGTTTTATTACCTTAATTTCCACTGATTCTTGATATTCTTCAGTTAATTCACGAATTTCTCCTTCTGATTTTTGATTTCTCAGCTGATTTGTAGAAAGATTGAGAGAGTTTTGTATTTTAGTAAGTGATGAAAATGAGAAATGAAAGACTTTGAGTCTTTTATTTCCAAACTTTTGGGTTTTGACAACTTTAACCCCTCCATATCTGTATTTCTTTAAATATAGATTTCATCTTTATATTCATCATTAACATAATTGAACTTAATTAAATTAATTTAATTCGATTACAATACAATTAATGTAATTAAATTACATTAATAACTCAAAAGCAGAAAATACATGTTCGATTAAAGACTAGGTTGTTACACCAATGGAATAAGAATTCCATAATTACATGCATATAAACTTATAATTGACTTTTATTAGTCATTCCAGACCAATCGCTTAATTCTTATAAGAATTTATCTTTATTTCATGTTTGACTATAATTTTGTGCCTTCGTCTTCTTTGATTTCTTTTCAAGCTGACACTGGGTGCTTAACAATCTGGTTCAAAGGCCATCTTCTCATTTAATTTCATTGGATCAGCAACTTCTACCTCTGCCTCATTATGAGACATGTTGTAATCATTCAAATTACAAGGCTTAACGAATAAGCTTGTATTTAGGATCCAGTTTTGGGTTTTCTTAAAGCCTTTGAATCATACATGATTCAAACACTGATACCTATATAGCTTATAGGTAAAATTTCTTATTTGAAAGAGACATTTAAGTCATAGCTTCAACTGATACAACCTATATATGTCATCCGCATATTCACTATCGATGACAAAGCTGTACAGTCGAACTCATGACTTATTTTGAAATCACAAGTTGATTTTAATCAGGAATAAAAAAAAATTCTCTTGATTTCCTTGGCAATCCCATTTTTAAATATGTTTTCCGTGGATTCGGAATGAGGTCGGGATTGAAAACAGTGTTATTAACGAGCAAATCATGGTTATGAATATATAAATTGATCAAGACAAGGTTATTACCGGTTGTTTCAATATCAAGAGTAGGAGAAGGCTAGGCAAGTGACTTGGTTAATTGACATGATAGTGCTGTAGAGATAAAAGAACAATGGATAGTAGAATCAAATGATACAAGACATGTATATAATTAGCAAACGTACTCATGACTGCATCTAGCATTTCCTCTGTTTCTTCGGCTGTGATATAAAAGGCACGGGCTCTAGCTGACGGAGTTGCAGCAGTGCTCTTCATTGTTGAACCTCCGACATACGACTGGGATTGACTGTTGCTTCTCATGGGACATTGATAATTAAAGTGTCCAGGTTTACCACACGTGGAATAACCAAGACCCTTCGTTGGGAATTCCTCGCTACTATGACTGATTTTGCTGCAGACATAACATATCACATCATCGATTAAAGCATAGAACTAACTCGGATGGAACACAAAGTTTCTCGGCCCATGTTACAATCGAGACTGATTTATTGAAAATATTTTAAGTCCTAAGTATGATCAACTCGATTAACTAACAGGACATTCTCGAATAATGAAACATTGAACTCGATCTAAACTAAGACTTTCTCGAGTGGTGTATTATTCAACTCGAATGAAACTGAATATATTCTCGATTATAGTGTTACTCGAGAAAATATTCTTGAAAATATGTTGAAGTCCCTACACACTGATTTACAAAATTTTGATACCAGGGACTTTTTCACTGATTAAAAATATGAGTCCCACTCGAAATTTGAATTCTGATAAGTTTTGTTTACTGAATTTTGTTCAGAAACAACACCATCTTTGTTAAAAATCCGATTTTCAGTGAAATAAGAACTCGAAAAAGTTTGAACAAAAACTTCAATTTTCAGTTAGTGTGTTTGAAATTGAACCTTGAAACTTGCAATTCAAGATTCAAAATGATAAACCGCAAATAAACACACTGCTAATTTCATATTATCACTACCAAAAACTGAAAACCCATGAACACACATATACGTATATATGAACACTTTTATTCAACAGATATATGGATAAAACTGAAAAATAAATGACTAAAACTGAAAAATTAACATCATAATACTGAAAATAAACTCACAATGTGTTGCTTTGTAGTATGAAATAATTGCAGAAATTTGGGTATTTGAGGTTTCTTAATGGTGAAGAAAGGTTTGGAGAAGACGGTGAACTGTTGCTTTGGACCGAAAAGTTTAGTTTGAATTTTGAAATTCTACTTTATAGGTGGAATTTCAAAATGTTGAAATATCCGGCCCATATATTTGAATTTCAAACATGACTTTACCCGTCCCATTTTTTTTTTAATTTCAAACAACTTTACACGGCCCACATTCACCAATGATAAGTCCATTTATTCAAAACCCAATTTCTTTTCGAAAAAAATATACAACTTAAAACTAAAAATAAAACAAACTAAACAAATATTTGACAAACACACAAAAAAATGACCAATAAAATAAAAAATTAAAAAAATGTAAAAACTGAAAATGCTCCCCCTTGAAGTTTAGAATGCTGCTCCCCCTCAGATGTATATCTTATTTTTCAAGTCAGCTCCCCCTACAAAATATCAGATAAATTTTATCAGATTTTCTCAAAATCAGATTAAAATTATTTTCTGCTCCCCCTGCACATGACAATTCAAATCTGTTAAATTCCGAAGAATTTGAACTTTTAAAATTCATGAATTCAACATTAGATTAGAATCAATAAAAAATGTAAATTTAAAATTACAAGTTGAAACTACTGAATTATTAAATCTAACGATTCAACAAACCCAATTTGTATACCAAAAAATTAAATCTTTTTTCATCTAATGCTTTGGTAAACAAATTAGCTAGTTGATATTCAGTCGGAACAAAGTATAAATCTATATTCCCATTTTCAATGTGATCCTTAATAAAGTGATACCGAATGTCGATGTGTTTTGTTTTTGAGTGTTGCACAGGATTTGATGCAATAGCAATTGCGCTATGAGAATCACAGTATATAGGAATCTTCTGTGGTGTAAACTCGTAATCTCGCAGTTGGCTCTTCATCCACAACACCTGAGAACAGCATGATGAAACAGAAACGTATTCTGCTTCAGCTGTAGACAATGAAACACAGTGTTGTTTCTTGGATGACCAGCAGACGGGTTTGTCACCTAAGAATTGAACTGCACCAGACGTACTTTTTCTGTCCATCTTATCACTTGCGTGATCAGCATCAGAAAAAGCAGTTAAATTGAATGAAGATTCTCTGGGATACCACAAACCAAAGTTTGGTGTTCCCTTCAGATATCTTAAAATTCTCTTAGCAGAAGTTAAATGTGATTCTTTTGGGTTCGTCTGATATCTAGCACAGACACATGTAGCAAACATAATATCCAGTCTACTAGCAGTTAAATACATTAATGACCCAATTATTCCTCGATAATGAGTTACATCTACAGGTTTCCCTGAAATGACCTCATCGAGTTTGGACTTTGATTCCGGAGCCATGGGAGTTTTCCTAGGAGTACTATTAACCATGTTAAATTTCTTTAACATGTCTTGAATATATTTTGACTGATTTATAAAAATATCATCAGTCAATTGTTTAACTTGTAAACCTAAGAAAAAATTAATTCTCCCATCATGCTCATTTCGAATTTCTGGGACATTAAGAAAGCGAATTTCATACAAAATTCAGGATTTGTAGACCCAAATATTATATCGTCTACATATATTTGTATTACTATAATATCCGGCCCTTGACATTTTATAAACAGGGTTGTGTCAACTGCACCTTTGTTGAATCCACATTTCAACAGATATGTTGAAAGTGCATCATACCAAGCACGTGGTGCTTGTTTAAGGCCATACAGTGACTTATCTAAAATATATACATGATCAGGTTTCGAAGGATCAGTAAAGCCTTCGGGCTGATATGTATACACCTCATCAGTTAATTCCCCGTTTAAAAATTAACATCCATTTGATAAACTGTGAAATTTTTATGAGCGGCAAATGCTAAAAACATCCTAATCGCTTCTATTCTTGCAACAGGTGCAAATGTCTCATCATAGTCGATCCCTTCTTGTTGACTGTATCCTTTGGCAACGAGTCGTGCTTTATTGCGAATTATGACTCCATGTTCGTCCTTCTTGTTCTTAAAGATCCACTTCGTGCGAGTGACAGATTTATCTTTAGGTCGCTCAACAAGTCTCTAGACCTTCAACCGTTCGAACTGATTCAGTTCTTCTTGCATTGCAACAATCCAATCAGCGTCCAGAAGAGCTTCTTTCACATTTTTCGGCTCAATTTTGCTGAGAAAATTGGAAAATAAGCACTCGTTTATTGTAGCTCTTCTGGTTTGGACTGAAGTAGAAGGATCACCAATAATATTTTCTGTTGGGTGATTGATAGTCCACCTGAAAGTATGTGGATACGGTTGGATGTGGTCTTGATTGGGATTTAGATCTAAATAGGGAAGTCGGGGGTTGGCTTCAGATGTAGACGGTAGGGTATCTGAGATAGGAGTTTCTGAATGTTCAGATGTTAAGGGGGTTTCAGAATATTCTGGAGGTTGAATAGATTGTACACTTTCAGTTGGCAAGTGCACATCTGTTGTCGAAGCTTCTCCAGTTTCTTCTGATACTTGTTGATGAGAATGATCTGAGACTACGATGGGATCTTCAGTAATCCTGCCAGGCACCAAATTTAAAACATTAGTTTTGGGCTTCTCAAAATAGTCTTCATAGAAATTCTCAAACAATTTATTTAATTCTGAAATTTATGCATTCTTTTCAGTTGACTCCATAAAAGTCGGCTTGTTAAGTTCGGGTCCTGAACTTGTATGTTCAGAAGTCATTACCATTCCTTCATCAAATTCAACGTTGACGCTTTCATTGACTGTCTTGGTCCGCTTGTTGTAGACACGGAAAGCGACTGACTCCTTCGAATATCCTATGAAAATACCTTCATCAGCTTTTTGATTAAATTTTCCAAGGTTGTCTTTGTCATTTAGTATGAAACATCTGCATCCAAAAACATGGAAAGATTTAATATTAGGTATCCGTTTATTTATTAGTTCATAAGAAATCTTCCCAAATCGTTTATTGATGATTGAACGATTCTGTGTGAAACAAGCTATTGCAACAGCTTCAGCCCAGAAGAATAACGGAAGATTGGAATACGCCAGCATCGTTCTTGCTGATTCCACTAGTGTCCGATTTATTCGTTCAACGACACCATTCTGTTGTGGAGTTCTACCAGTTGAAAATTGATGTGTGATTCTTACAGAATTCAAAAATGATTCAAGAGATTTGTTCTTGAATTCCGTGTTGTTATCTGATCTGATTCACTGAACTGAAAGTTGCAACTTCACTAGAAATTTCCGGATGAAGTTTATAATGATTTCGTAGTATCTGATTTGGACCTAAGGAAGAAAACCCATGTGTATCGTGAGTAGTCGTCAACTATCACCAACACATATCTTTTCTTGTTAATACTTTGTACTTTCATTGGTCCAAATAGATCCATATGTAGCAGTTCCAGTGCTCTCGTTGAAGAGTCTTCGGATTTGGATTTGTGTGAAGCTCTAGTCATCTTTCCTTTTTCACATGCGGCATACAACTTCTCCTTTTGAAATTTAAGAGTTGGTAGCCCTTTAACTAACCCGCCTTTTGCTAGGTTGGTTAGTTCATTAAAGTTCAGATATGAAAGACGACGATGCCATAGCCAAGCTGTTTTAGATGTAGCTTTTGGCAGTAAGCAGTCATCCTTTTTCAGATTAATGGAGGCTAGGTCAATGGAGTACAAGTTGGTTTTCCTGTTTCCTATCAGGATTTCTTTACCTTCTCCAGATCGAATGTTGCACCGATTAGCTTTAAAGTTGACTTCCAATCCTTTATCAGAAAGTTGTCCAATGTTAAACAAGTTATGACCAAGAACATCAACTTAGAAGACCTTCTGAATGGTAATTTTTATCGTATGCAAGACTCCCGTAACCTTTGATCGGACAAAACTGATCGTTCCCAAATCTGACCGTCTCACAAAACTTTTCTACAAAGTTAGTGAGAGTTTCTCTTTGTCTGGTCATGTGCTTCGAGCATCCGGAGTCAAGATACCATACATGATTTACCTATAAGACGAAATAGCACATGAGGTACCCACTTACAGTTGGGTACTTTTGATTTTGGTAAATCATGCAGTTGATGATGCTTTTTCTCATCAGATATGTCTTTCATTTTAATAATTGAGGATGATCTAGGTACCCACTTTTTAACAGTTCTTTTTGGTATCCACTTTTGTACAATTCTCGGCGGAACTGTTTTTGAAATATTTTGTTGTGGAACCTCTTTCTGTTGGAAAGATGGGTCCTTTTTCTTAGGTTGCCATACAAGCTTATCAGATTTTACAAGCAAAAATTTGCATGAACAAGAATTCAAAGCAATTAAGTCAATTCGAGAAAATTTGATACAAGATTTATCCACAAATTCATTATTACAGACAGAATTTTCAAATTTGCTATGCTATCTGTAACAATATTTTTCTTCACTCGCCACTCTTGTTTTATTTTCTTGTTTTCCTGTTCTTTCTGCTTCTTTCTCCAAACTTGCTTGCGAGAACCGTTCACAATATAATCTGACATAGAAGAAACATGAGAATTAGTGATCTTAGAAACTTGTTTCTTCTGTAAAGGTTTCTTACCTTATGAAGTTTGGACCTTGAGTGCAATTGAGTCCTTTGTAGAAGATGATTCAGCTTTTTCAAATTTAGGAGTATCAAAAATAACTTTTGTTTTCTCCTTCTTTTGTTGTAAACTTGATGAATTTTCAGATGACTTTATTGAATCTGTAGAAATTCTTTGCAGAATTTTAACAGGTTCTTTATGATCATCTGATTGTTTGTTATATAAAGGTTTTACAAATTCATCAATTTTAACAAACATCTCTTCTAAGGAACTGAAATCAGAGTTCATATACAGATCAAATTCTGTTTCAGAATTGATAGAATTTAGAGAAGTTGAATATAATGGATCAGATAACTTTTTGTTTTCAGGCTGTTTTTGTAACTTTTGTTCCAGGATTTTGAGTTTCGCCTTAAGAGATTGATTTTCTGTCTCAAAGTCATTGATTTTCAATTCGAGATCAGAGTTTATCTTTTCAAGAACTGAAAATGGTAAATATAACTTTTGAGATTGAGTAGTAGATTCAAATATATTCTTTTCAGAATATGTCTGAATATACTCTTCTTTAATGTCAGTATTATTACCAAATTCATTTATTCTATTATAGTCAACAGAATTTTGCATTTTATCTGATCTTAATCTTTTTTATTCTTCACTAGATTCTACCTCATCTGATGCTTTCATAAAAGTCATTTTTAATCTGTGAAGACCACCCCTTGCGGGGCAGTTGTCACGAGTCTAGGTCCCACATCATGCAATACAATATCAATCAAACTGAGATAGAGTAATTAATTGCGGAATATTAAATTACAGTACAAAATATTAGGATTAAGTTTAATACAGATTACAGATTTTAAATTAAACTTATAAAGGGTACCATCTAATCTATTCATTACATCATAGAATAATATCAAATCTATCCAAAACCACAACATTTGCTGTCTTCCAATCAGTACCGAAAGGTTTTGTTGTGTAGTGGTCTATAGAAACTTCTGTCTTGATCTTTTATAGACCTAAGAGCTAGGTCCAGCAGGTGACTTTCCTTTATCTTTTCCTGTAAAAAAATTATAATGTAGCAACTGTAAGCAAAGCTTAGTGAGTAAATAGATTTTCAAATTAACATGCATGTCAAGCGGATCATCAGTCTAGCGTGATATGTCTTGGCTGCCGCTACAGCCCTCATGATTAAGACATAGAAGTCATAGAGTCGGATGATGCTCAGGCCACGCTCACGGTTAAATCGTGGGGATCAACCACATACTTGGCTAGCTACCAGTAAATCAACATGGCGGAACAGCGGAGGTCGTTACCAATTCAATAGAACTGGTGAAATAGCCAGGTCTAGAACAATAGACCAATCAGGGCTAATCAAGCTGAATCAATATGTCAAGTATATGAAATGATGAAGCATATGTAATCAAAGTCATGGTAGCAGAAGTCTTAAAGCAGTATCAGAAATGAACTATAAATGCAATGTCATAGGAAATGATAATCAAATAGCTATCATGATTCACTGGGCAACACCCAACCATGGAGTGCACAGGTCACAATCCAGCTGATAATATGAATGTTAATCAATCTAGCATCAACAATATGTCTCAACCGGAAATTCAAACATGTTAAATCTGAATATCTAAAGCTCACATATCTGGGTCTTTATCAAACAGATATAAAAATCTGCCACCTGAGTTATCTCAGGATTTTATCTTTGTCAATTCTGTTCTCTGTCAAATCAAGTCTTTGACCCGCTTTTAAGTCTTTAAATCTTTGTATGTATGTTCAGAATTTCACTGAACCTATCCAGAATTATCATGTCAAATCATGTTAATATCGTATCATTATCATCATCTTTTTAGTCTTTAAAATCTTTAATTTCATCTGATTCTAATATCTTACAAATCATTCTTTATCTCATTAAATTCTCAAAGTTTTCTATATATATATTATATATATATATATATATATATATATATATATATATATATATATATATATATATATATATATATATATATATTATATATATAATCATTTATTTAATTAAAATATCAAAATATATGTAGAATTCGGATCAACCCGGATTCGGATCCATCCGGATTTGGGACCCGAATTCGGATCATCCGGATCCGGACCAAAGTGATCCGAATTGAGCCATCCGAATTAGGATATTTAGGACCGAATTAGAAACATCTGAAATGTAGAATCCGAAATGAGCTTCATCTGAAATTCGGACCAAAGCAAGATCCGAACTAGGATCCGAACTAAACTCATTCGGATTCAAGATGGGTCCGAAATAGGCACCATCCGAATTCGGTTATACCCGAATTCGGATCCCATACTTAACATTTTTCCCAGATTTGTTCTTGGTGTTCTTGGTCACATTCATACGGATTTTTAATAAAAATTTCCAAAGACACATTTTATTAACATGGAATGTAATACTTTGTAATATTATCATTTTTAGAGTGTTTTTATACAATTTTCCTTTCCATAACATCATAATTAAATCAAGATCATTCAAAATAAGTCATTTTTATCAAGAACATCATTTCATCATAAAAATTTAGATTTCGTAATTATTTGGATGATCAAACCTCTGATTTTTGTTTCTATAACTTTTATATACTTCATTTCATCATTATCAACTAAAATCTTACACATGCAACATAAAAGTTCATATTTTAAATTCTTGGTTTCGGTTTTACACAAAACCGAACCAAACCTACATATATTTCGAAATTGAAGAAATTATTACCTCAAAAGCTTGTAGTTTGATGATGAATGATGATTATTGTAACTCCTTTTGTCTTTAATCTTCAATTTATTGAACAATTTATGAACTTTTTGATCAACTCTTGTGAAGGTGCCGTAGGTTTAGTGAGAGATTAGAGAGATAGAGTAATTTGAATTAATGATCATAAATGATCATTATTTTAACTTATATATATTGATTTGATTATATTGCAACTTAACCCACTAAACTTTTGTGTTTTATATCTCTTTTATTTTACTCATTTTAATTATTTCATAAATATAATTTAAAATTATATTTACTTAATAATTTTCATTCGTAATTAACATTTGCAACATAAATAATATAACAAAATTACATTATTATATCAAAATCAAGTGTTACATGATTGATCAAAAGTTAAGTTGTTACAGAATGGGCTCCACCACGCACAAACTTCGTCCTCGAAGTTAGCTATGTTCGAACAGACTGGGATAAGTAGCTTTCATAACATCTCTCGATTCCAAAGACTGATGCGAACCTTTGTGGTGTTTCCATTGGATGAGCACCATCTGTATATCTTTATTTCTAAGCTTCTTAGTCTTCGAGTCCAAAATACGTTCTGGCTCTTCAACCACTCGAAGCTTCTCATCAATGTGCAAATTAACCTGTGGTATCTGAACTTCTCTTTCGTCAGCTAAGCTCTTTCTCAGATGACTGACATGGAATACAGGATGTATTCCAGATAAGTGCGCTGGCAGTTCAAGACGATAAGATTGGTTTCCAATCTTTTCAACAATCTTGAACGGACCGATGAATCTTGGAGCTAGCTTGATTCTCTTTATGAATCTTACCACATTCTTCATCGGGAATACTTTCAGCATCACCCAATCGTTAACCGCAAAACTGATTGATCTGTGCCTGTTATCATAGTATGACTTCTGCCTGCTTTGAGCTTCAAGTATGTTTCTTCTAACCAGCTGAATCTTTTCATGAGTCAGCTGTAGAAGGGCAGGTCCTGCTATTGGCGATTCACCTGTTTCGCGCCAACAGGTGGGAGTTCTGCACTTTCTTCCGTATAGAGCTTCAAAAGGAGCCATCTTGATTGTTGTATGAGAATTCGACCAGAGGCAAGTGGTCATCCCAGTTACCACCCAGATCAAGAACGCAGGCACGAAGCATATCTTCAAGAGTTAAAATAGTGCGCTGACTCTGGCCATCTGCACTTGGGTGATAAGCTGTACTCATTGAGATTCGAGTACCCATTCCTTCTTGTAGAGATTGCCAGAATCTAGATGTGAAACGACTATCACGATCAGAAACAATAGACTTTGGCACACATTGACGTGAAATAATTTCAGTGATGTACATTTGTGCCAATCTATCGAGAGAGTACGTCTCTTTCATCGGTATGAAGTGAGCAGACTTCGTTAATCGATCCACGACTATCTAGATGGAGTCGTGCTGTCTCCTGGTTTTAGGCAACTTCGTGATGAAGTCCATAGTTATATGCTCCCACTTCCACTCAGGAACTTGCAGTGGTTGCATATCCCCAAACGGTTTATGGTGTTCTGCCTTTACCATTTGACAGACTCTGCAGCTTTCAACACACTTACCGATGTCTTTCTTCATTCCTGGCCACAAATAGTCAGCTTTCAGATCGAAATACATCTTTGAGCTGCCAGGATGAACAGATAATTTGGACTGATGAGCTTCAGACAGAAGAGTGCTGCGAATTGACCCATTCTTAGGGATCCAGATTCGATTTCACTTGAGACAATGAAGTCCCAAATGATTCAGAGTTAGAAATTGTAGCTGCCCTTTAAGATTTTCAGAACAGAGATTCTCTTCTTTCAGTGCTTCAGCTTGAGCAACTCTGATGTCTTCAATAAGATCAGAAGAGAATATAACCGGAGTTAGGGCATAGCAGCACTTTTCTGGATAAACTTTTCTACTCAAAGCATCCGCGACAACATTAGCTTTGCCGGGATGATATAGGATCTCGCAATCATAGTCCTTGATAAGCTCCAAGGACCGTCGCTGTTTCATGTTCAGATCCTTTTAAGTAAAAAGATGTTTGAGACTTTTGTGATCGGTGTAAAGCTGACACCGAGTCCCATAGAGATAGTGACGCCAAATCTTTAGAGAAAAGGTAACGGCAGCCAACTCAAGATCATGAGTTGGTGCACTTTTCTCGTAGTCTTTTAATTGCCTTGAAGCGTAGGCAATAACCTTTCCTCTTTGCATGAGAACACATCCTAAGCCAGTACCAGATGCGTCGCTGTAAACAACGAAATCATCATTGCCTTCTGGCAAGGCTAGGATCGGCGCTTGAATGAACTTTTGCTTTAGAATTTCGAATGCCTCTTGCTGTTTATCAGCCCATACGAAAGGTGTATTCTTTCGTGTTAGCATTGTAAGCGGCACAGCAATCTTCGAGAAGTCCTTTATGAATCGCCGATAGTAACCGGCCAATCCAAGGAAACTTCTTATTTCGGAGGCATTGCGAGGCGGTTGCCATTTTTGAACGGCCTCGACTTTAGAAGGATCGACGGAAATCCCTTCGCCAGAAACAACATGGCCAAGGAATTGAATCTATAAAAGAAACAAAGTAGAATTTCAAGTTTTGTTCAATCAAAGAACGCTTAAGGAATAGCTCAAGACAATGTAAAGTTATACCTGTCTAAGCCAAAATTCACTTTTAGAAAATTTTGCATAGAGTCTTTCTTTTATCAGTAACTCTAGCAATTGCAGCAAATGAATAGCATGATCAGCCTCCGTTTTGGAGTAAATCAGAATATCGTCTATGAATACGATAACTGACTTATCCAGCATCGGTCTGCACACGCGATTCATGAGATCCATGAACGCCGCTGGTGCATTCGTTAAACCGAACGGCATCACGAGAAATTAGTAATGACCGTATCTTGTTCGGAAGGCTGTCTTCGGAATATCCTCGTCTCTGACTTTTAATTGATGATACCCAGAACGAAGATCGATTTTCGAAAAGTAGCTGGCTCCTTGTAGCTGATCAAACAGATCATCGATCCTGGGCAGAGGATATTTATTCTTTATAGTAACTTTGTTCAACTCGCGGTAGTCGATGCACATACGGAAAGTTCCGTCTTTCTTTTTGACAAATAAGACAGGTGCACCCCACGGAGATGAACTAGGTCGGATAAACCCCTTTTCTAACAGCTCTTGCAACTGCTTTGACATTGCCTGCATTTCTGCAGGTGCAAGTCTATAAGGAGCTTTTGCAATGGGAGCCGCACCAGGAACTAAGTCAATGACGAATTCGACTTGACGTTCTGGTGGCACTCCAGAAATATCATCGGGAAAGACGTCTGGAAACTCACAGACGATAGGAATGTCAGCTAGGGTTTTCTTTTGGGCTTCAGAGTTAGATTCAGATGAGACGTAGCATAAATAAGATTCGTGACCCTTAGATAGATACTTATACGCTTTATCAACAGAAATGATGCAGTGATCACCTTTTCGCTTCTCGCCTTTAATTTCCAATACTCGGCCGTGTGAAGACCTGATTATGATGATTCGCCGATTGCAGACGATCGTAGCTTCGTTGTTCGTTAGCCAGTCCATGCCGATGATAACGTCAAACTCTTTTAGCGGAATCGGTATAAGATCGAGGTTGAATACGATATTATTTACGAGCAGAGTGCAGTTTCGGTATACAGAATCAGCCATAACGTAACTGTTACTGGCCGTCTCAATGTCAAGTACTACGGGAAGCTTCGATGGAGATTTATATAATCTTTGTGCAAAAGATGTTGATATGAAAGAACGACTAGCACCGGAATCGAATAATACGCGAGCAGGGATTGAGTTAAGCAGGAACGTACTGGTAACCACGTCAGGTGTTTCTTTCGCTTCCTCGGCTGTTTTTTGAAAAGCTCGAGTCCTTGTGGTCGGAGTAGCAGCTGAACTCTTCATCGTAGATCCTCCAGCTGACGACTGTGACTGTCCTCGTTGTCCGCTGCGACACTGATACATGAAGTGTCCTCTCTTCCCGCATTTCGCACATCCACGTCCTTGCTGTGGACACTCTTCACTGCTATGACCAATTCGGTTACACGAAAAACAAGTAACATCATCTGGGTTACGCAGTCCCATATGTGACTTTCTGCATCTCTTGCAGAATCGTGGTTCATTCGTTAGTGAATACGCTTGGGCTTTCGGCTGTGAAATATACTGCTGAGATTGCTGAGGTTGCTGGGACTGAGACTTGTTTGGCCTGAAGAATCTGCCGAATCTCTGTTTCTTCGGAGGAGATGGACATGTCGGATTAGTTGATGGAGCGTAAAGCTGATCGCCATACTCTAAGTACCCACGCTCAATTTGTCTAGCCGCTTCTACCATTTCCAAGTAAGATTTGTATTTGATTGCGCTCATTGGATGTCGATATTTAGGATTGAGTCCTACACGAAATCTATTCATCTTTCTCTCCTCTGTAGCTACTTGATACGAAGAATAGCCGCATAACCTCGAGAATTCATGCTCGTATTCATCAACAGTCTTTGTTCCCTGAGTCAGCTGCATCAATTGGACTTCCATCTTATCTTGTTGGTCGATCGGGCAATACTTCGCGTTAAACATATCTAGGAATTGATTCCACTCTAAAGTCTGTATCACCTCTTCTCCATAGATACTCCTCTGAGTTTTCCACCAAGCTCGAGCGGCGCCAACAAACAACGCAGAAGCATAACTCACTTTCTTCGATTCTAAGCAATCAGAGATTCTGAAAATTTCTTCGGTATGGCTGATCCAATCCATCCCATGAATTGGATTCACTGTACCCTCAAAGTTCAGGGCACCGCTGGCTTTGAAATCTTTGAATTTACAGCCTTTCGGCTGAGCAATTTGGGTTTCAGGATTTGTGTTATCAGAATCAGATTCATTAGTCTGGACTTGTTTATCTTTTCTCTTATTTTTATTATCTTCACGTCTTTTAGCTTCGGCCTCATCTCTGGCCTGAAACTGTTCTTGCATTGTCTTATTTTGTTGTTCAGAATGTTGGGCTAAAAGTTGTTGCATCATTTCGAACATTTGTTGTGGGGTCATGTTTGGTATGTCACCTAATCCTGATCCTGACATCTTCTACTGAAAATAAAAATCATATAACTATCAGTTTATAGACTTAGATCTATGTACCATTTTTCCCATCCTAACAGTCTGTACATCCTATCTCAGTTCAAACCACCTAAATGATTGATACATATGTATTGCTTCAGTTTGAGATCAAGTATACTTACGTAATACTTGATTCACTCAAACTATGGGCTCTGATACCATCCTGTGAAGACCACCCCTTGCGGGGCAGTTGTCACGAGTCTAGGTCCCACATCATGCAATACGATATCAATCAAACTAAGATAAAGTAATTAATTGCGGAATATTAAATTACAGTACAAAATATTAGGATTAAGTTTAATACAGATTACAGATTTTAAATTAAACTTATAAAGGGTACCATCTAATCTATTCATTACATCATAGAATAATATCAAATCTACCCAAAACCACAGCATTTGCTGTCTTCCAATCAGTACCGAAAGGTTTTGTTGTGTAGTGGTCTATAGAAACTTTTGTCTTGATCTTTAATAGACCTAAGAGCTAGGTCCAGCAGGTGACTTTCCTTTATCTTTTCCTGTAAAAAAATTATAATGTAGCAACTGTAAGCAAAGCTTAGTGAGTAAATAGATTTTCAAATTAACATGCATGTCAAGCGGATCATCAGTCTAGCGTGATATGTCTTGGCTGCCGCTACAGCCCTCATGATTGAGACATAGAAGTCATAGAGTCGGATGATGCTCAGGCCACGCTCACGCTTAAATCTTGGGGATCAGCCACATACTGGGCTAGCTACCAGTAAATCAACGTGGCAGAACATCGGAGGTCGTTACCAATTCAATAGAACTGGTGAAATAGCCAGGTCTAGAACAATAGACCAATCAGGGCTAATCAAGCTGAATCAATATGTCAAGTATATGAAATGATGAAGCATATGTAATCAAAGTCATGATAGCAGAAGTCTTAAAGCAGTATCAGAAATGAACTATAAATGCAATGTCATAGGAAATGATAATCAAATAGCTATCATGATTCACTGGGCAACACCCAACCATGGTGTGCACATGTCACAATCCAGCTGATAATATGAATGTCAATCAATCTAGCATCAACAATATGTCTCAACCGAAAATTCAAGCATGTTAAATCTGAATATCTAAAACTCACATACCTGGGTCTTTATCAAACAGATATAAAAATCTGCCACCTGAGTTATCTCAGGATTTTATCTTTGTCAATTCTGTTCTCTGTCAAATCAAGTCTTTGACCCGCTTTTAAGTCTTTAAATCTTTGTATGTATGTTCAGAATTTCACTGAACCTGTCCAGAATTATCATGTCAAATCATGTTAATATCGTATCATTATCATCATCTTTTTAGTCTTTAAAATCTTTAATTTCATCTGATTCTGATAACTTACAAATCGTTCTTTATCTCATTAAATTCTCAAAGTTTTCTATATATATATATATATAACCATAAGTATATGCATATAATCATTTATTTAATTAAAATATCAAAAAATATATAGAATTCGGATCAGCCCGTATTCGGATCAATCCGGATTGGGGATCCGGATTCGGATCTAACCGAATTGAGCACCCGGATTCGGACCTATCCGGATCTGTCATCCGGATTCGGACCAAAGGATGATCCGAATTATAAGGATCCGAAATAGGCATCCGAAATAGTGTTGTCCGAAATTGAAAGCATCCGAATTGAGGTATAGGTACGAAACATGGGATCTGAAATGGGCTCCATCCGAAAATAGGGCACCATCCAAATTCGGTTATACCCGAATTCGGATCCCATACTTAGTATATATTCCAGAAATGTTCTTGGTGTGCTTGGTCATATTCATACGGATTTTACATAAAAATTCACAAAACTTGATTTTATTAACATGCAATTAAATATAAAGTTGTATTATCATTAATTGAGTGTTTTTATACAATTTTCCTTATCCATAATATCATAATTCAATCAAGATCGTCCAAAACAAGTCGTTTTTATCAAGAACATCATTTCATCACAAAAATTCAGATTTCGTAATTATTTGGATGATCAAACCTCTGATTTTTGTTCCTATAACTTTTACATACTTCATTTCATCATAATCAACTAAAATCTTATACATGCATCATAAATTTCATGTTTATAATTTGTGGGTTTTCGGTTTTTATACAAAACCGAACCAAACAATCTAAATATCGAAATTTAAGTAAATATTACTTTGAAATCTTGTAAATTCCGATTGATTGATGATGTTTGTAACTCCTTGTCTTAAATTCTTGAATTGATTACAACTTTATGATAAATTTTGATGAATTTTGTGAAATTGGCCGTATGAGTGTAGAGAGAGAGTAGAGAGAGAATGATTTGGTGTTAAATGATCTTAAATGATCATTATTCTAGTTTTTATATATTAATTTGGTCATATTTGCTATTTAACCCACTAAACTTTTGTATTTTACATATCTTTTAATTTAATCATCTTTAATAATTTATAACTCAAATATAATTTAATTTATAATTTCATAGTTAATTAAATTGCCACATAATAACGTAATAAAATTACATTATTATCTCAAAATTAATTATTACATGCTTGGCCAAAAGATAGGTTATTACATAATCCTAGATTCATATATTTGACATCATATAAAGTCGGTGAATTGGATATAGCCTTTGTCAGATACTTAGGATTTTCCCAACCAATACCAGATTTAGAATTGTAAAATTATGTGTCTTTTGGTTGATTTAAATAGATTGTTAGATTTATTTGACCTCTTTTGATAAATTCATCTTCCATTTTTTTATTTTATCATAAAGCTTAGTTCTTTTTTCAAAAATGGCTTGATATTTTACAGAAAAATTTGAAGCCTCTAATTCTGCCAAACTCAGTTTTTCTTGTAGATCAGATATATTGTTATTAAGTGCTTCAATTTTGCTTTGAAGTTCATTTTCTTTGTCTTGCAAATCTGAGACTGCTCGTAATGCCAATGCTTTATCTTTGGAAAATTCTAATACTAAATTATTTTCATTACGTAACTTGTTTTCCAAAGAGTGAGCATGTTTGTTTTTAGCCTTTAATGATTTTTCAAATTTCTTAAGCATAAAGGCCATCTGTGTGAATTTTTCTTCAAGCAAACAGGAATCATCAATTTCAGAGTCAGAATTAGAATTTACCTCTGGTGTTTCTGAACTTTCTGATTTTTCTGACTCTGAATCATCAGTATCCTTTTCATTGTTGCATCCAGCTTTTCCTGCTGCCATCAACGCGAACTCTTCAGTCTCTTCCTCCTCTGACTCTTGTTTTTCCTCATCCTCTTCATCTGTTAGTCCAACCCATACCTCATCTTCTGCTATCATAGCTGACTCACTCATTTCCAATTCATTGAAGACCTCTGATTTCAAGCATATATGAGCATCCTCGTCCAGTATGTCTTCATCCTCTGATAGCTGTAGCCAATGGTCATCCTCTGCCATAAGAGATTTTCCAGCTTCCTTTTCTTTGGCTAGGAGAGCCTTTCTTGTATAGTAGTCAGAGTTTTTGACTACTGTCATTCTACACTCACGAGCAAAATGACCTGGTTTTCCACAATAGCACTTCTGCTCTGTTTCTTTCTTTGCTGATTTATCAGATTTTTCATATTTTTCAGCTTTTCTGCCACTGCTCTCACCAGATTTTGCATATTTCTCCTTCTTTTCAAATTTTCTCGAGCCTGTCTTGTAGCGCATTTTGTTGTTGGTTGGCTTACGATAGAATTTCTTTTGGAATGCTTTAGTTAGCAATGTCATCCGCTTTTTCATCTCTTCTATCTCGGAGTCTGCAGATGATTTTGATGTGTCTGATTTGGAAGAGCTACTGCTAATGACTGCCCTTTTCTCCTTTTTGAGCTTCTACTTATATTTCTTTTCTGCCAGTAAAGCCAAAGGGTCAGTAGTCTCTTTCTCAAATTTCTTTTTGCCAGATAATTTCCTCAAAACAACCTCCTGATAGTTATTGAGGTTTTCAAAAATCATATTGAAGTCCATCTCTTCAATGTCCTTCGTCTGTTGGATAATCATCGCATTCTTTTCCCATTCCCGGTTCAATACGTTCAAGAACTTGACATTGATATCCAGATTAGACTTTGTTACCCCATTTCTTTTCATCTCACTTACCAGACTGACAAACCGCAGGTAACTATTTTCTAGTAATTCTCCTTCTCTCGCTCTGAAATTCTCGCAAGTCATCGGATTGTTTCTTGCTCTGAATCACACATTCTTCTTTCAAACCCTAAACCATCGTTTCTTCATCAATGGAGTTTGTAAAAGAGCATAACTGCCTCCCATACACCCTAAAACACTCTGAACTTCAACCGTTTCATGCAATGATGGATTTCCTCAGGCACTCCCATATTCATTATGCCCTAACCATAAACCCTACTATATACATCTCCCATATTGAACAGTTTTGGAATCATGCATCTGTTCAAACCATCAATGGAGTGCCTACCCTCATATCCAAGATTGATGATACTGTCATCAATATCACTGAGGAATCCATCAGACATCACTTGCATCTTCAAGATGCCTCAGGTATAACCGACTTATCCCTTCAAGCTTTACATTTTGGTCTTCAAAATATTGGTTATAGGGGTCCTGCTGATTCTTTTACTTTTCTTAAGGCACATTTTTCTCCTAAATGGAAATACCTTGTGCATATTATTCAGCAATGTTTAAGCCCCAAAAGAACTGGTTGGTCTGAGTTTTCTTCAAATATTGCCACTGCCTTAGTGTGCTTTTCTACTGGCCAACAGTTCAATTTTTCAAACATGATCTTTCAAGGAATGTTAAGGCATCATTCCCTAAAGAATGGGAAATTTTTGATGTATCCTAGGTTTTTGGCAGAAATTATTGCACACACCTGCACAACTCCACATTTACATAAACGGATACATGTTTCCCATAGGCACTCATTGTCTTCAATCAAAAGGCTGTTAAAGCCAAGTGCCAATTTTGTCAGTGTAGATGTTCCATTGCCCTCTGCAATGATGAACATCATTCCAGGAAACAGAGGAGAGGGTCCTGAGCAGACACAGCCCAACATTACTGCTACAACCCCAGGACCCCAACCCCCTCCTCATGATACACAAACTCCCTCTGATCCTTTTGTACAGCCAACACGCCCACTCAGAAACATATTCAAAAGAAAAAGGGGACCAGGAGCTCCTTCCTCCTCCTCCCATCAGCAAGAGCCATATATCCCTGTGCAGGAGGATACTTCTGCACAGAATATCCAAAGGGAACCAGTTGAGGAAACTCCCATCCTCTCTCAGGAGGTGAACATCTCTTCAGAGATGGTTCATATGGGTTCTGTGGCTGGCACTACTGATGTCTCTGCACAAGAGGCACAGGACAGTGCCAACATAGCTAAGACCACGCCCATGGCAACAGCAAGTGTGCAAACACAAGCTGGAAGTCCCCAGAACCAAGAAAAGAGGGGCCCAGAAGTTTCTACCTCTGGTCTTAATGTCAGTGATAGATCACAAACACCTCAGGTGTTCTCTGATCTTGAGGCTAGTCTGCAACAAATGCTCTTAACGGATCCCAGGCTCAAACCTGTTGTAGCTATGTTGGACCATCAAATGTCCATCATTGCTGCACAGGGAGCTCAAATTTTTGCTCTCAGGCAGGCAGAGGCTGCTCAAAATAAGCGTATGGATTTTCTACACAGAGGCTTCACTCTCTGTGGAAATAAAATTGTGAAATTAGAGCAGATGATTCAAACCCAAGGGGCAAAGGTTGTGGGTCCTTCTGACCAAACCAATGCTTCCAAAAAGGGGGAGAATCAGGAGGTTCCCAAATCAGTCCAAGCAGCTCTAACAACAACAGTCCAAGCTGCACCAACAGTTCCAGTTTCTAGGCTAGCAGTCCCAACAGCTTCTCATGCTGTTAGCCTAGAAACTCATGCTGCTCCTTCAAAAGCCACTGGAGTTGTGATCAGGGAAGGCATTCAAGCTCCATCAAGTACAGTCCAAGCTACATCATCTGCTGCAAAAGACAAGGGCAAGGGCATTCTCATTGAGTCTCCAAAGCATAAATTTTCCTCAAAAGAAGCCCAAATTGCCTTTGATGCTGAAGTTGCCAAAAGAATAGCAGGAGAACAGGACAAAGAATTGGATCAGCAAGCCCAAACCCCAATGGATGATGATGAGACCTTAGGTGACTACCTAAAGGGGTTTGTGGTTAAACAAGGAGCAATGAAGAGAAAAATGCCAACAGGGCATTCCAAAGCTGAGCATAGAAGATTTTTGATAAATTTTGCATTTGCAGCTGGTATCCCAAAGAAAATGGCTCAGTCCATGTCTACTGAAAGGCTGCAAGAGATTCATGACAAGGAGATGGACAAAAGAAAGAGAACAAAAGTCTCTCCAGAAGCTCAACCATCCCAAGAAGTCCAACCAACAACCCAATCAGTTCAAACTGAAGCTGGTGCCAGTGCACCTTCTCCCACTGATCAAGCAGTTGTTTCTATTCCTTCATCTGTTAAGAGTGTGCTCTTTGAGCAACAATTGCAAAAGGCAATGGAAATAGAGAAGCTGATTGATCAGCATGACTTTACAAAGCCTGTGATTAATTACTGGTTTGCTAAGTCACTGGATGACCGTGACTTGAGAATTAAGTTTGTGATAAGAAGAGAGTCTGGTCCTGAAGAAGAGTATGATACTTTTTGGCAAATAGTTCAAAAGTTGACCAGAGATGAGCTGATAACGATGCACAACATTGGGTCTGTATCACAAGTTAGATCTTCTCTACCACAAGTGAAACAAGTCATCAGAGATCTGAAGTCCATTGTTGATCCTGAATTTATTAGAAAAGATGTAGAGGATGCCAACAAGAAGGGATTGAAAATCAAGGAAGTTAATATTTTTGTCAAATCCAGGACTTACAGAATCAAATTCACAGATGGATCTGGTATGTTCTTTAATCTTGAATTCTATGATCTTCCAAAGAATATACTACTCCAGATGAAGTCTGTCAGAATATCTTGTGATAGAGATGAGCTAAAGAGAGAATTTTTGAAGGCTGTAGATCATAAACTTGCACAGTTGTAAGTTTTTGAAAGCCTTGGTTTGTAAATAACAGTTTACTTATTCATTTCCAATTCTTGTATAGAACTTAAAGTCTTGTGTAAAGAATTTAAGTTAGGGGGAGATTGTTGGGAAATAGTTTAAGTATGTTCAAGCTGTTAGTTAGACTTCTCAGACTGTTAGTAGATTTTACTTGTAAATCCAAAGTTCATGCTGCTAGTTGAAGAAACTCGAGCTGCCAGTGTAAAAGTTCAAGCTGCCAGAGCAAATCAACTCAAGCTGCTCTGCTCATGCTGTCAAGTAATTCAAGCTGCTCAACAGTTTCATAAACAGAAAGTGCTGATTTTCAGGAAAAGATATCTACATGAAGATTCCAGCATATCTACTATCAGAGAAGTCATCATTCGTCAAGGAAACATATCAAGAAGCAATATAAATTCATAGAATGGGTCTTTCTATTGTATAGGAGTTTTCTGCATATTTTTGAGTCTGTAATTGCTTTATTGATTAAGGTTTCATAAGCCTCTAAGGTTGTAAAACCCTAAGAACAGTTTGTGTTCTTCGTCTAATCAAACAGATTAGAGGTGATTGTAATCGTTGAATTCAGCAATACAAACAGTCTTGATCAATTCTTGTGTGTTTATTTATTATTGATTCTGAAAGTTTTTGTCAAAATAATTAATTGTTATTCCGCAAACTTCTTGATTAAACTTTGATTCAAAGCAAGATTATTGATTTATACTCTGATAAATTCAGATCAGTTAGTCTTTGTAATTCATATTTTAGATCCTGACAAGTGGTATCAGAGCCAGGTTTGTCAAACCAGGTTGTTCAAATCAGGTTTTTCAAACCAGGTTACTCTTTGTTTTTCAAAGTCAAAAACTTTCCTTTAAAATTTTAATCTTTTACAATGGAATTTGAAAATAGCAGCAGTGGATCTGGGCAAGGACTCAAAGTGCCTATGCTCAAGCCCACTGAGTTTGAGATGTGGAAACTCAGGATTCAACAGCATATTCAATTCATTGATTATGCCATATGGGAAGCTGTTGAATTTCCTCCTGTAGTTGATCCAGAACATGATGATGAGGGAAAACCAGTCAAAACTCCTCCAAAAACTGAACTTGAAAGAAAGGCTAGAATGAATGAAGTGAAAGCTCTTACACTTTTACAAATAGCCATTCCTAATGCTTATCAACATCAGTTCAAAAAGTTTTATACTGCTCATTCTCTTTGGAATGCTTTAGAGAAAAGATTTGCTGGTAATGCCAGTACCAAAAGAAATCAAAAGGATCTTTTGAAACAGCAGTATGAGAACTTTTCTGGTGGCAAGAATGAAAACCTTACTCAAATCTTTGACAGGTTCAACAAACTGATAAGTGAACTGGAAAGTGCAAAGGTCAATCTGGATCAAGATGAAGTCAACAGAAAATTTCTCAGATCTCTTGGAGAAGAATGGACAGTCTATGCTGCACAATGGAGAACAAAAGACACTCTTGATGAGATAGAATTGGATGATCTGTATAACAGTTTAAGAGTGTTTGAGACTGAGATTGATGCTAAAAAGAAATCTTTTTCTTATAATCACAATACTGCTCTTCTATCTTCTGAAAAATCTAATAACTGTGATTCTTTCTCAGGTGGTGATGGCAACTCTGCTGAAACTCACTATGAGGCCTTTGTTGCCCATGATGGATTATTTGCTCTAAATGTTGAAGACTTGGAACAAATTCATCCAGATGATCTTGAAGAGATGGATTTAAAGTGGCAACATGCAATGCTGACCATGAGGGCCAAAAGATTTCTTAAAAGAACTGGAAGGTCCAACTTTCAAGCCAAAACAGAAGGCAAACCAGCTTTTGATAAATCAAAAGTGGAATGCTACAAATGTCATAAGCTTGGTCACTTTGCCAGATAATGTAGATCTCAAGGTCAACAGCCATCAAGGACTCCACAGCCCATTCAAACATCATCATCAACAGCACTTGTCTCTCAAGAAGACAATGTGTTTGACTGGAGTGATCAGACAGAGGAAGAATTTCAAAATCAAGCACTTATGGCAGAAACATCAAATGTCTCCTCCACTGAACTACCATCTGAGGTAAATTCTAAACTCTGCTCTCAATCATGCAAAAATATGGTTTAAAAGTACAGAGATCATAATGAGAGCATGTGCAAAACTCTAGCTAAGATGGAAGAAAGGAGATATGAATACATGCAAGCCATAGAAGATCTGGAAAAACAGATCAATGATTATAAGGATAATGAGATTCAAATGGGCTATGATAGAACCTATCATGAGTGGGAGAAAAAGGAACTAAATAAGAAAATAGAATCTCTGAATAAAAAGGTAGAAGAGACTGAACAAAAGGTGTTAGAGGCTAATAAGAAACTAGAATCTGTTAACATAGATCTAGGAAACTTTAAGTTAGCAAATCAAAAGCTGGAACACCTAATGGAAGTCCAATTTAAAGATAGAGTAAAATCTCAGGTTAATCCCAAAGAAGGAATAGGATACAGAGCTACTCCACCTCCATACAACAACAAGTACATTCACCCAATGAGTGAGGTTGCTGATAGACTTGTCAATGAACCACTAGATGAGTCTATGACCATTGTAGATCCTATCCTTGATGACAGTCTTAAATCAAAGGAAGATAAGATTCAAAATAAAGACTGTGACACAATGAGTGCACCCATAGAGATCCAAGCTCCCAGTAAGAAAGGGAAAGAGAAGATGAGTGTATGCAATGCTACTCCACAAGTTCCTGTACATTCTAACTGTAACATTGCATCTTCATCAAAAGGAAATAAAAGAGGTAAAACTGTTTCTGTCTGCACATGCCAAAAGCATGGTGTTCAAAAGTTTCCAAAACAACAGCAGGTAAGAGGAAATCAGAGAAACAAGAACCAGAAATTGGCAGAAAAGTCTGGTTCTCCAATTCAAACTGTCAAAAGATGTTTTCACTGTGGAAGGAAGAATCACTTAGCCAAGGATTGTTTTTATAAACCAGCTGTTGCAAAACAGACTGTGCATCACACAAAATCAAATCCTATTCAGGCAAAGCACTCAAAAGTGAAACCTTCCACATCAGTTCCAAAGAAAACAGTTGATCACAGGTTTTCAAAAGTTAATAAAAAACAGTCCACACATCAAAAACAAGTTTTGGCAAAGCCTAAATCAAGTTTTAAACAAATATGGTGTGTCAAGGACAAATCTGATGCTCAAACTGCTAATGCAAAAGATCAGACTGCTAAGTCAAAATCTGATGCTGTTAGTGCAAAAACTGAAACTGTTAGCACTACCAACACAGCTCAAGCTGCTGGGCATCAATCTGGAACTGCTAGTGAATCATCTGAGACTGTCAGAAGAAAAGATGATCAAAATAGTTGGATACCTCATATTATCACCAAATACTCTCCAAAGACTCCATCAGTAGATCTCACTAAATATAAGAAGTCAAAAA